>JAUPFT010000011.1:9556842-9991842 GCA_036936625.1 Parnassius smintheus behrii | reverse complement strand
ATTGCAAGATATCATGCATAGAGCGTGGTAATACAAATGGAATTAACAAGTAATCACTATCTAGTAATTCTTTTTAGTTTGTAAACAACTTGATATGCGAATTTATTAAATTAAATATTATTTTTTTAACACGACGGTCAATAAGCGACATTGACAATGTCATTGTCAATGTTGATTGACAGTCAGCGAGTTGACATTTTGGTATGATTTCCTTACTAAGGCTGACCAAAGTTAAAGACCATACAGCTTTGTCTGCTGTGTAGTTTATTAAAAGATTTTTTTTGGAGATTTGGGCAACAGCTTAACACAGCAAAAGTTGATGCCAAAAGTATGTCTAACCGCCCGAGCGGATAATAAATAATAACATTTACATCGCCGCAAAGCACTTGTAACTTCCTCTTTACAGAAATACACTTTTCATAGCTTTTTTCGGTACGGATACTAGCGCCGAAGCAAACGACCATTTACTGACAATTAGGTGTGGTCGTTACAAAACGTAACTAGTTACTGATACTATCCATTCACACAATAGCGGGTAGTGGGTTATTGCAGTGTAAGAAACTATCTATTACAGTAGACGTTTTACTCAGTAACACGATTCACGTTTCACGAATCACGAACGAGCGATCAGTAACAAAACGTTTATTCGGCTATTTTCGCGACGCATCGGCGACGGCTTCGGCTGTTGAAGTAAAAGCACATGAGTAAAGAAACCGACTCTTTCCGGTGTGGTAGAAGTACCACCGGTCGTCGAATGTCGAGTGAGCGCGGGTGCTTTTGTATTTGACCTATGACTCTATTCCCTTCGTATAGATGCGATATTAGAAATGAGAAAATAAGTGTGTATGGTTTTAACAAAAAATAGTTCAAATTCCATAATTTACACACACACACACACACACACACACACACACACACACGCACACGCACACGCACACGCACACGCACACGCACACGCACACTCACACGCACACGCACACGCACACGCACACGCACACGCACACGCACACGCACACGAACACGCACACGCACACGCACACGCACACGCACACGCACACGCACACGCACACGCACACGCACACGCACACGCACACGCACACGCACACGCACACGCACACGCACACGCACACGCACACGCACACGCACACGCACACGCACACGCACACGCACACGCACACGCACACGCACACGCACACGCACACGCACACGCACACGCACACGTGTGTGTGTGTGTGTGTGTGTGTGTGTGTGTGTGTGTGTGAATGTGTGTGTGTGTGTTTAAGAAGTTGTGTAAGAAGTTTAAGAAGCCATTCTGTGACTGTCTTTTTGAGCTTATTAGATTTCGGTGCATAGATGTTTAGTTTTTTATTTACTACGTTGTATAAATAACCAGCCTGTCTCGTAAATTGGTGACTAGCAAAATTTGTCTTAACGAGAGTTAATTCAAAAACTTTACCTCGTCTATTACTACTTGTGCAGTTGTAGAACGTTGTTTTGTGTATTGTTAACAATAAATTTAAAATGTATAACTTTCTAACACTCAATAAACCGCTAACTGAGTAAAGTTGTTCTGTAGGAAATTTATATGGTTTGTTGTACATTACCTTTATTAATGAACGTTGACCACGTTCTAATTGTAAGAGTTTTGTTTTCGGAGCACCACCCCAAACCGGTATACAATATGTCAAAATCGAGTGGGCTAGTGCAGCATATATTTGATTTAGAAGTTTACGAGTCGCGACATGCCTGAGGGTTTTAAACATCCAAGTAAGTTTTCGTAACCTGTTATTAGTTGCTTCTATATGTGAGTACCATGTGAGTGTTTGGTCAATCATAACCCCTAAGTATCTAGTACTAGTAACAAAAAGGTAAAGTTTACCCTTCTTATAGAAGAATTTTTCCATGAACAGTTAAAAATTGCACATACATGTGAATACTCTAAAACTCGCAACTCAGGAAAACCTAAACTAGCCTTACATAAATACAACAATTTATATGGTAAACATACCTTAGAATATATGATTCCTAACCTAATTAACCAGCTACCAGTATCAATAAAATCAGAACTAAATCAAAAAAACATTAAATTAAAATTAAAAAATTACTTTATGGAATGCATTACTAATAATTTAAATTATACATAATATGTTTTTAATAATAAATACTACGATAACGCCCTAAAACGATCGCCCTGTATAAAATATATGATCCATGCGCGGTGCATTGTGCAATAGAAGGTTACGCAATTAACTAATAAAATACTAAGTGTATTTCTTTTTTCTTACTACACCCTCATATTTATTATTGTCGGTGATACCGGTACACGGAAAAGTTTCTATGAACTTATGATTGTACCGTAACGTAATGTGTAAATAATGAATGTAATAATATATTAAATAAATAAAAAAAATAGTAACTTTTTCTATGGTAGGACACGTGCAACACTTATAGGCGATAGAAAATTGAAATAGAAGAATAAACAAAGGAAAAAAAATTAAAATTAATTTAATTTTAAATCTGCGAACGTACAGTGCGAATAATTGTGTATTATACATTCGACACCATTATTCAAGTCTTACAGCCCTTGGTGATGCCAAAACCGTGGATGGAATTTTCTCAACGCGATCGCTGCCATTGATGGAAAACACGTGCTTATTCAAGCACCAGCGCACGGTGAATCAAATTACTTTTGTTTTAAAAACACTTTAGTTTGGTACTGTTAGCCTTAGTCAACGCAGGTAAAAACTTCATAACCGTACATGTCGGTGCTTTTGGAAAAACTCTGATGCTAGCATTTTGAGAAATTCGGGTTTAGGCAAAGCTTTACATTATGCCCGTATTTAATGCCAAATGCCGAAGGAAATGAAGTGAAAAAAGTGTTTAACTACCGGCTCAGTCGTGCGAGAAATACTATAGAAAATACGTTCGGAATATTAGCAAAAAAAAATATCGAATTTTCTATGCACGAATAACACATTGTAATTGTTGATACAGAATACATAATAGTATTACGTACAGAACAATCACTCACCTTCCCGTACTCATTTCAACTACCGCAACCCAACCCGCACCTATCACACTTCCATGGCATAAGACTCGCTGATGAATGTTATAGCATGCCTAATAAAATTGATGTTTTGATAGGCGCATCCCTTTTCCCGCACTTACTGTGTCCAGACGTAATTTATTCGTCTAACGACTTGTCCGGGCCCTCAGCTTTGAGTACGGTATTTGGTTACGTTATTATGGGCTCAGTGCCGACACTTCAGGTAAATCATTCTTTAACGTGCTGCTCAGTTCTAGAGTCTCCTATCGTTGACAAATTAGTGCAACGATTTTGGGAGCTTGAACAGCCACCCTCCGCACCGCCCATTCAGTGTCCTTCAGATATTGAATGTGAAGAGTTTTATAAATCTACGACATCCCGCGATCCTTTTACTGGTAGATATATTGTTGGCCTGCCATTTAAAGATGACGTTTACTTTCTCGGAGATTCTTATGAAACCTCTCGACGACGATTCATGTGCTTGGAGAGGAAACTTCAAGCCTCGCCTACATTAAGGTTAGCATATGATGACGTCATAAAGGAATACTTAGCTAAAAATTATATATCCCCCGCACCGCCGTATGACTCGCATGAACCCGCTCCAATATATGTCATACCGCATCATGGAGTCTTACGCGAAGATAAGAAGTCAACGCGTCTGCGCATCGTCCTGGACGCTAGCAGTAAGACTAGCACTGAGCGATCATTAAATGATATTCTGCATTCAGGACCAAATTTGCAAGGCGACTTGTTCAATATAATTTTAACTTTCCGCTTACATCCAATCGCTATGACAGCCGACTGTCGCCAACAATTTCTGCAAATAGTTGTTCGCGATTCTGATCGTCGTTACCAATGCTTCCTATACCGCTTCCGTCCACAAGACCCACTTGTGTTATACCACTTCAATCGCGTGTGCTTCTGATTCAAAAACATTTCCATCTCCATCACAGAAAGGATCGTCAAAAGGTTGTAAACATAAACAACAATGGTCAAAAGGAAGTCTTTTAAAAGATGTATCTTCTTCAACTGAAGTACCAGATCTTTTGCCTCCATATAGTGTTGTCCATTCAGTATATGTAATGTACCTACAAGATTAATAAAGACATTACTTAAATTCAATAATATTAAACCAATCGAATAGAGTACCTAGTAAGCACTAACATTTTATCCTTTTGATGCTGTCTTTTACCCATATTTATAAATTATTTATTTAACTTCCTTGATTTAAATGAAGTTTCAAAGAAAGATTTCTTCAGTGATTATGTGAAATCGAATAATAACACAAGTTTGTCCTATTTATTATGCCTTTTACGAAAGAGTCATTGCAAGATATCATGCATAGAGCGTGGTAATACAAATGGAATTAACAAGTAATCACTATCTAGTAATTCTTTTTAGTTTGTAAACAACTTGATATGCGAATTTATTAAATTAAATATTATTTTTTTAACACGACGGTCAATAAGCGACATTGACAATGTCATTGTCAATGTTGATTGACAGTCAGCGAGTTGACATTTTGGTATGATTTCCTTACTAAGGCTGACCAAAGTTAAAGACCATACAGCTTTGTCTGCTGTGTAGTTTATTAAAAGATTTTTTTTGGAGATTTGGGCAACAGCTTAACACAGCAAAAGTTGATGCCAAAAGTATGTCTAACCGCCCGAGCGGATAATAAATAATAACATTTACATCGCCGCAAAGCACTTGTAACTTCCTCTTTACAGAAATACACTTTTCATAGCTTTTTTCGGTACGGATACTAGCGCCGAAGCAAACGACCATTTACTGACAATTAGGTGTGGTCGTTACAAAACGTAACTAGTTACTGATACTATCCATTCACACAATAGCGGGTAGTGGGTTATTGCAGTGTAAGAAACTATCTATTACAGTAGACGTTTTACTCAGTAACACGATTCACGTTTCACGAATCACGAACGAGCGATCAGTAACAAAACGTTTATTCGGCTATTTTCGCGACGCATCGGCGACGGCTTCGGCTGTTGAAGTAAAAGCACATGAGTAAAGAAACCGACTCTTTCCGCTGTGGTAGAAGTACCACCGGTCGTCGAATGTCGAGTGAGCGCGGGTGCTTTTGTATTTGACCTATGACTCTATTCCCTTCGTATAGATGCGATATTAGAAATGAGAAAATAAGTGTGTATGGTTTTAACAAAAAATAGTTCAAATTCCATAATTTACACACACACACACACACACACACACACACACGCACACGCACACGCACACGCACACGCACACGCACACGCACACGCACACGCACACGCACACGCACACGCACACGCACACGCACACGAACACGCACACGCACACGCACACGCACACGCACACGCACACGCACACGCACACGCACACGCACACGCACACGCACACGCACACGCACACGCACACGCACACGCACACGCACACGCACACGCACACGCACACGCACACGCACACGCACACGCACACGCACACGCACACGCACACGCACACGCACACGTGTGTGTGTGTGTGTGTGTGTGTGTGTGTGTGTGTGTGTGTGTGAATGTGTGTGTGTGTGTTTAAGAAGTTGTGTAAGAAGTTTAAGAAGCCATTCTGTGACTGTCTTTTTGAGCTTATTAGATTTCGGTGCATAGATGTTTAGTTTTTTATTTACTACGTTGTATAAATAACCAGCCTGTCTCGTAAATTGGTGACTAGCAAAATTTGTCTTAACGAGAGTTAATTCAAAAACTTTACCTCGTCTATTACTACTTGTGCAGTTGTAGAACGTTGTTTTGTGTATTGTTAACAATAAATTTAAAATGTATAACTTTCTAACACTCAATAAACCGCTAACTGAGTAAAGTTGTTCTGTAGGAAATTTATATGGTTTGTTGTACATTACCTTTATTAATGAACGTTGACCACGTTCTAATTGTAAGAGTTTTGTTTTCGGAGCACCACCCCAAACCGGTATACAATATGTCAAAATCGAGTGGGCTAGTGCAGCATATATTTGATTTAGAAGTTTACGAGTCGCGACATGCCTGAGGGTTTTAAACATCCAAGTAAGTTTTCGTAACCTGTTATTAGTTGCTTCTATATGTGAGTACCATGTGAGTGTTTGGTCAATCATAACCCCTAAGTATCTAGTACTAGTAACAAAAAGGTAAAGTTTACCCTTCTTATAGAAGAATTTTTCCATGAACAGTTAAAAATTGCACATACATGTGAATACTCTAAAACTCGCAACTCAGGAAAACCTAAACTAGCCTTACATAAATACAACAATTTATATGGTAAACATACCTTAGAATATATGATTCCTAACCTAATTAACCAGCTACCAGTATCAATAAAATCAGAACTAAATCAAAAAAACATTAAATTAAAATTAAAAAATTACTTTATGGAATGCATTACTAATAATTTAAATTATACATAATATGTTTTTAATAATAAATACTACGATAACGCCCTAAAACGATCGCCCTGTATAAAATATATGATCCATGCGCGGTGCATTGTGCAATAGAAGGTTACGCAATTAACTAATAAAATACTAAGTGTATTTCTTTTTTCTTACTACACCCTCATATTTATTATTGTCGGTGATACCGGTACACGGAAAAGTTTCTATGAACTTATGATTGTACCGTAACGTAATGTGTAAATAATGAATGTAATAATATATTAAATAAATAAAAAAAATAGTAACTTTTTCTATGGTAGGACACGTGCAACACTTATAGGCGATAGAAAATTGAAATAGAAGAATAAACAAAGGAAAAAAAATTAAAATTAATTTAATTTTAAATCTGCGAACGTACAGTGCGAATAATTGTGTATTATACATTCGACACCATTATTCAAGTCTTACAGCCCTTGGTGATGCCAAAACCGTGGATGGAATTTTCTCAACGCGATCGCTGCCATTGATGGAAAACACGTGCTTATTCAAGCACCAGCGCACGGTGAATCAAATTACTTTTGTTTTAAAAACACTTTAGTTTGGTACTGTTAGCCTTAGTCAACGCAGGTAAAAACTTCATAACCGTACATGTCGGTGCTTTTGGAAAAACTCTGATGCTAGCATTTTGAGAAATTCGGGTTTAGGCAAAGCTTTACATTATGCCCGTATTTAATGCCAAATGCCGAAGGAAATGAAGTGAAAAAAGTGTTTAACTACCGGCTCAGTCGTGCGAGAAATACTATAGAAAATACGTTCGGAATATTAGCAAAAAAAAATATCGAATTTTCTATGCACGAATAACACATTGTAATTGTTGATACAGAATACATAATAGTATTACGTACAGAACAATCACTCACCTTCCCGTACTCATTTCAACTACCGCAACCCAACCCGCACCTATCACACTTCCATGGCATAAGACTCGCTGATGAATGTTATAGCATGCCTAATAAAATTGATGTTTTGATAGGCGCATCCCTTTTCCCGCACTTACTGTGTCCAGACGTAATTTATTCGTCTAACGACTTGTCCGGGCCCTCAGCTTTGAGTACGGTATTTGGTTACGTTATTATGGGCTCAGTGCCGACACTTCAGGTAAATCATTCTTTAACGTGCTGCTCAGTTCTAGAGTCTCCTATCGTTGACAAATTAGTGCAACGATTTTGGGAGCTTGAACAGCCACCCTCCGCACCGCCCATTCAGTGTCCTTCAGATATTGAATGTGAAGAGTTTTATAAATCTACGACATCCCGCGATCCTTTTACTGGTAGATATATTGTTGGCCTGCCATTTAAAGATGACGTTTACTTTCTCGGAGATTCTTATGAAACCTCTCGACGACGATTCATGTGCTTGGAGAGGAAACTTCAAGCCTCGCCTACATTAAGGTTAGCATATGATGACGTCATAAAGGAATACTTAGCTAAAAATTATATATCCCCCGCACCGCCGTATGACTCGCATGAACCCGCTCCAATATATGTCATACCGCATCATGGAGTCTTACGCGAAGATAAGAAGTCAACGCGTCTGCGCATCGTCCTGGACGCTAGCAGTAAGACTAGCACTGAGCGATCATTAAATGATATTCTGCATTCAGGACCAAATTTGCAAGGCGACTTGTTCAATATAATTTTAACTTTCCGCTTACATCCAATCGCTATGACAGCCGACTGTCGCCAACAATTTCTGCAAATAGTTGTTCGCGATTCTGATCGTCGTTACCAATGCTTCCTATACCGCTTCCGTCCACAAGACCCACTTGTGTTATACCACTTCAATCGCGTGTGCTTCTGATTCAAAAACATTTCCATCTCCATCACAGAAAGGATCGTCAAAAGGTTGTAAACATAAACAACAATGGTCAAAAGGAAGTCTTTTAAAAGATGTATCTTCTTCAACTGAAGTACCAGATCTTTTGCCTCCATATAGTGTTGTCCATTCAGTATATGTAATGTACCTACAAGATTAATAAAGACATTACTTAAATTCAATAATATTAAACCAATCGAATAGAGTACCTAGTAAGCACTAACATTTTATCCTTTTGATGCTGTCTTTTACCCATATTTATAAATTATTTATTTAACTTCCTTGATTTAAATGAAGTTTCAAAGAAAGATTTCTTCAGTGATTATGTGAAATCGAATAATAACACAAGTTTGTCCTATTTATTATGCCTTTTACGAAAGAGTCATTGCAAGATATCATGCATAGAGCGTGGTAATACAAATGGAATTAACAAGTAATCACTATCTAGTAATTCTTTTTAGTTTGTAAACAACTTGATATGCGAATTTATTAAATTAAATATTATTTTTTTAACACGACGGTCAATAAGCGACATTGACAATGTCATTGTCAATGTTGATTGACAGTCAGCGAGTTGACATTTTGGTATGATTTCCTTACTAAGGCTGACCAAAGTTAAAGACCATACAGCTTTGTCTGCTGTGTAGTTTATTAAAAGATTTTTTTTGGAGATTTGGGCAACAGCTTAACACAGCAAAAGTTGATGCCAAAAGTATGTCTAACCGCCCGAGCGGATAATAAATAATAACATTTACATCGCCGCAAAGCACTTGTAACTTCCTCTTTACAGAAATACACTTTTCATAGCTTTTTTCGGTACGGATACTAGCGCCGAAGCAAACGACCATTTACTGACAATTAGGTGTGGTCGTTACAAAACGTAACTAGTTACTGATACTATCCATTCACACAATAGCGGGTAGTGGGTTATTGCAGTGTAAGAAACTATCTATTACAGTAGACGTTTTACTCAGTAACACGATTCACGTTTCACGAATCACGAACGAGCGATCAGTAACAAAACGTTTATTCGGCTATTTTCGCGACGCATCGGCGACGGCTTCGGCTGTTGAAGTAAAAGCACATGAGTAAAGAAACCGACTCTTTCCGCTGTGGTAGAAGTACCACCGGTCGTCGAATGTCGAGTGAGCGCGGGTGCTTTTGTATTTGACCTATGACTCTATTCCCTTCGTATAGATGCGATATTAGAAATGAGAAAATAAGTGTGTATGGTTTTAACAAAAAATAGTTCAAATTCCATAATTTACACACACACACACACACACACACACACACACACACACACACACACACACACACACACACACACACAGACACACACACACACGCACACGCACACGCACACGCACACGCACACGCACACGCACACGCACACGCACACGCACACGCACACGCACACGCACACGCACACGCACACGCACACGCACACGCACACGCACACGCACACGCACACGCACACGCACACGCACACGCACACGCACACGCACACGCACACGCACACGCACACGCACACGCACACGCACACGCACACGCACACGCACACGCACACGCACACGCACACGCACACGCACACGCACACGCACACGCACACGCACACGCACACGCACACGCACACGCACACGCACACGCACACGCACACGCACACGCACACGCACACGCACACGCACACGCACACGCACACGCACACGCACACGCACACGCACACGCACACTCACACGCACACGCACACGCACACGCACACGCACACGCACACGCACACGCACACGCACACGCACACGCACACGCACACGCACACGCACACGCACACGCACACGCACACGAACACGCACACGCACACGCACACGCACACGCACACGCACACGCACACGCACACGCACACGCACACGCACACGCACACGCACACGCACACGCACACGCACACGCACACGCACACGCACACGCACACGCACACGCACACGCACACGCACACGCACACGCACACGAACACGCACACGCACACGCACACGCACACGCACACGCACACGCACACGCACACGCACACGCACACGCACACGCACACGCACACGCACACGCACACGCACACGCACACGCACACGCACACGCACACGCACACGCACACGCACACGCACACGCACACGCACACGCACACGCACACGCACACGCACACGCACACGCACACGCACACGCACACGCACACGCACACGTGTGTGTGTGTGTGTGTGTGTGTGTGTGTGTGTGTGTGTGTGTGTGTGAATGTGTGTGTGTGTGTTTAAGAAGTTGTGTAAGAAGTTTAAGAAGCCATTCTGTGACTGTCTTTTTGAGCTTATTAGATTTCGGTGCATAGATGTTTAGTTTTTTATTTACTACGTTGTATAAATAACCAGCCTGTCTCGTAAATTGGTGACTAGCAAAATTTGTCTTAACGAGAGTTAATTCAAAAACTTTACCTCGTCTATTACTACTTGTGCAGTTGTAGAACGTTGTTTTGTGTATTGTTAACAATAAATTTAAAATGTATAACTTTCTAACACTCAATAAACCGCTAACTGAGTAAAGTTGTTCTGTAGGAAATTTATATGGTTTGTTGTACATTACCTTTATTAATGAACGTTGACCACGTTCTAATTGTAAGAGTTTTGTTTTCGGAGCACCACCCCAAACCGGTATACAATATGTCAAAATCGAGTGGGCTAGTGCAGCATATATTTGATTTAGAAGTTTACGAGTCGCGACATGCCTGAGGGTTTTAAACATCCAAGTAAGTTTTCGTAACCTGTTATTAGTTGCTTCTATATGTGAGTACCATGTGAGTGTTTGGTCAATCATAACCCCTAAGTATCTAGTACTAGTAACAAAAAGGTAAAGTTTACCCTTCTTATAGAAGAATTTTTCCATGAACAGTTAAAAATTGCACATACATGTGAATACTCTAAAACTCGCAACTCAGGAAAACCTAAACTAGCCTTACATAAATACAACAATTTATATGGTAAACATACCTTAGAATATATGATTCCTAACCTAATTAACCAGCTACCAGTATCAATAAAATCAGAACTAAATCAAAAAAACATTAAATTAAAATTAAAAAATTACTTTATGGAATGCATTACTAATAATTTAAATTATACATAATATGTTTTTAATAATAAATACTACGATAACGCCCTAAAACGATCGCCCTGTATAAAATATATGATCCATGCGCGGTGCATTGTGCAATAGAAGGTTACGCAATTAACTAATAAAATACTAAGTGTATTTCTTTTTTCTTACTACACCCTCATATTTATTATTGTCGGTGATACCGGTACACGGAAAAGTTTCTATGAACTTATGATTGTACCGTAACGTAATGTGTAAATAATGAATGTAATAATATATTAAATAAATAAAAAAAATAGTAACTTTTTCTATGGTAGGACACGTGCAACACTTATAGGCGATAGAAAATTGAAATAGAAGAATAAACAAAGGAAAAAAAATTAAAATTAATTTAATTTTAAATCTGCGAACGTACAGTGCGAATAATTGTGTATTATACATTCGACACCATTATTCAAGTCTTACAGCCCTTGGTGATGCCAAAACCGTGGATGGAATTTTCTCAACGCGATCGCTGCCATTGATGGAAAACACGTGCTTATTCAAGCACCAGCGCACGGTGAATCAAATTACTTTTGTTTTAAAAACACTTTAGTTTGGTACTGTTAGCCTTAGTCAACGCAGGTAAAAACTTCATAACCGTACATGTCGGTGCTTTTGGAAAAACTCTGATGCTAGCATTTTGAGAAATTCGGGTTTAGGCAAAGCTTTACATTATGCCCGTATTTAATGCCAAATGCCGAAGGAAATGAAGTGAAAAAAGTGTTTAACTACCGGCTCAGTCGTGCGAGAAATACTATAGAAAATACGTTCGGAATATTAGCAAAAAAAAATATCGAATTTTCTATGCACGAATAACACATTGTAATTGTTGATACAGAATACATAATAGTATTACGTACAGAACAATCACTCACCTTCCCGTACTCATTTCAACTACCGCAACCCAACCCGCACCTATCACACTTCCATGGCATAAGACTCGCTGATGAATGTTATAGCATGCCTAATAAAATTGATGTTTTGATAGGCGCATCCCTTTTCCCGCACTTACTGTGTCCAGACGTAATTTATTCGTCTAACGACTTGTCCGGGCCCTCAGCTTTGAGTACGGTATTTGGTTACGTTATTATGGGCTCAGTGCCGACACTTCAGGTAAATCATTCTTTAACGTGCTGCTCAGTTCTAGAGTCTCCTATCGTTGACAAATTAGTGCAACGATTTTGGGAGCTTGAACAGCCACCCTCCGCACCGCCCATTCAGTGTCCTTCAGATATTGAATGTGAAGAGTTTTATAAATCTACGACATCCCGCGATCCTTTTACTGGTAGATATATTGTTGGCCTGCCATTTAAAGATGACGTTTACTTTCTCGGAGATTCTTATGAAACCTCTCGACGACGATTCATGTGCTTGGAGAGGAAACTTCAAGCCTCGCCTACATTAAGGTTAGCATATGATGACGTCATAAAGGAATACTTAGCTAAAAATTATATATCCCCCGCACCGCCGTATGACTCGCATGAACCCGCTCCAATATATGTCATACCGCATCATGGAGTCTTACGCGAAGATAAGAAGTCAACGCGTCTGCGCATCGTCCTGGACGCTAGCAGTAAGACTAGCACTGAGCGATCATTAAATGATATTCTGCATTCAGGACCAAATTTGCAAGGCGACTTGTTCAATATAATTTTAACTTTCCGCTTACATCCAATCGCTATGACAGCCGACTGTCGCCAACAATTTCTGCAAATAGTTGTTCGCGATTCTGATCGTCGTTACCAATGCTTCCTATACCGCTTCCGTCCACAAGACCCACTTGTGTTATACCACTTCAATCGCGTGTGCTTCGGTTTAACTTCGAGTCCATACCATGCATTGCGCACGGTAAGACAGCTCATTGATGACGACGGCGCAAAGTATCCGCTTGCGAGTCGTATCGCATTTACTTCGCTATATATGGACGACATCGCGTTCTCTATGCCCAGTGAATCCGAGGCCAGTGAGACCTCTCGGCAGCTGATAGACTTATTCAAGGGTGCCCAATGGGACCTGATAAAATGGCATAGTAACCGTCGGTCTGTTTTAGATGACCTCCCTACTTCCCATAAAATTACAGGAGAAGTAGAGTTCGATAAATCAATGCCACATAAAATACTAGGCTTGCATTGGTCTACCGATAGTGACGCCTTTTATTTTAAGATATCTGTTCCCGCTGATGTGACGTGCACTAAGCGCGCCATCTTATCTACTGTCGCTCGCCTGTGGGACATAATGGGTTTCGTTGCTCCCACAGTCGCGTACGCCAAATTGTTAATAAAGCAGCTTTGGCAACTTAATTTAGATTGGGACGACATACCACCACCGCCAATTATTAAGATGTGGAGGCAATTCTGTGCTGAATTACCAACTCTTAATGATTTACGTATCCCGCGACATGTTGGTGTATCCAAAAACTGTACTGCGTCACTCCTGGGGTTTTCCGACGCCAGCGAGCACGCATACGGTGCCGTAGTCTACATACATGTAAAGAGCGTCAATGGTAACACCGTCCAGTTGATTTGTGCAAAGACTAAAGTCGCACCGACGAAACCACTATCTATTGCACGCCTTGAGCTTTGTGGAGCGGTTTTACTCTCAAAATTGCTTCGCAGAGTACTCGACAATTATTCTCTTGACCTTGCAATATCAGTCTATGCCTTTGTAGATTCAAAAGTAGCTCTGTACTGGATAAAGAGTTCGCCACACAAGTGGCAGACCTTTGTTGCAAACCGCGTTGTTCAGATTACCGACAATATTCGCGCTGATAACTTTTATCATGTCGCAGGTACTTAGAATCCCGCTGACATACTTTCACGTGGCGTTACGCCAAATAAATTAGTTTCAAACCCCCTGTGGCTCCATGGGCCTCAGTGGACTTCGTTAGATCCATCTCAATGGCCTCTTCGTACTTTAGACAATGAGGTTATTGCAAATATGCCCGAGAAGAAGATTTTGTCGCACACTGTGTGCACATCCGTCTGTAATTCTGCGATTTATGAGCTCGCACTCCGCATCTCTTCTTGGAGTAAACTTCTACGTATAATTGCGTACGTGTGTAAGTTTGCTAAATTATTGCCCCGCCGCAACACTACTGTAGTGACTGCTGATGATCTCAGTTTCTCTGAGGTTATAATCCTCCGCGCCCTGCAAAAACAGCATTTTGCAGTGGAATATTTAAATATTGAAGGTAACAAACCTTGCTCGCCCGCTTTCAATTGTTTAAGGCCTTTTATTGAGAACGGTTTAATCCGCATTGGTGGTCGTCTTTCGAACTCCGCATTAGATTACACGCAAAAACATCCAATTATACTCCCGCGCAGTGATCATGTAGTGAACATGATCATTGACTATTATCATATTAAAAATTTACACGCTGGGCCTGAATTGTTATTGTCATTGCTCCGTCAAAAATTTTGGATACTTTCCGCACGCCGCACTGTGAGAAGCAGAGTCTACAAATGTAATATATGTTTCCGGCTTAGACCCCGTCCAACTTACCCTTTGATGGCTGATCTTCCCCATAGTCGTGTAAGACAAGCTATTAAGGCATTTACACACACGGGCTGCGATTATGCCGGTCCTATCGCATACACTCCTGTACGTCGTCGTGGTGTACGCAGCGAGAAGGCGTACTTATGTGTTTTCACATGCCTCACGACTCGAGCTGTACATATAGAAATCGCTACAGATCTTAGTAGTTCTAGTTTCCTCGCTGCGCTTAAACGTTTCCTCTCTAGACGAGGGCCGATTCAGTTTTTATATTCGGATAATGGAACGAATTTTAAAGGTGCCGCTTCGTATCTTCGCGATCTCTATAAATTTCTAAACGTTGAATACCGCCCAAAGCTTGAGCAAGAGTGTGCTGAGAATTGTATAACATGGAAGTTCATCTGTCTCAACTCTCCTCATTTTGGAGGCGCCTGGGAGAGTATGATCAAAGTCGTAAAAACGCATCTGTTCCGAGTTATCGGACATCAGTTACTTTCATACGAAGAGCTTAATACTGTTCTTGCGCAAATTGAGTGCTTGCTAAACTCGCGGCCCTTGATAGTATTAAGTTCTGATCCTGCAGAGCCTTCAGCTCTTACTCCGAGTCATTTTTTGAATACCGCACCTTTATTGTCATTACCCGCACCCAAAGTCAAATCTGACTCTACCAGTCTGTTACACAGGCATTCTTTACTGGATAAATTAGTTCAGTCGTTTTGGGACCGGTGGAGGACGGAATACCTTCACGGATTACAAGTTCGTCAGAAGTGGAACACCCCGTCTACGGCTATCGTACCAGGCATGGTTGTAATTGTGATAAATGATAATGAACCGCCCCTTGCTTGGCCATTAGCGATTGTCGCAAACTGAGCGTCACTTATAAAAATAAATTTCGATAAAATATCCAGAATAATAGACTCAAATAGTTTCGCACAGGTTGTAGCGATTGAGATAAGCCTATAATTGGAACTGATCGTATCGCTAACGGTTTTACTTTTGACAATAGGGCTAACCACGCATTTTATTAGGTCAGGAGGCAAAATTGAGTGTTTTAAACACGCGTTAATAAAAACCGAGAGAAACACCACAACCCAGGGTCCACCGCAACGTAAATGTTCTACAGAAATGTGGTCATGACCACACGCTTTACCAAGGTGCATCTTTTTAAGGGCATTATACACCATACTCTCATCAATATGAGTATATGATAAAACAGGCATATCAAGTGTATCTATCGCAGAAGGGCCACCACTAGTATAGCAGTCATTCAACAAAAAGTTCTGTTTAAAATTATTAGCTATCTGTTTTTTATCACTAACACCATCCACGCAGACCGGAACTCCAACCCTTATGTTGCATAGTTTTGATGTATGTTGCCAAAATTTAGAAAAGTTTTTTTCTATACATGCGTTACTTATCCGCTCCAATAAAATTTTATTTTCATTTTTCTGGCACCACTTTAAGCGACCTTTAAATATAGACCTACTTTGCTTCATCATATCATAGAGAGAACCAGAGCTGGGAGCCCCCGCCCCGATCCACCTTGATAAGTTTACTTTAGCATCCACATACGCTGATTTTACTACATCATTCCAGCCCGGCGTGCCTTTACGTTTACGCGATGTCACTCCATACCCTACCTGACTTACGTGGCTTTTAATAGCGGATGTATGAAGACTTTCGATAAATTTCTTATAAATTCTAACGAGAAAACCTTTGTGTGAGTCGCAAGTACAGCCATCGCACGAGGAAATTAAGCGCAGATAGTCCCAATTAAATTCTGATATGAGATAACTACACCACCACTCATACGCTTTAATCTTATCCCCACTTCTTTTACCCCAAGAAATAAGGTTCCTAGATTTAACGTGATTAACCACACTTCTCTCAACAGCAATTATGTTAAAATTAAATTCGAATGCGAAAGGCCAGTGGTCCGACCAAAATACATCATTTATTACATATACTCTTGATAACGCCGACCACGCGACCCGAGTTACGATGCAATGATCAAGCCAGCTCTTTGTGCCATGAGCATAACTAACGTATGTAAAAATATTTTCAAAAATCTTTAAAAAATTTAAGGTCTGCGCAAATCAAATCATTTTCTGAACAAAATTTTATTAATTCGTTGCTAAATAACGTGTTAATATTCGCATTGTAGTCTCCTAAGGCAATAGCCACATTTACGAAATGATTTTCTAATAAACTTTTGATTATACATAAAATATTTGTAAATTCAGGTAAATTTTCAAGATTGTTTTGAGGCATATAAACAGAAAAATACATATGACAATTCCCATTAATATACGATTTTATAGCACAAATTCGCGAATCGTTACAATTTACTAAGTCAACATTATTAAATAACGCAGTTCTCCACAAGAGGGCCACACCTCCATATGGTCTCCCTTTTAATATTCCGGATGAAGAATCGACCCCAAAGGTACCATGTGAAGAGAATTCGGTATCAATTGTTGACAAAAAAGATAGCTCATGGGGAAGCAGCCAGGTCTCTTGAAGAGCCACCACTTCAAACTCTTTACACAGTTCTCTAACGTGATCAACACTTCTCTTAAACTGACAATTAAAACTTCGTGTCTTACGGAATTACTTTGCCAGAAATGTCTAAACACTATGCCTACAGGCCAGAAGTCCTCATTCATAAAAATATGTTTTCTGTCAAAATTAATCCTTACCTTAAAAGAAGCAAAGTTAGTCACTTTAAAAGGTTCAATACGTTCAACACTTATCGCTTGTTCACCTTTACACTTAATATATCTCACCATGCAAATACGTATGTGATTAAGTACGTGATTCTTTCACCAATGCCAAGTATTATTATTTAACACCCATTATTTAAATTTTGTAAATCTTAGCCACCAATATTTACGTAGTTAAGTAACTTAATTGTCATGACACGCACACCGATTGTCAGTAGCGGTGGGTAGTAGCGGCTTTTTTGAGTAACGAAACGAAACTATCTATCGAATATCAGTAGCGGCCTTTGAAACACTCTATTTTAATAGCGGCTTCAATAGAGTGTTTCACGAAGTGTTTAATTGAAAAACGTTGCGAATGAAACGATGTCTGTTTCATGAGAAAACTTGTTTGTTACCGTTTTGTATAGAATTAGACATGGTGTTAATGGTTAAAATTTATTTGTTAAATCATTTCACACGGTTTGATTAAAAATTATGAACACTAATATATAAAATTGTATTTAGTTCTTGGAGACGCCAGTAACTTAAGGTATCTTCGATAAAGATTTAGTGGACTGTAATTTTGGTGCATACGGCAAAGGGGAAAATAAATAGGTGGGATAGCACGCACTGACCTGATGAGGGCTGCCGCGCCTTCCTCCTGGAGTGTCTGCTATACAGCGAGCTCGCCACGTGGTTCGGCGCACACGCACTCTCGGAACAGTCTCGTGAAGTCCCACACTCTCCACCTTTGCCCTTACGGGGGCGTCTCACACTTTTATGAGTTACAAAGACACAATGTCTGATGCGGTGAATATTAAACATAAACAGGAGAACTCAATGTTCGTCCTGCGCGGTTTGCGGTTAATGTACATAAGACGCGACGGGTGGCCGTGCGTTGCGGATGGCGTAATATCACTTAGTATAATGACGCGCGCCGAGATCCTCTTTTTCACCTCGGCGGCAGCGCGTGCGGTAGGAAAGGGAAGGAAGGAAGGAAACAAAAAATATGCACTAGTCATGTTGATAAAGTAGATATAACTTAAGACGAACTCAATGCGATATGTAATGTAATGTTGATAAAGTAGATTGTTAACTGGCGTTACCATTTCCTCCCGCCCTTAAAGGGTCACCTTTAAAAGACAACCGTAATATAAAAGTAAAAGGAAAACAAATAAATAAGCGGTATATAAAGTAAGAGGATGCGCTAAATGCGCATGTCTCATCTACTAACCTTACTTGGTAAGCGAGAAAATGTATACATAAATATAATATTGCGGTTTAATACTTTTTTAATATATATAAATATAAACTTAATTCCTAATTTAGATAAATAATTATAATCAAAATAATCGTGATTTATTGTCTTGGGAGAGGGCAAATACGAGCAACAGGACGGAGATATGTTCCCTTAGTAGTTCTCACGGTCACTACTCGAACTACGCCATCCTTCGAAGGATGAACAGACTCGACAATCGCTAATGGCCAAGCAAGGGGCGGTTCATTATCATTTATCACAATTACAACCATGCCTGGTACGATAGCCGTAGACGGGGTGTTCCACTTCTGACGAACTTGTAATCCGTGAAGGTATTCCGTCCTCCACCGGTCCCAAAACGACTGAACTAATTTATCCAGTAAAGAATGCCTGTGTAACAGACTGGTAGAGTCAGATTTGACTATGGGTGCGGGTAATGACAATAAAGGTGCGGTATTCAAAAAATGACTCGGAGTAAGAGCTGAAGGCTCTGCAGGATCAGAACTTAATACTGTCAAGGGCCGCGAGTTTAGCAAGCACTCAATTTGCGCAAGAACAGTATTAAGCTCTTCGTATGAAAGTAACTGATGTCCGATAACTCGGAACAGATGCGTTTTTACGACTTTGATCATACTCTCCCAGGCGCCTCCAAAATGAGGAGAGTTGAGACAGATGAACTTCCCTGTTATACGATTCTCAGCACACTCTTGCTCAAGCTTTGGGCGGTATTCAACGTTTAGAAATTTATAGAGATCGCGAAGATACGAAGCGGCACCTTTAAAATTCGTTCCATTATCCGAATATAAAAACTGAATCGGCCCTCGTCTAGAGAGGAAACGTTTAAGCGCAGCGAGGAAACTAGAACTACTAAGATCTGTAGCGATTTCTATATGTACAGCTCGAGTCGTGAGGCATGTGAAAACACATAAGTACGCCTTCTCGCTGCGTACACCACGACGACGTACAGGAGTGTATGCGATAGGACCGGCATAATCGCAGCCCGTGTGTGTAAATGCCTTAATAGCTTGTCTTACACGACTATGGGGAAGATCAGCTATCAAAGGGTAAGTTGGACGGGGTCTAAGCCGGAAACATATATTACACTTGTAGACTCTGCTTCTCACAGTGCGGCGTGCGGAAAGTATCCAAAATTTTTGACGGAGCAATGACAATAACAATTCAGGCCCAGCGTGTAAATTTTTAATATGATAATAGTCAATGATCATGTTCACTACATGATCACTGCGCGGGAGTATAATTGGATGTTTTTGTGTGTAATCTAATGCGGAGTTCGAAAGACGACCACCAATGCGGATTAAACCATTCTCAATAAAAGGCCTTAAACAATTGAAAGCGGGCGAGCAAGGTTTGTTACCTTCAATATTTAAATATTCCACTGCAAAATGCTGTTTTTGCAGGGCGCGGAGGATTATAACCTCAGAGAAACTGAGATCATCAGCAGTCACTACAGTAGTGTTGCGGCGGGGCAATAATTTAGCAAACTTACACACGTACGCAATTATACGTAGAAGTTTACTCCAAGAAGAGATGTGGAGTGCGAGCTCATAAATCGCAGAATTACAGACGGATGTGCACACAGTGTGCGACAAAATCTTCTTCTCAGGCATATTTGCAATAACCTCATTGTCTAAAGTACGAAGAGGCCATTGAGATGGATCTAACGAAGTCCACTGAGGCCCATGGAGCCACAGGGGGTTTGAAACTAATTTATTTGGCGTAACGCCACGTGAAAGTATGTCAGCGGGATTCTCAGTACCTGCGACATGATAAAAGTTATCAGCGCGAATATTGTCGGTAATCTGAACAACGCGGTTTGCAACAAAGGTCTGCCACTTGTGTGGCGAACTCTTTATCCAGTACAGAGCTACTTTTGAATCTACAAAGGCATAGACTGATATTGCAAGGTCAAGAGAATAATTGTCGAGTACTCTGCGAAGCAATTTTGAGAGTAAAACCGCTCCACAAAGCTCAAGGCGTGCAATAGATAGTGGTTTCGTCGGTGCGACTTTAGTCTTTGCACAAATCAACTGGACGGTGTTACCATTGACGCTCTTTACATGTATGTAGACTACGGCACCGTATGCGTGCTCGCTGGCGTCGGAAAACCCCAGGAGTGACGCAGTACAGTTTTTGGATACACCAACATGTCGCGGGATACGTAAATCATTAAGAGTTGGTAATTCAGCACAGAATTGCCTCCACATCTTAATAATTGGCGGTGGTGGTATGTCGTCCCAATCTAAATTAAGTTGCCAAAGCTGCTTTATTAACAATTTGGCGTACGCGACTGTGGGAGCAACGAAACCCATTATGTCCCACAGGCGAGCGACAGTAGATAAGATGGCGCGCTTAGTGCACGTCACATCAGCGGGAACAGATATCTTAAAATAAAAGGCGTCACTATCGGTATACCAATGCAAGCCTAGTATTTTATGTGGCATTGATTTATCGAACTCTACTTCTCCTGTAATTTTATGGGAAGTAGGGAGGTCATCTAAAACAGATCGACGGTTACTATGCCATTTTATCAGGTCCCATTGGGCACCCTTGAATAAGTCTATCAGCTACCGAAGGTCTCACTGGCCTCGGATTCACAGGGCATAGAGAACGCGATGTCGTCCATATATAGCGAAGTAAATGCGATACGACTCGCAAGCGGATACTTTGCGCCGTCGTCATCAATGAGCTGTCTTACCGTGCGCAATGCATGGTATGGACTCGAAGTTAAACCGAAGCACACGCGATTGAAGTGGTATAACACAAGTGGGTCTTGTGGACGGAAGCGGTATAGGAAGCATTGGTAACGACGATCAGAATCGCGAACAACTATTTGCATACATTTTTGGCGACAGTCGGCTGTCATAGCGATTGGATGTAAACGGAAAGTTAAAATTATATTGAACAAGTCGCCTTGCAAATTTGGTCCTGAATGCAGAATATCATTTAATGATCGCCCAGTGCTAGTCTTACTGCTAGCATCCAGGACGATGCGCAGACGCGTTGACTTCTTATCTTCGCGTAAGACTCCATGATGCGGTATGACATATATTGGAGCGGGTTCATGAGAGTCATACGGCGGTGCGGGGGATATATAATTTTTAGCTAAGTATTCCTTTATGACGTCATCATATGCTAACCTTAATGTAGGCGAGGCTTGAATTTTCTCTCCAAGCACATGAATCGTCGTCGAGAGGTTTCATAAGAATCTCCGAGAGAGTAAACGTCATCTTTAAATGGCAGGCCAACAATATATCTACCAGTAAAAGGATCGCGGGATGTCGTAGATTTATAAAACTCTTCACATTCAATGTCTGAAGGACACTGAATGGGCGGTGCGGAGGGTGGCTGTTCAAGCTCCCAAAATCGTTGCACTAATTTGTCAACGATAGGAGACTCTAGAACTGAGCAGCACGTTAAAGAATGATTTACCTGAAGTGTCGGCACTGAGCCCATAATAACGTAACCAAATACCGTATTCAAAGCCGAGGGCCCGGACAAGTCGTTAGACGAATAAATTACGTCTGGGCACAGTAAGTGCGGGAAAAGGGATGCGCCTATCAAAACATCAATTTTATTAGGCATGCTATAACATTCATCAGCGAGTCTTATGCCATGGAAGTGTGATAAGACAGATGTGTCTACCACAGCGGTGGGCAAAAGGTCGGTGATTTGATCAACAACTAGCGTTGAAATATTGAAGTTAATATTCGAGTCGAATCGTGAGAAAATTTTAATATCAATCGATTTCGATTTTACAATTTTTTCAACTCCACCGAATCCCTTTACTACAGTACATTCGGTATCGTGTTGTTGAACGCCTAAACGATGACAGCACTCTTTAGTCATAAAATGGCTTTGAGCCGCGGAGTCTAATAATATACGAATAATTTGTTTCTCTCCCTTAGCATCGTAAGCAAATACTTGAGCGGTTGATAATAAAACAGTTCTCTGCGAACGACTTGCGCGCGCGGGAGGCGGTGAACGTTGAGAAACATTCTTGAACGAAGTACACAGCGCGACGTCTGAACGCGCACCTGCGGTGAGGGGTGGCGAGTGTGCGGGCGCGGGGGTTGTAGACTTCAGTGTAACTGGCTGAAGCGGTGGAGAACGCGCCAGCGCAGGGGAAGCATTATAGCTTCTGCGGTGGAAGTGCAACAATGTGTGATGTTTAAATTTGCAAACTCGACAACTATAATTTGAAGAGCAACTAGACACTCGATGACTTAAACTGAGACAATTCACACATGCATTGTTACTCTTTACGCATTTAAATCGTTCCTGCGGCGTCATTTTATTAAAGTCTGCACACTTAAATAGGTGTTGATGCACAATATTATCGCACTGACACTTTGAGCAACTAGTCGTCGTGCTTACGTACGCCTGATACTTCGGCGACGAAGTATTATTACAGCGACGATTATTACCGTTACCTCGTCGATTGTTTGGTGCGCTATTAGAATTTGTACTAGAATCGGTGCGTTGCAAAACTTTGGAGCGGGTCTTAATAAAATTTACTAAATCATCAAAGGTAGGTACCATCGAGTTATGACTATATTCGAAAGAGCGAATGGTATCCGGGTCCAGCTTCTTAAGCGCGATATGAAGAACAATTAAGTCCGCGAGATTATCTAACTTTAAGTTTTGTAAAGCGCGCACTGCACTTATAAAGTTATCAGTAAATAAATCAAAATTATTTGCGGTGGCCGATTGCAATGGCTTAAATTCGAACATCTGATTAATACATGTAGATGCTAGCACACGCCGGTCTTCATATTTGTCGACGAGTGCTTGCAATAAAATTTTATAATTTTTCAGCGCAAGGAGTTATACCTGAGCATACAGATAGGGCTTTGCCCGTTAGTTTACCTAGCAAATAGTATAACTTTTCAGCGTCGGTAAGCGATGTGTTGTCATGGACGGTTGATTTAAAGCTAGCATAAAATAAAGGCCATGAGCGAATGTCACCCGAAAATGGCATAAGTTCGATAGGCGGAAGTGAGAATCTGGCTTTAGATGGTGTACTAGTACTTTGTGAATTAGATTGCGAATATTGTAAATAAAGCCTATTTATTCTACCGCAAAGAGACTCAAACGCAATGAGGCTGTTATAATCAGGTTTAGCAATAGGGTTTATTTTTAATAAATGTGAATTATAATTATCTAAGACCTGTTTAAACTCAATACGTAAAGCATTAATATTAGAACTTCCATCAAGAAAACGCTCCATCGTGGAAGTGTTTGTGTGGATGTCCGAGGACATATCATATATTTTTTGCACTATTTCAAATAAAGCATCTCGTTTAGCTAACAATAAAACCAACTCAGCATCAGGTGTGCCCTCATTATCCGAGGAATCGCTATTATTCGATGCTATTTGTTTTTAGGCGGCATTACAACTTAAGTTATGCGGCAAAAATAATATAATTATAAGCGGGTAGTCTGTAAGCGACCTCGCTACGCGGTTGAATTATTAAATATTAGTTTTGTTAACGATGAACTTTAATTGTTAACTTTTATAATAATTATGAAGTTATTTATAACGAATATAATGCTTAAATATATGTGCAAATAATAAATGTAATTTAACAGTATAATCTATAGATGTAGTTAAAAGTTGATGACGTGATGTGAACATACAACAAATAATTTATATAGATAATTATATGCTTATTCATTCTATGAATATAGTTTTGAAATTACTATGAATGTCACCTATTAGGACCTATTCTAGTGTTTTAATAAGGGCGGGGTTAATCCGAAGTCGGATTAAAATATAAATAATTAATTATATAAACGCTTATTACGATAACGATCTAATAAGGGCGGAAAGTCAAGGTCAATCCAGCGAGAAGTGACCATTAAAAATGGAGACGCCAGTAACTTAAGGTATCTTCGATAAAGATTTAGTGGACTGTAATTTTGGTGCATACGGCAAAGGGGAAAATAAATAGGTGGGATAGCACGCACTGACCTGATGAGGGCTGCCGCGCCTTCCTCCTGGAGTGTCTGCTATACAGCGAGCTCGCCACGTGGTTCGGCGCACACGCACTCTCGGAACAGTCTCGTGAAGTCCCACACTCTCCACCTTTGCCCTTACGGGGGCGTCTCACACTTTTATGAGTTACAAAGACACAATGTCTGATGCGGTGAATATTAAACATAAACAGGAGAACTCAATGTTCGTCCTGCGCGGTTTGCGGTTAATGTACATAAGACGCGACGGGTGGCCGTGCGTTGCGGATGGCGTAATATCACTTAGTATAATGACGCGCGCCGAGATCCTCTTTTTCACCTCGGCGGCAGCGCGTGCGGTAGGAAAGGGAAGGAAGGAAGGAAACAAAAAATATGCACTAGTCATGTTGATAAAGTAGATATAACTTAAGACGAACTCAATGCGATATGTAATGTAATGTTGATAAAGTAGATTGTTAACTGGCGTTACCATTTCTTATTTTACTAAAATTATTATTATTATTGCACAAAAAGAAAACAAAAATATTAACAAACGCGCCTAAAAAGTAAAAACGTGTCATTACACTTAAACACAAGACTAATTTAAACCGGGCCAAGGCCACTTAAATTATGGAATTTGAACTATTTTTTGTTAAAACCATACACACTTATTTTCTCATTTCTAATATCGCATCTATACGAAGGGAATAGAGTCATAGGTCAAATACAAAAGCACCCGCGCTCACTCGACATTCGACGACCGGTGGTACTTCTACCACAGCGGAAAGAGTCGGTTTCTTTACTCATGTGCTTTTACTTCAACAGCCGAAGCCGTCGCCGATGCGTCGCGAAAATAGCCGAATAAACGTTTTGTTACTGATCGCTCGTTCGTGATTCGTGAAACGTGAATCGTGTTACTGAGTAAAACGTCTACTGTAATAGATAGTTTCTTACACTGCAATAACCCACTACCCGCTATTGTGTGAATGGATAGTATCAGTAACTAGTTACGTTTTGTAACGACCACACCTAATTGTCAGTAAATGGTCGTTTGCTTCGGCGCTAGTATCCGTACCGAAAAAAGCTATGAAAAGTGTATTTCTGTAAAGAGGAAGTTACAAGTGCTTTGCGGCGATGTAAATGTTATTATTTATTATCCGCTCGGGCGGTTAGACATACTTTTGGCATCAACTTTTGCTGTGTTAAGCTGTTGCCCAAATCTCCAAAAAAAATCTTTTAATAAACTACACAGCAGACAAAGCTGTATGGTCTTTAACTTTGGTCAGCCTTAGTAAGGAAATCATACCAAAATGTCAACTCGCTGACTGTCAATCAACATTGACAATGACATTGTCAATGTCGCTTATTGACCGTCGTGTTAAAAAAATAATATTTAATTTAATAAATTCGCATATCAAGTTGTTTACAAACTAAAAAGAATTACTAGATAGTGATTACTTGTTAATTCCATTTGTATTACCACGCTCTATGCATGATATCTTGCAATGACTCTTTCGTAAAAGGCATAATAAATAGGACAAACTTGTGTTATTATTCGATTTCACATAATCACTGAAGAAATCTTTCTTTGAAACTTCATTTAAATCAAGGAAGTTAAATAAATAATTTATAAATATGGGTAAAAGACAGCATCAAAAGGATAAAATGTTAGTGCTTACTAGGTACTCTATTCGATTGGTTTAATATTATTGAATTTAAGTAATGTCTTTATTAATCTTGTAGGTACATTACATATACTGAATGGACAACACTATATGGAGGCAAAAGATCTGGTACTTCAGTTGAAGAAGATACATCTTTTAAAAGACTTCCTTTTGACCATTGTTGTTTATGTTTACAACCTTTTGACGATCCTTTCTGTGATGGAGATGGAAATATTTTTGAATCAGAAGCTATCATTGCATTTATTAAAAAGTTTAAAGTTAATCCTGTGACTGGAAAGGTATTATTGTGTTAGTATATATTTCCTATATAAATTTCGGGTTGGATTCAGAATCGTTTGGTAGGAATTTGGGGGAGTAAGGTGTTTGGTACGACTTTCCATTGACGTCCGTCCAATTGGCGGTGGGGGGGGCGGTGGCGTGGCGGGGCGGGAGGGCGGGGGGGAGGTATACTACTCCCCCTTAAAAGGAAAAGTTGCGGAGCCCCCCCCCTTTTTGAGTTTTTTGAATTTTAATTCTGAGGAAATTTTATTTTTTATGGATAAATATTAAGTGTAAAAAACCATGGGGACCTCTTGGGGGGAAGGGGGTACCCCCTAAGGAAGGGGGAACCCCTTCACCAAAAAGGACGCCTGCTGTAACAAATCGTCTGATGCCTACGATTTGTTACAGCAGGCGGAGGCTGCTCTCCCTACGCGCCTCCGGCTCTATACTATACCACTCTAGGGGTAGGACAGACTCGTACCACATGGAGTCGGGGTCTATTAATTTGGTTCCTTGACATAAGTTGAACCCAACCTATTTTATTTGTTATCTGCCCTAATAGGTGGGCACTGTTTTATACACATGTTTTATACAATTTTATACACATATTGCTTTAATTAATTTTTAGAAATCGTCAGTTTTACGTTACATCCCACAAAAAGGTAAAAAACGGTAAACACTACACATTTTAATTGTAATAGCTCATAATGATAATAATTTTGTAATTTAAATATAAACTGTTAAATATATGTGTATGCATGAAAACTATTTAAATGAGTACAAAATTAAATTATTTACGTAAAATGTACAATAAAATGCTACCGAACGTATGACAACTTTACTGTACGGAAAACTAACGTTCAATGGCGAGAATTCGATGTAATCTGTGGTAAGGATTGACGTAAATATTATAAAAATAATTGATTTTCAATAATTTTTTTTCTCAAAAAGTACGTGTTTCCGCATGTTGAAATTTTGCGTGTGTGTTTACAATAGTGTAACCTTTCTGTAAAAAAAATATCATTTAATCTGAGATAGGGATTGACATAAATATTGCAAAAATAATTGATTTTCAATAATTTTTTTCTCAAAAAGTACGCTTTTCCGCATGTTGAAACTTTACGTGTGTGCTTATATTAATGTAACCTTTCTGTAAAAAAAATATCAACCCCCAACTCGACGGACGTCAATGGAAAGCTTAGCCAGGTGTTTTATTTGGTAGAGGTTTGGTCCCCGATTATAATAATATCACTCCCATTAAAAGGTAATGCACCGTTCTTGAGAAAAATCAAAAAGAAAATCCCATAGAACTAACCTCTAAATAATAACTCAAAATGAATTAAGGGGATGGGAGGTGGTGGAGAGGGACCTTATTTCCCCAAATTCCTGCCAAACGATTCTAAATTTTAACCTAAATTTCTGTAACATTTTATATTTAGATACTTAAATAAATTTAAATGTATGGTAATGTCTTTAAAGTTAAAGTATACCCATAAACTTATTCAAAAACTATATATAATAATACTAAATAGACTAAAAATATTTATTTTTAGTTAGGAACAATTAAGTACAGTGGTGCCTCGTATAAAGAACGCCTCGCACAGCAAACGCTGCACACAGCGAACTTCCTATTTGTTCATATCATAATTCATACAACGAACTTCGCTTCACACAACAAAGTCGCCCGAGCTTCCACTATCGCTGCCGATGTATTGCATCCTCCCGCAAAGGCACTGCACTCACACTCGACACTCGTCACTGTGCTTAACTTAAGCATGTATTAAGGCAGTCGTCCTTTTAAGTTAAACTCAATATTTTTTTTATATCATGGCTTCTAAAAAAAAGCAGGAAGGTGATTTCTGTTGAAATGAAACAGGAAATAATTAGCAAGAGTGAATGTGGGGTAATACAGTGTGACCTCGTCAAAGAGTTTGGCCTCAGCAAGACCACCATTTTGACAAATAAGGATGCAGTCGAATCAGCCAAATTAGCCAAAGGAGTATCAAAACTATTTAATGAAAAATATAGGTCTTTAATCCACGAGGAAATGGAGAGGCTATTAGAGATTTGGATTAAGGACAGGCAGGTGAAAGGTGATGTAACAACCCAAAATATTATCTGTCACAAAGCCAAGATAATTTATGACGATCTAAAGAAAAATGTCCCTGGAAGTAGCAGCAATCAAGATAATGAAGAAGAATTCAAAGCCAGCAGGGGGTGGTTATTTTAGATTTAAGAAAAGGTGTGGAATCCACAGCGTTACTATGCATGGTGAGGCTGGCAGTGCACATTGGCCCAAAGGTTGGAATTAGAGGTAGAAGAAGAGGATGTAGAGGAGCTTATTGAGGAACATGAAGAAGAGCTGACAACTGAAGAGCTCCAAGCACTTCTGGTCCAGCAACAGGACAATGCAAAGGGAAGCGTCATCTGATAACAAGGAGCAACAACCAACCAATCCCAACTGCTGACATCAAGAGCATCCTGGTCAAATGGAAAGCAGTTCAGAAGTTTACCAATGCCCACTATCCGGATTCAGCTGAAGCAAACAGGATCAACGGTATTTTTAATCCGATACTCTTGTCCGTTATTTCCGGCAGATGTTGAAGGAAAGAGAAAAACAAATGACTTTGGACAGGTTTTTCATGAAACCATCGGCCAAAAAGCAGAAAATGGATGAAGATGTGAAGATTCGGTAGACTCTACTTAGTCTGTCTTAAAATTAAAAAAATGTGTGTTTTTTTTTTAAATTATGTTCTTAGATGTATGTATCTAAATAAAAATAATAACAAAAAATTTATCTTTTTTTATGTCATCTTAGCATATTTTATGCTACAGAACAAATTTTTTTAACATGTATTATAGCAAAATGCATTTCACATAACGAACTTTTCGCATAACAAACTTGCTCCTGGAACAAATTAAGTTTGTTGTGTGAGGCACCACTGTAATAAGAATTACTTATAAACAATTATTTTGTAACTAAAAAAATATATGAAGTGCTGCACTGCTATGGGAAAGGCTAATAGTGATTAATGTGGGATATAATTTATTATAATTAATAAATTACCTCTGTATATTCTAATATATGATTATGAAAAGAAATTGCATCCATTTAACAAGAAATTAAAAAGTAAGTAATCCATAGATGTTTTTACAATTTGGAAGAATATCTACAAAATTAAAATACTCTACAGTAATTCCAATTATGTATTCTTTATTATTATTACATAATATCAAAAATATTTTTTATTGATAATTTAATATATAACTAACAACTTTATTGCATAATATAATTTAGTTTGTAACTTATGTTAGGCACAGGACTATAAAATGTAACAATGATTGTAATATGTGAAAGGGGTTGTTAATGTATAATATGTATAATAACACTTTACATACAATAAATATTTTACATTTTAATAATTAGTCAGGATTTTTCTTTAAAAAGGGTATTATAATCTTAAGGAATATATGAAATACATGTGGTGAAATAAAAAAATTGTACAACCGAGTTCATATAAATAAAATGAGAATGTCATCAATGTAGTCAAAGTCTAAAAAATATATGCACTATTAAGGATAACTTGAAAACTACTAGTCAGACCTTGATCAAATTTATAAGGGATCACATGAGAAGCACTAACTTTGAAATAAAAATGAATCATCGAAATTGGTTCACCTAGAAATATTTTCTTAAGTAACACAAAAAAAAAACCAGTTGAATTGAGAAGCTCCTCCCATTTTTAAAAGTTGGTTAAAAACAATCCCTAGAAACGAGGTGATCACTACCAATCTGTATTTGTAATTGTTCATATAAATAATTGCACACTACTAACACTAAGTTGAATATTTGAGAAAATCCTTTGGGGTTCTTTTTGGGTTTTGGTGTGTTAAATAAAAAGCTATGTTAAGCGGTGTGTTAAATAGCCAATAAATAGATTTTTAGGTAATCATGATTATCTAAATTGAATAAATAATAATCTGTTATATTCTTAATGATTATAGGTTTGTAAGCCATAAGTTTAAATCAAAATTAATTGACTTTCAATTAGTTTTGACTTTAAGTTACTGTTTTCACTTTAGGCTTGTTTAAAGTGTAAAAATCTAGTATAATCCTTCCTGTTTTTCAGAAATTTGAAGTAAAAACATTAACAAAGTTGAACTTTTTCAAAAATTCCCAAGATGACTATCACTGCCCTGTTTTATTTAAGCCGTTTACTAAAAACTCTCATATTGTCGCCATTCGTACAACTGGAAATGTATATTCTTATGAGGCGGTGGAACAACTTAATATTAAGGGTAAGAACTGGAAGGATCTCATCAATGACACACCATTCACTAGGAGTGATATTATTACAATACAAGACCCAAACAATTTGCAGAAGTTCAATATTTCCAATTTTCATCATATTAAAAATAACTTGAGAGTTGAAACAGAAGGTAAGAATATCTTTGATGTAGAAATTTTATAATTTATATGCCTCCTACCTAAATACATGCATCGACTGACTCGTTGGTCTAGTGATTGTAGTAGTGCGACTGCTGATCATGAGGTCCAGGGTAAGAATTCCGGGTCGGGCCAAAAAATCAACTGTTGAGTTTTTCCATCAAGAAATTCTCAGTAGCTGCCCGGAGTCAGGAAGTTGGCGGTGTCTCACCCCCGTGCCTCGGAAAGCATGTAAGCCGTTGGTCCTGCGCCTGATCTCTCTCCGGTCGCGTCGGTTTACCGTCCCATCGGATTATGAGAGTGAGGGAATAGAGAGTGCACCTGTGCTAGCGCATACATTTGGGCACTATAATCCTGTCCTGCGCCGATGGCTAGTCTCCGTTGAGTCTGGCCGCCGTGACCGAAATTCGGTCTGGAGGACATTATTATTCATGGATCCATCAACTTCCTGCATGTCTTACTAAGTTTTCACTCCACCCTACATGTTACCTACCGGTACGAGGCTGCCACTTAAGAACCTTTCTTCCCTATCGGTTGCCGGTTCTTTGAGCTATATGGCCAGCTTATTGCCACTTCAGCTTACTAACCTGTTGGACTGTGTTGGTTACTCTGGTTCTACTGCAGATATCCTCATTTTTAAGTCTATCACATAGAGAAACCCCAAGCATAGCCTCATGTCTCATATGCATAAGTCATCATTATAGTTATAGTTTTGATGTGGTCGAGCCATGCTGCAGTTATATTAGTAGTATAGTTGTAGCACGAATGGGTCGGCTCGACCGGGGAAGGACCACACTCTCACAGAATACCAGCGTAAAATAGTACCTTAATGCTGCTGTGTTTCGTATGGTGAGTGTAGAGAACCGGAGACCCTTATTACGGAAAACGAGGCATTCCATCTTAGTCCTCACGGGTGACAACGCATCTGAATTTTGATTCTTGATCAAGGATAGATGTAGATGTCTATGGGCCACAGCAACCACTTACCATCAGGTGAACTGTGCTCGTTTGTCACCCCATACTATAAAATAAAAATAAAAAATTCATCACTGGCAAAACATGCTGGTTGTACAATACAGGTGGCTCAAGACCTTGCTTTGCGGCATTCCTTGGGGGAGGCCTATGTCCATCAGTGGACTTGTGATGATGATGATACGTAAATACTAACCTCACCTGCATGCAATCCTCCTGGTTGATTAAAAAACAATAAGAGTGAAAAGTCCATCAAAACATATCCCTGCTGCAACCAAACACATTAGTTTCAGCATGGTAACTATAGATCTAGCTGTGGACTTAAAAAAGACTCTTCCTGATGTGTTAAAGGAGAAGTTTCGCAAATTATTTAATATTATTGGTTGTTAAACTTTGTTGATGTTCGACTATATTTGATAATCACCTCTCATCTTTACAGAGGAAATTGCAATGAAAAAAGATCCACATGCACGATTAAAAACAGTGTCGGCTGAGACCAAAGATATACTTGAAGAGCTTGAAAAAGAATACAAAGCACCCGAAGTTAAGACACCTAAAAAGGAGGTGAGTACAGTTCATAATTTTTATTTTATTTTATCTCATCTGTTTTGTAAATAGTACAGACTTGTCAAGCTATAAAATTGTCACATGTTGGTAGCTTAAAAGAATTCTCACCTCATTTTGTACTGTGGATGTAATAATAGGTGACTATAGGAACACCTCATGACCTCATCTACACCGCATATTCTGTAACGCATATTCTGTAATACAATTGCAAAACAAAACTTTTACCAACTAAAAAATTTTAGAGAAGATATTTTGATACTGGGCTCCTAAGAAATTGTATAAAAGAAATAAAGACCTTTCTACACAACCTGTCTTAGCATCAAGTTTGAATTTAGCTTTCTTTAAAAAAAGTAATTTTTTTTTGTCAAAAACTTCTCTGGGTGGAATTTTTCCTCCACATTTATATGGGACCGCAATTGACGAAAATAGTGAATATCATATATACATAAAATAATACAGTCAACTTATTAATCTCTTACTTTTTTGAAGTCCCTACCATGCTCACATAATACGTTTGTTCAAGATAAATTTTGTAAGTATATTTAATTATTGGTCAAAGGTTCATAACTTGTTTTAAAATTAAAAATCAATTGACTGCATAAATCTGGAGTTTCACAGAAACTAAATTTTTTTATCGGCTTCAAAAAGAGGGGAGGTACTCAATTTGACTGAATGATTAATTGTGTTACCTCAAAACTTTTTTCTGGGAGAATTGGTTTTGACTTTTTAATTGAAAGTTGTTGCTTGTCATATGGGTCCCATATAAATTTGATTAAGATCTGACAAGTAGTTTTTGAGTTATCCTAAATAATGCGTATTTAATTGACTGAAGTTGGTTCTACAAAATTTTTAATATTACCGCTTGTGATATAAGATAATGTGTTGAACAGCTAAACGTAATACGCATTGAGCTAGTATCTCTTTTAATTTAGGTTGCTGACAAGTTCAATGCTGCACACTATTCAACAGGCATGGTTGCAGCCAGTTTTACTTCCACGGCAATGGTGCCAGAGACAGTGCATGAGGCGGCTATAATCTGCGAGGATGAAGTCAAATACGAGAGGGTGAAAAAGAAAGGTCTAAAATCAAAAGTATTTTATTAATAGAATACTACATAGCAATTTTAAGAAACATTTTTGTAGTCCACATTGCATGCCATGGCAACCTTTAATTAAGACGACACTTGATATAAACTTTCCTCTTAGTTCTAGTACTTGCGATGTGTTCGTGTTTCTCTTGTTGATTGTCCTTATAAAATAGTTATTGAACATAAATCTGGGAGAAAAAATCTTTTTTTGCCCACATTTCTAACTTACCTCAGCTTTGTTGGTTTGCTGTCGACTTCGAACACTCATACAGAAGACTTGCTTTCTTTTTGGAATTTAGTAATATATCCACGTTTCATCTCCTGTCACATTGCCTTGCACAGCATTTGAACGTCTGTTATCATACTTCAGTCCTTTACACAAATCAACTGGAGCCCGTTTTTGTTCTTGGGTGAGTTCATAAAGGATCTAGCGACAACAAAGTTTTGTAACTTTTAAATGTTGATGTAAAATTTTTGACTTTGGCTCATACCAATACATAAATTTCCTAGAATCTCTTCATTGGTGATGAGCCGGTTTTCTTACAGTAGCAAGATTTTCCTCCAACCTTCATGAGTTTCATTATGTGGAATAACACGAGCGCGAATTCTGCATACCAATACCTTACGGTGCTCAAATGAGGTGCTCTCCTCCCAAAAGCATTTTGAAGACTAGTAGTGAGAGTTTACCTTCTCTAGCCTCTTGCAGAGAGAGTAAACTGTTAAAGTCGTAAAATAGCATCACCATAAAATCTTTTTGCGTTAATTCCATTTTTCTACTGATAACGCAGTTCAACTTATTATAAATAAAACAATAAACAGGCGACTTCCGGCCAAAATTATTTTAATCAATATAATATAAGTTTCTTATGTTTAAAAAATATTACATTCGAAATTAAAAAATTATGAGCGGCCAGGAGCATACTCTCATGATGTCATATCTTCTTTTGAACTTTTAGTATGCTCTAATGTAACATATACCCATGCTTAATTCAACGCTTTGCATTATTAAATCTTTTTTTATTTGTGCTTTCATCTTGTAGTATGTCTTCACCTGCGCATTTAAAATCATCTAATAGTATTTTATGTTGATATCAGAAAACAGTTAAATACACTTTTTTTAAACAGGTTACGTCAGATTAGTAACGAATTTCGGGCCATTGAATTTTGAGCTGTACTGCGATGTGACGCCTAAGGCTTGCGACAATTTTATCAAACATTGTCATAATGGATACTACAATGGAACTAAGTTTCATAGATCCATAAGGAATTTCATGGTGCGTATTAATTGTAGATGTGTTATAAATGAATCTATAAAATTATGAAATGTAACCATATAGCTCCCACAGCTGGATACAGACCTCGTCTCGTTTCTGAAATTGTAATTGAAGAAGGGCAGAGACCGCGGTGCAATCCCGGTGTGTTGGCGACATAACGTGGCCTTGAAATATTTTTTTGATTTCCCAGACATTTAGGTTGCCTCAATATTTTTTCCTTCAGCAGTGAACCCGGTCAAATTGATGCTCGCGTAGAACGAGCTCGGCTTGCTTGCGAACTGAAATGGTGGTGGGTGGTTAAATCAATTTACTGATGGACTTACTTCTCATAAATCAAAATCACAAATCTCATCAGTTCGCGGTCAGTCGCTGCGCAAAGTGGACACGTTCACTGCAGTTAACGCGTAAAGCTTTATTATCAACTAGTGCGTTACGTTCAAAATTGTGTTCCTAAAAATAGATCTTCAATATTGCTTATCTAAATAACCATGCAGTGTGCAATTTGCCAAGAAACTTTTAATGATTGTGTATCGTGCTATGGTTGTAAAAACCATCTCTGCTACGGCTGCGCTGGCCTGGAAGAAAAAAGCTATCGTAGATTCAATCAAGACAAAAAATCAGCATGGAGGTGTGCTCATTGCAAGAATACAAAAAATGAACCATCGATCAACGAAGTCATATTGAAAGAGATCCGCGACATTAAAAGTAGGGTTAACTCTATACCGGAATTGTTGGAAGATGTCAAGACCATCAAGTGCGAACTGGAGGAGCTAAAAGACGCTTGTAATGAAAACAACAAGCGATTGGACGAGTTTGACGCCAGAATTGCAACAATGGAGAAAAACGTATCAGAGATCAATCATATCAAGGACAAGCTTGCCATAACGCGCGTTGATTTTGATCGCATCCACCATGAAATCTTACTTAAGGAACAGTGGTCTCGGCTGAACAATATTGAGATCAAGGGTGTGCCTTTTAAAACCGGTGAGAACCTATTTCAGATTCATGAAGCTCTCTGCAAAGCCATCGGTTTTGACGTCCCCAAATCCCAATTAGATTATATCGCCCGAGTTCCCTCGCATAACTTGAAAGATAAATTGATAATTGTTCGATATATAAATCGATACACAAAAGAAGATTTGATTGCAACAGCTCGCGCTAAGAAGGAATTATATGCTAAGGACATAGGTTTCACAGGAAGCAAGAACCGCATATTTGTAAACGACCACCTAACACCACACTTTAAATCATTGCTGACAAAGGTGAAGGCCCTCGCTAAGGAGAAAAACTACAGCTATGTGTGGGTGAAGTTCGGCAAAATTCATGTGCGCAAAAACGATACCAGTCATACTTTTATTGTACAAAAAGAAAGTGATTTAAACAAAATTGCCTAATCGACTTTAAGTCCTTATTTTTATATATCTTAATTCTATTAGCATTACTAGCTATTGTATTTTGCTATGACATAAATTTACCACGCAATTCTTATCTACGTGCCTTCCCTATTGTGCTATCGTTCGCTCGGACTCGCACTTGCCAAACCGGTAATTTTTGCCGCTTATCATCGATCCCGTCGACCGCTTATTGTTTACTTCATACCTGCATATTTATTTGTTTTATTTTTTTACTTGCTCGCACTATCTCGCTTATTAAACATTGCTTAATCATTTATATATCTTTTTTACGTATACTTATTTTGTACTCCGTGCCTATAAATTATCCATGCCTCTGCCATGACTTTGTGCCTTATATTAAGACTCATTCTTCACTAAAAAATGGATAACGTAACTAAAAATAGTCTAAGCATTTATTATCAAAATGTCCGCGGGCTTCGTTCGAAAACAACGGTATTTTTCCGTAATTTATGCATGAGCACTTACGACATTATAATCCTCACGGAAACGTGGCTACTTGATGGAATTTTCGACTCAGAATTATTTGATGATAGATATATTGTATGGAAGCGTGATCGCGATTATAGCTTGACCCATCAAACACGAGGAGGCGGTGTATTAATAGCTATACATAAATGGCTCGCCTGCACAATACAACCAACATATTTTTCTACCGCTAAAGACTTGTGGGTGACCATAACATTACACAATAATAAAACACATAAAACAAATTTGCATATATGTGTACTATACCTATGTAGTCAAAATACTGGTAATAGTTTCTCTGTGCAGCTTAAAAATTTTTTGACTAACCTAGAACGATTTATATCAACATATTCTGATGATAGGTTTTTAGTGGCAGGCGACTTCAACTTAGGGGCTATATCATGGCTTCCCAATGGTGATCATTTTGTACCAACGGGAAATAAAACATATGACGAAAACTTACTAGTTGACGAACTAAATCTTTTGGGTCTAAATCAATATAACGGCGTTGTGAACGCACATGGTAAAATTTTAGACTTAGTCCTATCAAACTTTACTCAGGTAGTCTCCAACTGTTGTGACCCTCTTGTTCCCATTGATCTACACCACGGGGCACTCCTAATTGAATCTCATCTTCTTGATTTCATACCACTAAGGCCAGCCCCTCGCGATAGGTTTCTGTACAACAAAGGCGACTATACATCAATCAATGCCGAGCTGCTCAAAATCGATTGGGCTAGCGAGTTTCATTCAAGAACGCTAGATGAGTGCGTCGATTATTTCTACTCAACCTTCCATATTTTGAGAGATAAATTTATTCCATCCAAAACTATTGTTAAACATCAATACCCACGTTGGTACTCTCTAGCGTTAATTAAGGTGATCAAGGAGCAATATAAATATCATAAAAAATTTAAAATTTACAATAATCGCAGTGATTATGAGTCTATGAAATTACTTCGAGTTAGGGCAAAAACCTTAGAGAGTAAATGTTACACTGACTACCTAGCATCTGTTGAAAACTCTATTACTAAGAACCCTAAAAACTTCTGGAGTTTTACAAAATCGCGCTCGAATTCAAACGTTATGCCTAGTACTCTTTTTTATAACCATAAAGTAGTCAAAACTGGCAACAGTATTTGTGAAGCGTTCTCAGAACACTTTAGTTCTAACTTCTCGGATGATACTAGTACACAGCCTACCTCTGATCCTGCCCATATTGACTATCCACCTTCTATTGCGGATATCTCTAAAATCTACGTCAGTGAACAAACTGTCCTCAATCTCTTGCACAAACTTGACAAATGTAAATCTGCTGGTCCAGATCACCTACCGGCCGTATTTTTAATAAATTGTGCAAGGTCACTGGTAACGCCTGTAACTCTCCTATTTAATAAGTCTCTAACAGAATGTACTGTTCCTGCTATCTGGAAATCGGCCTTCATCACTCCAATACACAAAAAGGGCTCTAGAGATCAGGTTAATAACTACAGGCCTATTTCCAAGTTATGCATACTAAGTAAAGTCCTCGAAAAAATAGTGCACTCTCAATTATATTTAGCTATTAGACAATCACTTCACGACTTTCAGCATGGTTTCCTCCCCGGTAGATCCACTGTCACGAACCTTGCTCTACTCAATGACTTTCTAACTGATTCCATGGATAAAGGCCATCAAATTGATGTCATCTATACTGATTACAGTAAGGCCTTCGACCGGATTAACCATAGTCGCCTCCTATACAAGCTTAAATGTGTTGGCATAAGCGGAGATTTACTTCGCTGGCTTTCCTCGTATATAGAGAACAGAACACAAGCTGTAGTGGTAAATAATTACATTTCTAGCTGGGTTAAGATCCCTAGTGGTGTTCCCCAGGGCTCGCTACTGGCACGTTTACTCTTTGCTATTTTTGTCAATGATGTCAACAACTGTCTGTGTAATTCTCGTCTATTATGTTTCGCAGATGACATGAAAATTTTTTCAAATATTTCTTCATTAAAAGACGCAGAAGCACTACAAAATGACCTGAGAAACTTACTTGATTATTGTACCTATAACCACCTCGATCTCAATCCTACAAAATGCTCAGTTGTTACATTTAGCCGTAAACCCAATAAATTGTTGTACGATTACCACATTCGAGGCCAATCGTTGTCCAGAGATTGTTCCGTACGCGACTTGGGAGTTATACACGACTCGAAACTTCTGTTCGATAAACATATCGAAAATATCATTGGCCGGTCTGCCAGAGCCTTAGGGTTTGTGATGCGTAGCTCTAAAAACTTTAAACAAATTAAAACATTGAAAATTTTGTATTGTTTTTACGTAAGAAGTATCTTGGAATATGCATCACAGATATGGAACCCTCAATATAAAACCTATATATCTCGAATTGAACGTATCCAGATGAAATTCATTAAACACCTTTGCTACCGAGTAAATGACCACTACAACTCTAACCTCTACCATGATAAGTGTAGAAAGTTCCACCTCTTACCACTTGAGATGCGAAGGCAAATAGCAGATATTACCTTTCTACTTAAGATAGCTTCAAGCGAGATCGACTGTCCAGATCTACTTGAGAAGTTAAATATAAAAATTTCAAAAAATGTTAGACGAAAGGTCCCACTATCGCTACCCGCAGCAAAGACTAATTATAGGCAGAATAGTTATATGTACCGTGCGAGCAAGAATTTTAATATTGTATCCCAATTGTTTAACTTAGACCTATTCAACACTAGTATCATTTCGGCGAGACGAGTTCTGAGTAAGCCTTTTTTCGATTCCAGCTGATGATCTTTTTATTTCTTTTTATTTTATTTTTTATATTTTTTGCTTTTGTTAATCTGTAATGTTTAGTTATTTAATGCACGATGTTATTTAGCTAAGCTTATGGTTGGTGCAACAGTGTCCTATTAGCTGTCGGTAACTCATCGCATGCAATTATTTATATAGTGCCACTATTTGCGAAAACCCATAAATGGTTTCCTATTGTTTAATTGTTTTCTACCTACTCTGTTTTTGTTAACCGAGGGATTTCCGATGAAATAAATAAATAAATAAAAAAAAATTAAAGCATCTAGGTGGTTACTAATGTATTTTACCTTTGCAAAACAACACCTATTATTGTCTGGTTAAGTGCTTGTTTAATAAAAGACACCCTTATTTTAAGGGGTGACAATGGACCCATAGCCTTCTTAGGATGGTTGGCTGGCTGTGGATTTAACCATTAGAGAAACTGTGAACTCATTTTTTAGGGTTCCGTAGTCAACTAGGAACCCTTATAGTTTTGCCATGTCTGTCTGTCCGCCTGTCCGTCCTCGCTTAATCTCTGTGACCGTTAGCACTAGAGAGCTAAAATTTGGTACCAATATGTGTATCAATCACGCCGACAAAGTGGTAAAATAAAAATTGGAAAAAAATGTTTTATTAGGGTAGCCCCCCTATATGTAAAGTGGGAAGTGATTTTTTTTAATTTCAACCCTAACGTGTGATATATTGTTGGAAAGGTATTTAAAAATGAATAGGGGTTTACTAAAATCTTTTTTCGGATATTGTCAATAATTTCGGAAATAATCGCTCCAAAAGTAAAAATGTGTCCCCCCCCCCCTCTAAATTTTGAACCATAAGTTTAGAAAATATGAAAAAAATCTGAAAAGTAGAACTTTATAAGGACTTTCTAGGAAAATCATTTTGAACTTGGATGGAAACAACGGTACCCACTACCGGGAGCAGTTGCAGGAGCGCGGAGCGCTGCTGGGGCGCGAACATAATGGATACCTACCTTTAAACTTATAAGTGGGAACACTTATTGTGACGGACGGGAAACTACGGAACCCTACACTGAGCGTGGCCCGACACGCTCTTGGCCGGTTTTGTCTTTGTTGAATAAGGGTAAGAAACGAACTCACAGTCCACCTGATGGTAAGTGGATGCTGTAGCCCATAGACATCTTCATTAATCCTCAACTAAGAATGACAATGCACATGCCTAGTTACCCCTGAGGAGTGAGATGGAATGCCTCATTTTCAGTAAAAATTGTCCCCTATTCTTTATACTCACCGTACGAAACAGTAGCATCAAGCTGCTATGTTACACTGGTACTCTGTGAGAGTGTGGTCCCATCCTGGTCGAGCCGACCCATTCGTGCTACAACAATAATATAGCTGCAGCGTGTCTCTAACTGTTACTCTATTAAATTATTATTTATCATTCATTATTATTTACATATTATTTTTGTCTGATAAATGTTTTAAGTTATCAAAATATACTCAACAGATTCAAGGCGGTGATCCAACAGGCACAGGCCTTGGCGGTGAGTCCGTTTGGAAGAAGCCATTCGAGGATGAGATCAGACCAAATCTGCATCACACTGGCAGAGGAGTGTTGTCAATGGCTAATTCTGGACCGAACACAAATGGATCACAGTTGTAAGTGCAAAGTGAAATAATAGAAAAACTTATAAATGTCTCACTTGCCCACAGCAGAGAGGGTGGCTCAATAGAATGGGAAAACACTAAAAACAGAAGTGGCCATTTAAAGGAAAGTAGACAGATCGACTACTTCCCTTTGATATTATGGTCGAGGTCTTGCTTGTAGACGCTACTCGGCTGCAAATTCTATGCACTGATAAGCTTCAAGTTTTATTTCGTCTTTTTTGGAGTATCATAGAACATGCTTCAGTTACCAATGGATCTTTTATTGTTTTCCATACTCTATATACCATGCTATTGTAATTTTTAAATAACTCAATAAGAATAACCAAAAAGAAGAAACCTAACTACGGAATTTTTTCGCTGTTGCATCTCCGAAAACGCGATATTTGACAAATTATATTTTATTTTCTTAAGTCGAAGATATAAATATATTTCATTTCATTTTCATTTCTTTACATTTCCATTTCCACCAGCCATCTGTAGTTAAATTCTCAGTGGAGGGTAGACGGAGATTTGTCGATATGACGCCATACTTTTCTATAACACTTCGTTTATTGTGGTAGATGCCAATATTAATCTGGAATAAGTAGTAATACAGTTTTTGGTCTTGGTGGCTGTTTCACATAGATTATTGAAATCGTAGATAACATAGGTGTAAAATATGGTTACTCAGATTTGAAGTTTGAAATCGGAATATTCTAGGTACATAAACATCCTATACCTTTAAACGAGCAATTCTTGTATATATATATATATATATATATATATATATATATATATATATATATATATATATATATATAATCGGAATCTCGAAAACAGCTCCAACGATTTTCATAAAATTTAGTGTCCAGGGAGTTTCGGGGGCAATAAATTGATCTAGTTAGGGATTTATTTTTAGAAAATGTCCTTTTGTCTGTGTTTTCAGGCAATAAAAAAACTGCTACAATATAAGAAGGTAAATTTTGACAGATCACTAACGATCGTAATAGCTCGGGTGGGATGTCGGTCGGGCCTGAAATCTGAGTTCCGTGGTTCGCGTCCTGTCTCTGGTCCGGCTTTTTTCCTTTTTTTTCAAGTTCCCTTCTTTTGCGAGAAAATCTATTATATCAAGCCCTTTCTTTAGTATTTTTTAAAAATATGAAAATTTTAATAAAACTAATTGTACTCATGATTTTTTATTCAAATAACCAGTTCAGTTTTTTCTATTCTGTCAATAAGATCAAAAAATATTATTTATGTTTTATCAGTATGTAATTTATAAATGTAATTTAAAAAAAACCGAGCAAAGCTCGGTCATCCGGGTACTTTTACAAAATGATTTATTTTGGAAAAGTAAAAAAAAATTAAGTTAAGTTTTTTATAGGAAAAGGGTGGCAAGCAAGCACACAGTCCACCTGATTGTAAGTGGTTGCTGTAGCCCATAGACATCTACATCTATCCTCGTTTGCGAATCAAAATATTGTGTGTGTGACCGCGATCGCCGACAGTAACGGTTTCGTTCACTCCTAGTTTTTTAAATAAAATAAATGTGTCTGGTGTTTAAACTTACTTAAAATTAATATCAATAGATGCAGTCTTTTATTGGTGTTCGAGTGGTTAAATCATTCAGTGTTTTCATGTTAAATTGTGATAAAATACTCCAAAAAGTGTGAAAAGCACCGTAGTTATTTTTAAAAGTTGCAGTGAGTTCTTTATTTTGCATCGGGTATGCAATAAATATTAAGTCACTTACATTATTCAACGAACATTTATCTCCGTAAAGTGAATCGCTTATTCAAAGAGTATATCAGCGAGCAATTGGCGCTGTGGCTTACGCATTAACGCAACCAGAAATTAAGTATAAGAGGCGTTAGATCGAATCCCAACGGCTGAGGTCTTTTTTAACTTTATTTACAAAAATTTCTTAGTTTGAGATTAGTAAAACAATTAATATGAATTGCTCTGCCTGCAATAAGAAGCTACTTCGCACTGACCGCTGTTTAGCATGTAATCACTGTCGTTCAAAATATCATATTGAGTGCCTAAATTTAAGTAAAGAAAAATTTACGGCTTTAACTACTGAATATAAATCAAAGTGGATGTGTCCATCTTGTAGTAATGTAACTAAACGTAAACAATCGAATGTCAATACGCCTGTCCAACAAACGCTTGTACCACTCGTAGAATTCGCCCCTTGAAAATTCAAGCTGTTAATCAACCGATTCCCAATTATTTTCCTCAAACGACGACAATCTCGTCACCATGGGTAAAATTAGTACCTTATTGGATAAAAAACTTAATAATTATCTATCGGATTTCGTGGAAAGTTTAAGAAAAGCATTGAAGGATGACGTCAAAAACCTAGTACAAGCGGAGATGGACTCAGTTGTGCAGCAGCTTAAAGACGATTTTACTGTAACCACTAACTTTATATGTGATGAACAGTCTTCCCTAAAGCAAGATATTGAAAATAAGAGTCACATAATAAAACACCTAGAATCTGAAACTCTTCGATTTCAAAAGGAGATTAATGTTCTGACCAATTTTTAACATCAATTGAAAAAATTTCCCGTAGCAAAAATTTAGAAATTCAGTTAGTACCAGAAAGTCGAACTAAAAATCCAATGCTGTTATTCCGCAACCTGTGTAAAACAGTAAATATTCAAATAGATGATGAGAACATTCATTCCTGCCGTAGAGTTGCCAAATACGACATCTCCTCCGAACGCCCTAGAAATATTCTTGTAACTCTCATTAACCCACGCCTAAGGGACCAAGTTCTCTCCGCATGTTATCGTTATAATAAAGCCAATAAAGACAATCCCTTGAATACCAACAACATCGGATTAAATTGCGAAAAGCGAAAAATTTATGTGACTGAACATCTTTCTCCGAAATGTAAGGCTCTTCATGCTGCTGCTAGAAATTTTGCAAAGGAGAAGAAATATAAGTATGTATGGGTTAAGTTCGGACGTATGTATATTCGTAAGGAAGACACTGCGGCCTGCATACACATTAGAAATATGGAATGCTTCAACAAGCTGTCATAATATCACAATTATTTTTTTGTTGCTATATTTGGTTTATGTATTTGGAAATTTTACTATTGTATAATGTTAATTTATTATCAAAATGTTAATCGCTTAAGATCAAAAACGAAAGAGTTCTATCTTAATGTACTTAATAATGATTACGACATTATCTGTATAACTGAAACAAATTTAAATAGCACTATTTTTGACGGTGAATTCATTGACACTCGCTATAATGTTGTAAGGCGCGACAGATATCAATCAAATGCACGTAAATCTGAGGGCGGGGGAATTCTAATTGCCGTTAAAAAAGAAATAAATTTTATTTATCAAGTTTCCTGGAATAGTGAACTTGTGGATCAGTATATTGCCAAAAGCCACTAATGTTAAAATTATTAATATTTGTCTCTGTTATCTTCCGCCAGATCTGCCTTTAGACTGCATCGATAAATTTTTTACAAACTGTCAAAACGTAATTATGCGATATCGCAACACAGAAGAATTTCTTTGTAGGGGATTTTATTATACCCGACATTCACTGGTCTAAATCATCACAGTATAATTATATGATTCCTCTTCACCCGCGAGGTCAAAAAGCTAATCTGCTTTGTACCCTTAGATACTTAGATACCCTTAGAATATGTAACCTTGATAATTATAACAGTATACCAAATAACAGCGGACGATTTTTAGACCTAATTCTTTTCAGTTCGAACAGCATTCAGGTTTATGAAGTGGAGCCATTGAGCAGCTTAGATAACCACCACCCCTCATTAGTTGCAGATATTAATCTTGTTGAAATAAACTCAAATAATTTTAAAAACAAAAAACAAAAACGACCAAATTTTTTCAAAAGCAATTATTCAAAAATAAATCTTGAATTAAAATCAGTTAAATGGCATAATATCTTGTCAATTCATAAAGATATTGATAGCATGACTGACGCATTTTACGCAGAGCTTAGGAATATTATTGCAAAATATACACCTATGACCAAAATTGACACAAACAACTATCCAGTATGGTTCACACCTGCTTTAAGGCAAAGCTTAGAAGAAAAACTAAAATATCATCGTTGTTTCAAAAAATATAAGAATCCTCGGGATTATGATACATTTTCCATGTTACGTAACAGGTGTAAAAAACTTATTAGTAATGACTATAAAAATTTTGTTTCGTCCGTCGAATCTTCTTTAGATGACGACATAAAATTCTTTTGGCGTTTTGTCAATGACAAGAAAAATAATGCTAATAGTATTCCCAAAACGATGAAATATGGTAATCACATCTCTTCCGATGAAAAAGAAATATGTGAGCTTTTCTCTAATTATTTCCGTTCTGTCTTTGCAAACCCAGAGGAGACTATCTTATATTCTCGTTATGAATTATCCAATCGTAGTAATTGTACCCTAAGTGATATCACAATCACACCAGACCACATACAGCAAAAGATTGCGAAATTAGACCAAAGAAAAGGCTCTGGACCAGATGGTATTCCTCCTTTATTCATTAAGAAATGCGGGAAGGAATTAAGTAATCCCTTGTGTATTATATTTAATGCATCCATTAAGGCAGGTATTTTTCCATCAGTATGGAAAATAGCTCATATTGTTCCGATTTATAAATCCGGTGACAGATCAAATTGCGAAAATTATCGACCCGTAAGCATCTGGTCTTGCCTTGGTAAATTGTTTGAATCATTGGTGTATGATTCTCTTTATCATCATATTCAACCTTTCCTATCGCTTCGACAACATGGCTTCATTAAGAACAGATCGACGACTTCTAATTTACTTGAATACAAACACTATATTTGCAGTGCTTTCGCCAAGAGAAAACAGGTTGATAGCATATATATCGATTTCTCAAAAGCATTCGATAGAGTAAATCATAATATTTTATGTATTAAATTAGCATGTTATAGAATACATGGGAGTCTGTTGAGATGGACTGAATCATACCTCAACAGGAGAAGTCAGCTAGTTACTATAAAAGGTTTCAAATCCTCACCCGTTTCTGTGACATCGGGTGTGCCACAAGGGTCCCATTTAGGTCCTTTATTTTTTATTACGTTTATTAACGATCTCATTGATAAATTGACATGTCCATGCCTGTTGTATGCAGATGATTTGAAGATATTTTCCGTTATCGATACACTCAGCGATTCGTTCAATCTTCAGTCGAATTTAGACTCCATTCATAATTGGTGTAAAGAAAATCTAATGCATCTGAATACAAGAAAATGTTTTGTGTTATCATTTAGTAACAAGCAGCACAGACTTACATTTGAGTATAAAATAAATGGACAGGTACTTGATAGAAAATCCGTAGTTAAGGATCTTGGAATACTGTTTGATGAAAAGCTTACATTCCACGATCATTACGATCATGTGATATCTAAAAGTACAAAACTTCTTGGCTTTATATTTAGAACTGCAAAAACTTTTAAAAATCCACGAAGCTTTCTTATTTTGTACTGTTCCCAGTATTTTAGAGTACAACATAATTATTTGGTTTCCATACTACGCTGTCCACGTAGATCGTATTGAACGTGTTCAAAAGAAATTTCTATCAATCCTCTGCTATAGGTACGGTTTAAATAGAAGTCTGCCCTCCTATGAAGAGAAATTGAAAAGGTTTAACATTATGTCACTACAAACTCGGTGTAAATATCAGGATATGACTTGCCTTTTCAAAATTATTCATTCCTTTATAGATTCCCCCACCCTCCTTTCATTTGTCAAGATTAATACTAAGCCCCATCGTTGGTATACTTACCTAAATACTTTTGCTTTGCAAGTTTATAGAAATAATACGTCCTATTACAATCCTCTTGTAAGAATGTGTCGCCTATATAATGACTTATTGATTAATAATAGTAAAAATATCACCGTTTGAAAAACGACAACATGTTTTTCTGGGACCTTTATTGTATAACAAAGTTAATCAGGCTGTGAACATCTACTCTAAACCACGCTACACTTGTAAAGAAATAGTAACTAAATTCCTACAGTTAATAAAATAAATTTTTAATAACAAATTAAACAATTTCAAAATATCTGTATTAGATATATTTTGTAAATAAGGCATTCAAGGCTTAAAATTTAAATTTAAATGTATAGGTTAATGAACATTATTTTAATAAAGATTTAATTTTTCAAATTTTTCCACAACATAAGTTCATAAATATTGTATGTATATAAGTAAGGTTATAATTATTTGTGCTATAAAATCTGTTACTGTTACTTAATATCATGTTGTGTGCACATGCTTTGGAATACCATCCAGATTGTAACTTTGTATTTATTATTTTCAATTGTTCGTGTTTTGGTGTTATTCTGTTTTGTGTACCTAAATAAATAAAAAAAATGCAGATGCGTTGTCAGCCTTGAGGACTAAGATGGAATGCTTCTCTTCCAGTAAAAAGGGTCTCCGGTTTTCCACACTCACCATACGAAACACGGCAGCATTAAGCCGCCATTTGATGCTGGTATTTTGTGAGAGCGTGGTCCTTCCCCGGTCGAGCCGACCCATTCGTGCTACAACTATAAAATCAATATAGCTGCAGCATGGCTCTACCTCGAAAAAATTATTTTTTAGTTATAATTTTTATAGATTATCGTTCAGAATGTAGATTAAAAGCCTTTTAAAGCATCGTTTTTTAAATATCTTGCTTATTTTTTTTAAATCTCGTAAAATTAGTAAAACTAAATTCTGTACCATATCTTCATAAGAATTATAAAGAAAAAAATCGGAAAAATATTAGGTATGGAAACATAGTTAAACGACATAATTAATGCCACTAGCGCCATCTAGTATCGAGTAGCAAAACTAGGAGAGCTTTTTAGAAAATTCCATACTAGAACTTTTTGCACCTAGTCGGTCGGAACTGGTATGTATTCGAACATTCTAGATATTTCAGGAGAAAAGGTATAGGACCTCTTAAGACTGAATAAGAATATCAAAATTTCAATGTCGTCTAAATAGTTCCATTAAAATCTTCATCCCTTATTTTACCACCCTTAGGTGTAGAATTTTTTCTCCAAACTAGTACGGAACCACTCCTGGTGGAGCCACGTGTCTAAGGTTGCCGAAGTCTAGTTCCCCGGTCGAATCTTAAACCTATTACGCGAGATATTAATCTAAGTGGACTGTATCTGCGATTGCTTCTACGCTTGCGTGAAAGCGACTACTATAGCATGCGGTACAATGCACTCGCTCTTCCCGAAAACTAAAACTATTATTTTGCCAAATCGATGAAAAGGAATCCTGGGGCCCCAGAGATACGTCGGGAGAGAAGCGGTGTGGTTTCAACGACGAGCGTGGCGGGAAGAGGCCGCGCGTCGGTCGCGCGTGCCTTATATATCTTCGGTTCCGATGATTACGTGACATTCTAGAATCATCTTCTTTCCCCTCCCACCCCACCACCCCGATGTGTCGATAGGAGGGTATGAATGATATCGTTTGGAAAGGGATAACGATTCGGCAAGTCCTACCGTCAAAATAAATAAATACGAATGGTTTTCCGCGCAACCAACTCCTGAAGTATATAACCTTTTTAATAAAAAAAATATAGCTAGCGACTCGGCATAGTTGTAATCGGATGCTAAGACATACGAACGTCGCGGTAAAAGCTTCGCGAATCGACAAACGAAAATTACGCTACGCAATAATTTCGACCAAGAGGACAAGCGGTTCGCCAGAGCAATGATTGGAGAAACCTCGCTCGAAACGTTCGCCACTAGAGCGTGTCTCTTCTCTTCCGGCGGTTGTGACACTGACGAAGGTTCGAAATCGGTTATCGGCCATTGCGAGGGATCCAAGTGAACCCAAGAAGGTCTGTGGAACCAAAGCGGGTGGTCCATAATTTGCATCGGGGTGAGTCCCCGGGATAGACAATCGGCGGGGTTTTCCGTACCGGACACGTGATAAAAGTTCCGCGTTTCTAACTCGTCTTGTATCTTGGCCACTCGGTTCGCGACAAACGTATCCCAACGGTGGGGTGAAGAATGAACCCAGCATAAGGTGAAAGTGGAGTCGGAAAAGGCAAATATCCTTTCTATGTGAACTCTATCCCTACATGCGCTGATAACTGCGGTAATAAGCTTGGTGAGTACTAATATTGCGCAAAGCTCTAAGCGCGCCAGAGATACAACCTTACGGGGGGAGACTCTCGACTTAGAACTAATGAGGCTAATCGAATTTCTACCATTATTCTGGACGTGGAAATATACAACGCCCCCGTAAGCCTTCTCGCTGGCGTCTGCAAACCCCACGACCGTTATGACGCTATTTCTATCGACGTTTATATGACGCGGTATTTTAATTTCCACAACCGAACAATGCTGTCAGGCGGCGAGTCATCCCAGTCGCATTCAAATAACCAAAGTTGTTTAATCAAAAGCTTAGCATATAATACCACCGGAGCTACGAAACCCATGACGTCCCATAATCTAGCAACGCATGACAGTATTGTGCGCTTTGTGCATTTCTCTACGGGCGGATTTACCTTAAGGCTAAACACGTCGGACTCTGGTGACCAACACAGACCGAGCAACCTGTGTGTATTTGAGTCGTCGAATTCCTTTATCGCCGAAAGACGGTGTGATAGTGGGATTGTATCTAAAACCGGACGCGAATTACTAGTCCACTTCACAAGATCGAATTGACCCGATTTCATGAGCTTTATAACCTCGGCGGTGGTTAGGGTTGCCTCCTCCACGCTATCGACCGAGTACACAAAATCATCCATACATAATCCGCTCTCAATTGCCCTCTTAGCTTTAGGATAAGAGGGGCCTTCATCGTGAGCGAGCTGTCTCACCGTGCGTAACGCATGAAATGGGCTCGACTTTAAACCAAAACAAACGCGGTTAAATTCAAACACCATTAGAGGATCCTTTGGGTTGAAACGATATAAAATGTGTTGGAATCTACGGTCGCATTCACGGACCCCTATGCAAAGAAACATTTGGCGAATATCGGCGGATAGTGCTATACTAAACAAACGAAAATTGGCTATTATATTAAATAAACTGCCCTGTAAATTTTGCCCACTATAGAGGATATCGTTAAGCGACAGGTGAGTGCTAGTTTTAGCACTAGCGTCGAGCACTACACGTAACTTAGATGTAAGTTTGTCCTCCCTAATGACCCCGTGGTGTGGTATGAAATACGACGGTGTGTCTTCGTAGTTATCTAGTGTAGCGCTACACTATATCTACCGTTGCGATCACGAACGGTCGTGCGGACGTAAATTTCCTCGCATAACCTGTCATCTGAGCTAGCTATGGGTGGGACGTTCACCTCCTCCATCTCCCAAAATTTGTGGACTAACGACTCGAGCGGTTCGACAGCCATACCACAATAAGAGGTGGCCGAAATACTATCTATGATGGGGGCGGAGCCAATGATAACATAGCCCAATACGGTTTCCAGTGCGTAAGGCGCGGTATGCGAGGAGTTGCCCCTGACCTTATTGTTTAACAAAAGACGAGGGAAAAGCGATGCTCCAATGAGCATGTCTATGTTTCCAGGAACGGCGTAAGTGTCGTCTGCTAGAGTCAAATTCTTAAATTCAATCATTGCCGAGGTGTCAACCGAAACGGTTGGCAACCGTTCAGTGACCCTATCTACTACTAGTGCATTTATATCAAAGTTAACATTACGATCTATCCGAGAATAAAATTTTAAATTTATATATCCCTGGGTAGCTTTACTAGTACCTCCGATGCCTTTAACTACAGGACATGAAAGTGGCCTATTTATTACTAAGCCTAAGCGCTGACAACATTGTCGCGTTATAAAGCTATTTTGGGCTCCGCTGTCCAGCAGTGCACGGACGCTTTGTTCGTTTCCACGCGAATCCCTAACCAAAATACGTGCCGTACCCAGTAACACGGTTGAAGGAGGTTGTGCTCCAATATTCGCCAATGAGCACAGAGCGACATCACCAGGTCGACCGCTAGAATCGTTGACCTTAGTAGGGGCGAATTCCTTGTCCGCTTTACTTGACGCCGCTATGTTGCTATTTTCAAAATGTAATAGCGTGTGATGTTTCCTGGCGCACTTGCTACATACGGAACTCGAATTGCATTTTGCAACTAAATGCTTATCGCTTAAGCAGTTCAAACATAGGTTGTTTGTCTTTACTAATTTGTAACGTTCGCTTGGTGAATATTTACGAAAAGTCGCACAATTATATAAATTACCGTGTTTATCTTTACATACGATACAAGTATGCTGAAGTGATGTTGACGTAGCGGTTACTTAAGTTAACGACCCTGCTATCTTAGATGGTTGAGTCTGTCTACGGTCGACGCACCTTTTAATCTCCTGTTTAACGTTCGGAGAGCGCTGCATCACCTTTATTTGATCTCGCACGAACGATGCTAATGAATGAAAGGAAGGCATCTCCGAGCTACGATGCTCCATTTCAAACGCACGCACGGTGTCGGGGTCTAATTTCTTTAGTGCAATATGGAGAAACACCACGTCCATAAGGTCATTAAATTTCAAATTCTTAAATGCAGCCACCGATGCCACAAATTTATCTAGAAACTGCTCTAAGCCGTTGATGTTCGCGGATGATATAGGTTTAAGATCGAATATCTGGTTCAAATATTCGGAAGCTAACATTCTCCTATCTTCATATTTAGTTTTAAGCGTTTTGAATATTAATAAGGAATTGTTTGCTGTAGGTGTAAAACTCAAGCAGATCGACTGTGCCCTGCCACTAAGTTTACTAATTAAGTAATATAATTTTTCAGCGTCCGATAACGATGGGTTATTGTGTATATTGTTTTGAAAACTACTGAAGAAGAAGGGCCACGTCTTAATATCACCATTGAATACCGGAATATTTATTGGCGGCAACCTAATTGAGTCACGTGAGATTGTAGGAGTTTCGCCGTTCTTTTCACGCGACACAACATATCTTCAAATGCTAGAAGCGGTTGGTAGTTCACTATATATTTCGGGTCGATTTGTAATTCCAAATGATTAATTTGTTCTAATATTCTTTCGTAATCCGTCCGCAAAGAATCTACCGTTTCAATTTCATTCAAAAAAGTTTCCCGCACTGCTTCTACATTAATGTTCTTTATATGATCACTTATGCATACGCGAAAAAAGTATGTGCCTCTTGGCATAAAGCGTTTTAATTTTGATTTCATTTCCACTAACTGCCATTTTAAATTATTATAATAAAGTTATATTAATCACAATTAATCTCACAAAGCATAAATAATGGAGGATGGACGCTCGCACTCCGTATTACGTAATTAAATCGAACACCTGTTACAACGAGTCGAGGTGACTCGTCGCTCGCTAAACTCAATATATTTTTATCAAAATTGTCGGGTAAGCGTACGAAATTGTTGCGATTACGCTGTTTCAATTATTTAATAAGCTTTAAATTTAACCAAATACGAGCGCTATAAAATGAATAATTCTGTTTGCGAGTACCTAATCAAATTTTAAATTTAAACGAACACTATTTAAGTCTATTCCATAAATTAGAGTGCATTATCTAAATAATTAATTTAATAATTCGACCAGAAAATGGTTGGACGACCACTAAACACCAGTCCAAATCCTGCCGAAGTGACCATAAAATGGTGGAGCCACATGTCTAAGGTTGCCGAATTCTAGTTCCCCGGTCGAACCTTAAACCTATTACGCGAGATATTAATCTAAGTGGACTGTATCTGCCATTGCTTCTACGCTTACGTGAAAGCGACTACTAAGCATGCGGTACAATGCACTCGCTGTTCCCGAAAACTAAAACTATTATTTTGCCAAATCGATGAAAAGGAATCCTGCCTGATTAGGAGAAAACAAAATTGGAGCGGATTAAAACAATTATATCAAGCAGGCAGTATTATTAGGAATATTGACTCACCGGGGTTTCTTCTATTCTGTTGAGCACTATAGCTGCGACTTCTGGAACTTCTTCTGGACAGACACTCTGGGGCCCCAGAGATATGTCGGGAGAGAAGCGGTGTGGTTTCAACGACGAGCGCGGCGGGAAGAGGCCGCGCGTCGGTCGCGCGTGCCTTATGTATCTTCGGTTCCGATGATTACGCGACATTCTAGAATCATCTTCTTTCCCCTCCCACCCCACCACCCCGATGTGTCGATAGGAGGGTATGAATGATATCGTTTGGAAAGGGATAACGATTCGGCAAGTCCTACCGTCAAAATAAATAAATACGAATGGTTTTCCGCGCAACCAACTCCTGAAGTATATAACCTTTTTAATAAAAAAATATTGGTTTAAAATTTATGAAGAAATCGCGTAATATTAATTTTATTTTAACAAATAAGAAAAATACACTCAAGTTCTTAACCTCCTTTTTTGAAGTAGCGTGCACCTAACCGATTTTTTGTATTTCCAGTTTTATAACTTTTCGCTCTTGCAAGCAACTAGACGGCAAACACACAATATTTGGAAAAGTCGTTGGTGGCCTGGACACGTTGAATGCGATTGAACAGATAGAAGTGGATAACAAAGACAGACCCATTGTGGATATTACTATCGAAGTCGCTCAAGTATTTGTAGACCCTTTTGCAGAGGCCGAAGAACAAGTGAGTACTTGTAACCAATTAATAAATATGAATGTGAGTGTTCATTAGGTCAATATCTTAATGACTATACTAACTATACTTCTATACTATGTTGTGTAGTCAAGTATCAAATAACACAGGACGAGTGCAAATGAGCCAGCAACGAATTGGACAACAACAGCAACGATTGTGGACTGTCCACTTGATTATTCTTCTATCTACATACTTATATGACACAATAATGTGACAAAGTAAAGATCCTTTTCCAGGGACTAGACGTTATTCAAATGGATAAGTCCGATGTTTTACCACATAAACAAATCTGTAAATAAGAATTATGATTGATCCTCAACCAAAAATTATGTCAAAAACACAATATTTTTAATTTTGGTTTATTTATAACAGTTATAATATTGCTTATTGTTGTTGAAATAAAAAAATAAGAGCCATTGCTGACATGCATAAACTACTTAAGAGGGAAATTTAAATATGTATATCTAATTATTAAAGTTTATTTTTGCCACTGCGTCTTCAATATTTTGAATTAATTTATCAAATTTGCAAAATGTGATCCATGTTCTTGTATGTAAATTTTGCTATTCGCCACTATATTTTAATAATAATAGGACAAAGCAAATCCAGCTTCTACATTCCCCACGTCCCTATGACGCTACATTTTATTAATTCAATGTTAGATCATCGCATGTTTCGTAAGTGTATGTCAACTGTGTGTTAACATATTGCTCACAATATGTTCAGAACAGAAAGCTGACTGAAAGTATAGTTGGGTATTATTTTTTTTCTGCGTACGAGAATCACTTCATTTTGTTCCGTTAGTGACGTAAGAGTATAGAAAATGTCAGTAAGATTTTATGGCTTCCGAAAGGTGGCGGTATTACCATCCACCACCGTTTACGCTAGATGTAAAATAACAAAACCGGCGACGAGGAGTCGAGGAGTGATTGTCAATCCACATGCCAAGTGTGATGATTAAGGCAAATCTGTTTTACGTGGTAGAGCCACGCATGGTATAGCGTAGTAGATGTAGATGTCTATGGACACAGCAACCACTAACTATCAGGTGGCCTGTGTGCTTGTTTGTAACCGTTAGTTTTTTTTAGGGAATGTTACGTGCTGACTTATCACGTGTCTGGTGAATTGGTGAACAATAACTTCTTGGAAAAACCTAGATGTTTGAATAGTTAAAAGGTATTTTAATTGCAATTTCAAGTATCGGTTTACTACGTTCTCGAAGGTGAGGAAAACGTCGCGAGGAAACCTGCATATCTGTTGTTCCCCCATTGAGGTCATTCCGTGAGCAGCGACAACTTTTTTGACTAAAAATTGTCTGCCTGTGCCCAGAAATGACGATGACGATGGCTGCTACTTTTTAACATTTAATAAATTTAAGAACTCATCATCACCATCATTACATCCTATCAAAAGTCCACGTAGACCTTCCCTATCAATTGTCAAAAGCTGGATATTTGCTATGACGATATGAGACAACAAGGCGAACATTTTTCTACTCCCGTTCATGAGTGTGGTTCTTCCCACTCTTTCACTGTGAATAGAACTTCATTTGGAATGAACCTAATTTTAAAAATTTTAACCTTTTTAATACTTTACAGCACCAATGGTCACAGGGGGGACTGGGGTGTTTGACGTCCTGATGTTATAGTTAACGATGGCTATTGGTCTTGCAGTAGTATGCCTGGGTTTAAATTTAATTTTAGTAATTATGAGATCCCAAGCAGATGGTAGCACCCAGACATGTTCTCTATTGAAATGAGGATGTTTTTTTCTTAAATTTTAATAGCCTCGAAAATAACCCTTCGTAGGAATCGGGGTTCTTTTGCGAGGATTTATGGTCTATCAGATCTGATGTAATGGCTGGGATGATACTGAACATGTTGAGATACTTCAGACTTCTTGGAGCTTCGGTGCTTCACATCAGCGATATGTTATTTTATACGAATTTTTATGGATTTTTCATCTAAAGATGCATATAAAAACCCACGGAAAAGTAAAAATTTAATGCGATAAAATTCGTAAATTTAGTTGTATTTCATCTGCAGTGTTTGCATAAATATAAGAAATCATTATATTTTGCAGACTCCTCGAACGTAAAAATAAAATCATTTATTTTATGGTGAAAATAAATATTAAATGGGACCAATAATATGAATCAAATATCACAAATAAATGTCATACCGTAAATTAATAGACGACAGTAAAATTCATCATTATTTTGTTAAAAATATATTGAATGATTTCTTATATTTACGCGAACACTACACATTGAAATAATACTAGTTTTTACGGAATTTATCGCGTATATTTAACTTTTTAAATACCCGACGTTTCGATAGCTTTACAGCACTCATGGTCACGGGAAGGACTGAGATGTTCAACGTCCAGATGTCATAGTTAACCGCGGTTACCATAGATTAAAATTTAACTTTTGTTCCGATCTACACAGTATGAACTTATGGTATCATGAAGTCTTGCAGTTGTATGCTTGGGTTGGGATTTAATTTTAATTATAATAGGATCCCAAGCAGATGGTAGCACCCAGCCATCTTCTCTATTGAAATTAGGATGTTTTTTGATTTCAATAGCCTCGCGAATCATCCTTGGAAGGAATCGGTGTTCTTTAGCGAGGATTTGTGGTCTATCAAATCTGATGTAGTGACGGGGGCGATCCTGTACATGTTCACAGACTGCAGACTTCCCGGAGCGTCGATTCTTCACATCAGCTATATGTTCTTTGACGCGGGTTTTAATTGATCTTTTAGTTTGTCCTATGTAGGAGAGACCACATTCACAATCTAGCTTGTACACTCCTGCATCTTGCAGAGGGACGTTACATTTGACTGATGGTAAAAACTGACCAATCTTCTTCGGCGGCTTGAAGTATGTTTTGATGGAAGCGCGCTTCAAGATGTAGCCAATCTTTCAGTGACTCCTCTAACATATGGCAGTACAGCAGGTACACGCTCGACTGTGGCCGGCTTCACTCGTTCTCTGTGACGTAGGCGCGGGACCAGAAGCTTCTTGTCATGCAAAACTTGCTTGACGTGTTGGAGCTCGGCAGCCAGGTGTTTACTGTCACAGATTCCTCGTGCTCTCTGAAACAAAGATTTACCCACGGTAGCTAACTGTGAAGGATGGTGGTGAGAATTACTGTTTAAATATCTATCTGTATGGGTCTTTTCTCTATACACCGCGTTTCTTTTTTCTATAAAGGCGACCGCTCAGACCCGTGCAACTACCGGCCAATCGCCATCACCTCCTTGTTCTCCAAAACAATGGAGTCCATTGTAAACTGCCAGCTCATGAGGTACCTTGAGCATCACCTGCTGATTAGTGACCGCCAATACGGTTTTTGCCGTGGTCGGTCAGCTGGTGATCTTCTGGTCTACCTCACTCACAGATGGGCGGAGGCAGTAGAGTTCAAGGGGGAGGCATTGGCCGTTAGTTTGGACATTGCGAAGGCCTTCGATCGGGTTTGGCACAAAGCGCTTCTTTCGAAGCTCCCTTCCTATGGGCTTCCCGAGAAATTGTGCGATTGGATCACCAGCTTTCTTGCAGATCGGAGCATCAAGGTCGTTGTAGACGGTGCAAGCTCCGATTGCAAGCCTATTAATGCTGGTGTTCCACGGGGCTGCGTGCTATCGCCAACGCTGTTTCTTCTGCATATCAATGATATGTTGCAGACCCGTAACATTCATTGCTATGCAGATGACAGCACTGGTGATGCTCTTTACACCGGCCGAGCCAATATTTCTCGGGAAAACGTCTCCGAGTGCCGGGACAAACTTGTGTCTGAAGTCGAGTCTTTGCTGAACAGAGTCTCGGATTGGGGACGACTAAATCTAGTCCAGTTTAACCCCCAGAAGACACAAGTTTGCGCGTTAACCGCTAAAAAGAACCCCTTTGTCGTATCCCCTCAGTTTCAAGGCACTCCCCTTGTTGCCTCAGCCAGTATCGGAATCCTACACGAAGGCCAAATTGACCTCTAAAAAGCTTGGCGTGCTCAGCAGAGCGGGACAGTATTTCATGCCGGCACACCGCCTGCAACTTTACAAGGCGCAGGTTCGGCCGCACATGGAATACTGTTCCCATCTCTTGCCTGGGGCTCCCCAGTACCAGCTCCTTCCACTTGACCGCATCCAGCGCAGAGCGGCTCGAATCGTCGACGACCGAGTGCTTTCCGATCGGCTCGATTCACTGGCGCTGCGAAGAGATGTTGCATCTCTTTGCGTATTTTATCGCATCTATCACGGGGAGTGCTCTGAGGAATTGTTCGGATTAATCCCAGCCGCCAAATTTCGTGAACGCACTACACGGCAAACGTCCCGATACCATCCACACCATCTGGATGCTTGGCGGTCCACCACTGTACGTTTCACAAGGAATTTTCTTCCACGTACAACCTCTCTGTGGAATAGTTTACCAACGGCGATTTTTCTGGACCGATACGACATGGGGACCTTCAAGAAAAGAGCTTACTCCTTTCTAAAGGGCCGGCAACGCACCCGCAATTCTCCTGGTGTTGCGGTTGATCATGGGCGGCGGTAGTCACTTAACATCAGGTGAGCCGCATGCTCGTTTGCCCCCTCTTCTATAAAAAAAAAAAACAAAAAAAAACACAGTATGGCTCAAGGTGTTATCAGGATTCCGAATTACTAACACATCTAGAAAAGCTAAGGAATTGTTTGCCTCTAACTCCATTGTGAACTGAATTTTAGAATTTATGGAGTTAAGATGGTCTAAAAATGCAGTTACTTTATCTAAAGGTAGAATTGTGGAAGTGTCGTCTACGTACCGCTTGTAGAATTTTGGATTTATGGGAGAAGTAAGCAGGGCTTTCTCCTCAAAGTCTTCCATGAATATGTCGGCGACAATGGGAGATACAGGTGAGCCCATCGCCACACCATCTACTTGCTTGTAGAACTCCTCCTTCCACGATAGGTAGCCAGATGTAAGGCAGTGTCTGAGTAATACTGCATATTCTACGGGCATGTTGTTTTCTTCCAGCCTTCTAGTTACAATTGAGATGCAGTCTTCAACAGGTAAGCATGTAAACAATGACTGCACATCAAAACTGACCATAGTTTCATTGTCTGCCAGACATAGGTCTTTAATCTCGCTGACAAAATGGTAGGAATACTTTATGTGTGCTCTTGTATGTCCCCTGAGCGGTGAGAGTATTTTCGCTAAGTGTTGACGCTATGGGACGTAATGGAGCATTGGGCTTGTGTATTTTTGGTAACCCATACAACTTTGGTGATTTGGCGCACGTAGGTATTATCCATTTTACCTCCAGATTTAATTTTTCGGAGTGTTTCTTTATGAAGTCACTAGTTGTTTTTAGTGTGCTATTTGTTGAGTCGTTTTTAACCTTTTTATAAGTACTTACATCCGACAAAAGTTCTTGTATTTTAGAATTATAATCTGACGTATCCATGACTACCGTGCCGTTTCCCTTATCTGCGCGGAGAATCGTAAGTTCTGGTTTATTGCGTAGGTTCTTTAACGCTATAAATTCGTCTCTGGGAAGATTCGGTTTAGGCACTGAACATCGACGTAACATAGACGAAATGTCTTGACGTATCGCCTCCAAATCTTCTTTCCACATATTGTTTTTAAATAAACAGTCCTCGACACTACAGATAATTTCTTCGTACGCTAATCTGCGTGGAGTTATTGCATAATTGAGTCCTTTGGATAAAACCTTAATTGTTGCATCAGTGACAGTAAACACCTGGCTGCCGAGCTCCAACACGTCAAGCAAGTTTTGCATGACAACGAGCTTCGGGTCCCGCGCCTACGTCACAGAGAACGAGTGAAGCCGGCCACAGTCGAGCGTGTACCTGCTGTACTGCCATATGTTAGAGGAGTCACTGAAAGATTGGCTACATCTTGAAGCGCGCTTCCATCAAAACATACTTCAAGCCGCCGAAGAAGATTGGTCAGTTTTTACCATCAGTCAAATGTAACGTCCCTCTGCAAGATGCAGGAGTGTACAAGCTAGATTGTGAATGTGGTCTCTCCTACATAGGACAAACTAAAAGATCAATTAAAACCCGCGTCAAAGAACATATAGCTGATGTGAAGAATCGACGCTCCGGGAAGTCTGCAGTCTGTGAACATGTACAGGATCGCCCCCGTCACTACATCAGATTTGATAGACCACAAATCCTCGCTAAAGAACACCGATTCCTTCCAAGGATGATTCGCGAGGCTATTGAAATCAAAAAACATCCTAATTTCAATAGAGAAGATGGCTGGGTGCTACCATCTGCTTGGGATCCTATTATAATTAAAATTAAATCCCAACCCAAGCATACAACTGCAAGACTTCATGATACCATAAGTTCATACTGTGTAGATCGGAACAAAAGTTAAATTTTAATCTATGGTAACCGCGGTTAACTATGACATCTGGACGTTGAACATCTCAGTCCTTCCCGTGACCATGGGTGCTGTAAAGCTCTCGAAACGTCGGGTATTTAAAAAGTTAAATATACGCGATAAATTCCGTAAAAACTAGTATTATTTCAAAAATATACTGATATTAATGATGAAAAAATGTAAATATAAATAACGCAATTTTTTCCAAATGTAAAAATATTAATAAAAAATTTATTCTTTAAAGTAAGCTATACCTTATCCATGGCTATTATTTATAAGAAGAAAGTATTGCTTGAAAGAAACCTATTTATTTGTCAAACATGAGTCATTTAAGCGCCTTATTCACGGTCCATCTTGACGTACGTTATATCTTGACGTGCGTGTTAGATTAGCTTATCTGTGGTGCTAGATCACAGATCACATTTAAACGCATAGAAAAATGTTAATGGTTGTATGATATAAAAAATTCTTGCGTCAGTAACAATTTTTGTATAAAAAAATCTTCCTGCAATGGCAGAGGCCCATATCTAACAGTTTATTTTCAACTTAGGACTTCGTATACTGTGTGCTTTCCATGTTTAAAGAGAATCCACCAACTTCATTATCTTAATAAACTGTAAAAATAAAATTATTTTTATTCAGTTGATAGCTGAAAGGGCTGAAGAGTTAAAAAGACAAGCAGAAGCTGAAGGGCCGGGCGTCAAACCGAAAAAAGCAGTTCAACAACCACTAAAAGTATTCAGGGAGGGAGTTGGCAAATACTTAAACTTGCAAGAGGTATCTACAAGCACTAAAATTATTTCTAAACCGGAGGAGTTACCCGCTAAGAAGCCAAAAAAGGAAGGGAATTATAAGTTTGGCAGTTTTGACGCATGGTAGAGTTTATACATATATAAATATTATTATAAATAAATATAATAAATTTAATATGCATTTTATTTAAAAAAAAAAATGTTACAGTTTATGTATCCCTTTTGCATGCCTCATAAGCGAAGCGTTGAGGCTATACTCTGCTCTCAGTTATATATAAATCCAGTAATTTTCTGAGCTAAAAATGTCTTTATTTTTTTACTATTGTGCGTTTAGAATAATAAAAATACACATATATTGAGCAAAATCATTCGTTTTCATGTTTCTATTATTTTTAAAAGTAATTTTCTGTATTTAGTGTAAAAACAAACTGATTGAAAATTAAAATATATATAATATATATATAATATAAAGCGAGGGTATCCGGATGTCCGTATGTGTGTATAGCGCACGATTACGGTCGTTAGAATTAATGTATCAAAATAATTCTTTTTTTATTAGGTTTAGAATCTCAATGCACAGGTTGCTTTTAAAAATCACTGAATAATTTGGTCTCAATTATAATTAATGAAAATGAAAAAAAAACAACTGGTACTTTCTACAAAAAAATATTCTCATGGATCAATTCTTTCGTCTCAAATATGGAATAAGAGATATTTTTCTTTTTATATAATCAAATGAGATTATGATACGTGCACTTTTGGACTTTCCAAACCTTTCTTTTACAGTCTCCTGCCATTTTTGTGAGGATTTTAAAACCTGGAAGTTCATTTATCTACTATCTACTAGACATTTATCTACCTGTGTTTACTTAGTCAAATACATCAGAATGAAATTATCAACGCGAAACTAGGCACAAGAGAAAACGGTGAGCTGAAGGAAGGAAAATTTCCAATAGGGCAACGCAACCCAAAGGGCCAGCAGCTGGCCGAGTTCATGGAGGAATAGGTACTCTTTATGATGAACTAATTCTTCAAGAAAAGGCCCCACAGAAAGTGGACCTGGTCGCCCATAGATTACTGTGTATATACTAGAGATGGTCGCCGACGATTCGAAAAAAAAGTGATTGACTTCAGCGCGAGAGGTTATGATTATGACAACCAGATGCCAACTGTTCAGTGATATCTCAGTTATTGCTGTGAAAAATGGCAGCGATCACCGAATGGTGAGAGGCATACTGAACCTAAGCGTTAAGTTGGAGAGGTCCCGTGTAATACATTCGTTCACCTCGTGCTCCAATCCAGTTCTGAAAACTTTCAGCTCGAGTTAAAAATCGTTTTCAGTGCCGAGAAGACTGCATTGAAATGGACGATATAAATTACTAGCTCATGGAAACTGTCCATACGGTCGGAGCTAAGTTCTACAAGACCCGCTGCAGAACAACACAAAACTCTCAGATCACACTCTTAATCTCATGACTATTAGACGGGAAATGAAGCTGCAATCTTCAGCAGATTTGACAGCATACAGGCATAATGATTTCTTATATTATTGATTTCTTATATTTACGCGAACACTACACATTGAAATAATACTAGTTTTTACGGAATTTATCGCGTATATTTAACTTTTTAAATACCCGACGTTTCGAACGCTTTACAACTGCATATAAGAGATACAATATACCATAAGTTCATGCTGTGTAGATCGGAACAAAAGTAAAATTTTAGTCTATGGTAACCGCGGTTAACTATGACATCTGGACGTTGAACATCTCAGTCCCGCCCGTGACCATGAGTGCTGTAAAGCGTTCGAAACGTCGGGTATTTAAAAAGTTAAATATACGCGATAAATTCCGTAAAAACTAGCATACAGGCAACTGAATAGACAGATCTTCAAAGGCATGCAGCGGGACTTACGCAACTTCAATACAGCTCGTATAGAAGAAGCGATTGAACGGAACCAGGGCATGTGCGTCCCCGCAGAAAGCCCAATCGAGCTAGGTGTATTTTCAATATATCAGAATTTAGAGCAAAAATGGAGCACCTCTACAGTCAAGTAGACGAACGTCTACGAACGACGCTGCGAGCTAAAAACCGTGGGCTTGCTGGCGTCCTGTCCCGTCAGCACGCCCAAGCTAGATCTCGGGAACCGTTGAGAGTACTATCGTGTATTGTGGTTCAAATTTTCGAGCAAAATTGGAGCACTCTGCTCCCGTGAAATCAACTTCGAAACTAGAATGTGAAAGGAGTTGACGTGATTAACCGGTAGGCTTGCTGGCGTCCTGTCTCGTCAGCAAACCCACGCAGATCTCTGAAACGGTAATGATTTGGATTATGATAAAAAACTCTACAGATGAGCCCTATTTAGAGCACTCTGCTCCAAAAAAAAAATTAATGTAGCTTCAATAGTTCTCGAGTTACAGGCCTTTGAAAACGTGCTTGCTGGCGTCGCGTCCCGTCAGCAAGCCCATTTGGAGCGTGGAAACTACTGAACGGAGAGTCGTCAAAAATATCTCAAATCGTAACTTAGAATGAGAGAACTATGCTCCAAATAGATCAAAATCCTAGGTTCTGCGGTTTTCGCGCTATCAGCGAAAAACACTTCAGCCCGCGACGTTGCCGTTCCGTGCAACAAGCAAATGAACGCTTCATTTTGCCGTTGGTGTACACGAGAATGAACCTTCCGATGGTTTATTTAAGAGTCTGTTTACTTGCAATCCTAAGATGACTTGTAGTTTATGTCTGAAATTATAGACCTGCATCTATCGTTGCTAATTCGACATTTGTAATCTTCTTGTAAGTTCATGTAAAAGTAAGCTTGTTTACCTACTCCCTATATTGAAATGTTACCTAATAATATTTCATTTGATGTGATGTGAGTCAGCACAGCATGATTAAGGGCCTACACGAGCCATAATGGCGCCGCCACTAGTTAAAAATAATTACTCACGTAAGTAGTACCTACTTTTAAACGAAAACTCAGTTTTCAAGTTAGGTATTTATTTAGAAACAATCAATCGGCAAAATATAGAAAGCTGTGTAATATTTATTATTTTTAACTGAGAAATTATTTTTTAACTGATGGCGGCGCCACTTAGGCTTGTGAAGTTGTGATCTTAATAGAAGTGTTGAAATAAAACAAGAAACATACAAATGTGTAAATGTTATAATTGTTACAAATCAGTCTTGTTTATAAATTAGAATAGGTAAGGTGCCTGAAGGTACCTTTCGCACCTTTGCTGCTTATAAAACAGTCTTAATCATCATCATTTGGTTTCTTATGTTACTTTACTACGATTATGATTAAATAAATATAGCGTTTCATTTATTGTAGTGTTCCTATTACGTTTTTTCCAAATATGTTGAAATAAAATTTAAAATAAACTAACAGACAATATAAGTAAACATCGTAACAATAGGTAGGTATAGTGCTTAAGCATAGTTATACAACAATTTTTATCACATTTTTGGTAATAAAATGGCACTAAAATTATGTAAAGTTTCATGTGCACAATCACCTCTTTATTTGTGTCCATTTCGCTATAATCCTCACTTTTGAAACCTTCATGAAAATCAATTTTGAGTAGGTATGCCAAAAAATAGTCATGAAATAGTCGTGACCACATGCCGAATCTCAAAAATAGTCCTTCAACGATTCCAGAGTTATAAGGGTACCTTGGTGAGGATTATAGCGACATGCTTTTTCGGTATAATCAACACCTGTTTTCAGCTAAACGTTTACGGATTTCAGTATAAACTTGGTATCAAAAAATAGTCCGGAAATAGTCGTCCCAAACGATATAAATTTCGACCTGGTTTACCAGAGTAAATGTATAAGTATGTTAAAAACCCATGTAAACTTCTACATACATTTGTCATGTCAAGTACAATCGTGCACAAAATCATTACCTATCTATTAGTGGTTATCTATTTCGTTACTGTTTTAAGTTGAAGTAGCCTATTTGTATATTTATTTTAGGTACCTATTTTAAGTATGTGTTCTACTTACATTTGATCTACAGAACATCATGTATTCAGAATTCGTGGCACTTTAAATCAAATAGACGGTTCAAATTTTTATTTGATTTCATCTATACTTGTTAAAGTAGTTATAATAAATACTAGTTAATTAATATGTAAGATAATCACTTCAGCTGGATTAAACCAATAATGAATAGATTAGAAATTTTTGTATACGCGACTGTACCGAAACAAATTGTATGTAGAAGTTTACATGGGTTTATTACGTACTTATACAGAGTAAACCAGGTTGAAATTGATATCGTTTTGGACGACTATTTCCGGACTATTTTTTTGATACCAAGTTTATACTGAAATCCGTAAACGTTTAGCAGAAAACAGGTGATGATTATACCGAAAAAGCATGTCGCTATAATCCTCAACACACTTTTATAACTCTGGAATCCTTGAAGGACTATTTTCGAGATTCGGCATGTGGTCACGACTATTTCATGACCATTTTTTGAAATCAAAACCAATGCGATATTCTGCGCCGTTTGCCCGCACGAGAGGTGAGGATTATAGTGAAAGCATTTCACTGTAATCCTCACCAACCTATAGCTATAACTTTGGAGTTATAACAAGACTATTTTTTTACCTAGGTGACTATTTATGACTATTTCATGACTACTTTTTGGCATACTCAAAATTTATTTTCATGAAGGTTTCAAAAGTGAGGAATATAGCGAAATGGACACAATTCCCGTAGTGTCAGCCAATTTTTTTACACTTTATTAATACTAAATAAACACGATAATAAGAATTTACAATCACAGATTTCAATTGAGATCAAATTTTAATAATCACAGCTTTCATTGATATTACCATCTTTTAAAAAGTAATTATTAATTAAATAAGTTGCTTAAACTGAATAGAATATGCAGTGGGGTAAGACAATTAAATTTTACAGTGTATTTATTGCGGTTTAAAGTCACGATTTATGTTGTGCTTTTTTTCGGCAGTTGCATTCTCTTTATGTTCAGTTATTTCGGAAAAAATATCAAAATCGTCGCATGTGTCTGATGAAACTTCATTGACTTGGCTGTTTTTATGTTTTTATCAAGATTTCGATCCCCAAACCCTTCCTTCCGAGGGTCTCAAACTATCTTAAAAAAAAAAAAAAAAAAAATAAAAATCTCTATTCCAAATTTCATCAAAATCGGTTCAGCCGTCTAGGCGTGAAAGAGCAACAGACAGACAGAGTTACTTTCGCATTTATTATATTAGTATGGATTATTTTTTCTGGTTTGGTTCATGTAATGTTCGCTTTCTAAGTCATATAGTTCAGGATAACCACTAACAAGACATATTAATTTTTCCTCGTCCATCGTGCGCTGGCCTGCTCGCTCGCTGGTTGATCTTGAACTGACCAGAGTTTCCTCCGCGTCGCGCCGCTAGCTATACCGCATTAGCGGCAGCGGCGCGGCGCGACGCGACAAAATATTCTCTTGGACCCACCTCTGCCGCGCCGCGCCGCGCCTCGCCGCTATAGTGCGGTTTGACCTTAAGCGATTCAGCCACACGACAACACACGATAAACAAAATCACACCATCTCTGTAAATAAATGGGAACATTCAATAGGTACTACCAAGTAACCCGAATGCTGTGAATTATATTATTAATTATTATGTTTATTTTTCTAGTTGCAAACCTAACGGTATGAATTTATTGTTATTATACCTACTAACTGATCTCTCATACTAATAACATATTAGTTTTGTTATTTTAAGCCTTACTTTATGGCGCAATTTCATTAGTTGATAACTCGTTCGGTATACAGCATGCGGGGACTCCCCGCATGCCAGATAACAACCAATGAAAGTTGCAAGTCGATATACAGCTTTGCGGGTCTTGAGTCAAATATTTCGTACGCAGTGTTGCCACTTTAGTGATTTTGTCGCTAGATTTAGTGAATTTTAGAATCTGGTAGAAATATTTTGTAAAAAAAAATCACTAAAAGATTATTGAAACTGAACAGTGAAATTGCGCCATTATTTAAATTCCGGGTATGGGGCACGCGCAGAAAGGGAGTGGATGAGCAGGCGCAGTTTTTTTTTCTTCTGAATATCTGATTAGCAACAATAGCTGCATCAGCTGCATGTCTATTATTTTAGAGTATTATCCTGTGAAGCGTTCATTGCATGTTGCACGGAACGGCAACGTCGCGCGGTTGTGAAAATCGACAAATTTTGGCGGCCGAAGTGTTTTTCGCTGATACCGCGAAAACCGCAGAACCTAGGATTTTGATCTATTTGGAGCATAGTTCTCTCATTCTAAGCTACGATTTGAGATATTTTTGACGACTCTCCGTTCAGTAGTTTCCACGCTCCAAATGGGCTTGCTGACGGGACGCGACGCCAGCAAGCACGTTTTCAAAGGCTTGTAACTCGAGAACTATTGAAACTACATTAATATTTTTTTTTGGAGCAGAGTGCTCTAAATAGGGCTCATCTGTAGAGTTTTTAATCATAATCCAAATCATTACCGTTTCAGAGATCTTCGTGGGCTTGCTGACGGGACAGGACGCCAGCAAGCCCACCGGTTAATCACGTCTAACTCCTTTCACATTCTAGTTTCGAAGTTGATTTCACGGGAGCAGAGTGCTCCAATTTTGCTCGAAAATTTGAACCACAATACACGATAGTACTCTCAACGGTTCCCGAGATCTAGCTTGGGCGTGCTGACGGGACAGGACGCCAGCAAGCCCACGGTTTTTAGCTCGCAGCGTCGTTCGTACTAATGCTCCAATTTATTTACTTGACTGTAGAGGTGCTCCATTTTTGCTCTAAATTCTGATATATTGAAAATACACCTAGCTCGATTGGGCTTTCTGGGGGGACGCACATAACCAGGGCTCCAAAGTCTTTGGCAGAGATCTGTCTGCCAGAAAGAGTCAACTATCGATGCTGAAGATTGAATGTAGCAGCATCGTTTCCGGGACACTTGAGATTCTGAGTGAGATTAAGAGGTTTTATAGGCAGCTGTATACTTCGTCGTTGGAGCCAGACGCAAGTGTATGAGTGACGATGTAAGAGCAAGTCTTATCTGACACTATTCCTAGTCCTTTAGGAGCTCTTTAATTCCGTCCTCCATGGTGACACTACTCCAGAGGTGTGGAGCAGAAGTGCGGTTGTCTTGTTCTTCAAGAAAGGCGACTACGCTCTCTTGAAGAATTACAGACCGATATCCCAGGCCGTCGCGTAACGCCACATATCACCGCACCGATATGCAGCTCCGTAATTTTTTCCTGGCGAGATCGGATGATCCGTTCTATATGGACGTCATTTCTTGTGATAAAAGACTTACCCCTCTATCCTTAGCCAACGAGCAATGGCAGAACCCGGCAGTACAAATCATTGCCGACCGGGAGACCGTATGGAAGGAGAAGGAGCTCCACGGGAGGTTGTACAAGGCTCTTCATGAGCCTTTCGTAGACACAGTAGCCTCCCTCCACTGGCTACGCTTTGGTGACCTCTTCGGGAAAACAGAGGGTTTTGTCTGTGCAATACAGGATCAGGTTACTAAGACCAACAACCGGCCGGTCATCCCGGCGAGTCACTTAGGCATGTCATCTTCAGTTGTTCGGCGCTTTCTAACTCTGAGTACTTGCACAGGCACAACCTAGTAGCCAGAATTCTTCACCGGGAGCTCGCTACGAGAAATACGGTCTCGTGGACCGTAAATTGCCGTATTATAAGTATATATAGAGGATATCCGCAGTAGAACCAGAGTGGCCGACATAGCCCAACGGATTGATAAGCTGAAGTGGCAATGGGCCGGCCATATAGCTCAGAGAACCGATGGGGAAGAACCGGACCGGAACCGGTAGGCGTAGTGTCGACCCCCCACTAGATGGAGTGACGACCTGGTAAGACATGTAGGAAGTCGATGGATTCAGGTGGCTCAGGACCGTGCTTTGTGGCGTTACTTGAGGGAGACCTTTGTTCAGCAGTGGACTTGTAAAGGGCTGTAATGATGATGATGAATAATTTTATCGTTTGTCGCGCTATCTATATCTATATTACTATCTAGCTGATTTCTATCGGATTGATCAGAATCTTGTGCAGCCTGCTTGACTTCCGCTGAGGCAGAGAGATTTGACAGTAGGTAATATACAGTGTGTCCAGGGAAGTAGTAATCAAACTTTAAGTGCGTGATCTATGGACAATTTTATCGATAAAAATACCTTAAGTCAGTGGTTCGAGCCCAGTGTTGCTTAGTTACAAGAATTTAAAAAAAAATCTCATTTTTAGCTTTACCTTCAAAAATAGGCGACAGTGCGGGCATATTGACACTGATAACGATCAATTTGGTGTCATTCGAAAGCTAAGAAGTTAAACTTTCAGTAAAAATATGAAACACACATAGTTGTCATACATTTTGAGAGAGTTAGGATTGATTAAATTAAAAAACTTATGATATTTTTTAATTTTTTTCAGTTATTTTAAAATATCAAAAAAACTAGAACATTAAGATATCTTTTATTTGTGGTTGCGCGGAAAAAACCATTGGATTATTATATTTGACGGTAGAGGTGCCAAGCCGCTTGTTCCTTTCCGACAAAACGATATCATTCATACCCTCCTCGATCCTCCATCGACACATCGGGGTGGTGGGGTGGGAGGGGCAAGAAGATGATTCTAGAATGTCACGTAATCATCGGGGCCGAGGACATATAAGGCACGCGCGACCGTTGCGCGGCCTCTTTCCTACCGCGCCAGTCATTGGAACAACAGCTCTTTTCCACCGCAGTCGTCGCTGAAACCACACCACTAGTAGAAACCGCTTTAGCCTGGAAGCAGTCGAGCTCCAGGAGAACCGCCTCACCTCGTGTGAGATATAGTCGCGCACCGCCTCTCTCCGGAGTGTTCCAGAAGAAGTTCCAGAAGTTGCAGCTATAGTGCTCAACAGGATAGAAGAAACCCCGGTGAGTCAACATTCCTTAATTTAGCTCCTGCCTTACATAGTTTTAACCCGCTCCAATTTTTTTGTTCTCCTAATAAGGCAGGATTCCTTTTCAGCGATTTGGCACAATAATAGTTTAGTTTTAGGGAAGAGCGAGTGCATTATACCGCATGCTATAGTAGTCGCCTTTACGTAAGCGTAGAAGCAACCGCATATACAGTCCACTTTAGTTAATATCTCGCGTAATAGGTTTAAGGTTCGACCGGGGAACTAGACTTCGGCAGCCTTAAACACGTGGCTCCACCATTTTATGGTCACTTCGAGCAGGATTTTGGTCGAATTGTTGAATTAATTAATTAGATAATGCACTCCAATTTATAGAATAGACTTAAATAGTGTTCGTTTAAATTTAAATTTTGATTAGGTACTCGCAAACAGAATTATTCGTTTTATAGCGCTCGTATTTGATTAAATTTAAAGCCTATTAAATAATTGAAACAGTGTAATAGGAACCGTTTGATACGCTTACCCACAATCTTGATAAAATTATTGAGTCTAGCAAATGACGCGTCACCTCGACTCGCTGCGCAGGTGTTCGATTTAATTACGTAATACGGCATACCGAGTGTCCATCCTTTATTGTTTGTGCGTTGTGAGATTAATTGTGATTGATATAACTTTATTATAATAGTTTAAAATGGCAGTTAGTGGAAGTGAAATCAAAATTAAAACGCTTTATGCTAAGAGGGACATACTCTTTTCGCGTATGCAGAATATAAGTGATTATATAAAGAACATCCATATAGAAGCAGTGCGGGAAACTTTTTTGACCGAAATCGAAACGATAGATTCTTTACAAATAGATTACGAAAAAATATTAGACCAAATTAATCATTTGGAATTACAAATCGACCCGAAATACATAGTGAACTACCAACCGCTGCTGGCATTCGAAGATATGTGTGAAAAGAATTGCGAGATCCCTATCTCAAAACGAAGCAAAGCCGGAAAAACAGGTACGTCCAAGCGACTCGATTAGGTTGCCGCCAATAGATATTCCGGTATTTAATGGTGATATTAAGACGTGGCCCTTCTTCTTCAGTAGTTTTCAAAACAATATACACAATAACCCATCGTTATCGGACGCCGAAAAATTATATTACTTAATCAGTAAACTTAGTGGCAGGGCACAGTCGATCTGCTCTGGTTTTACACCTACAGCAAACAATTACTTATTAATATTCGAAACGCTTAAAACTAAATATGAAGATAGGAGAATGTTAGCTTCCGAATATTTGAACCAGATATTCGATCTTAAATCTATATCATCCGCGAACATCAACGGCTTAGAGCAATTTCTAGATAAATTTGTGGCATCGGTGGCTGCACTTAAGAATTTGAAATTTAATGATCTTATGGACGTGGTGTTTCTCCATATTGCACTGAAGAAGTTTTACCCCGACACCGTGCGTGCGTTTGAAATGGAGCATCGTAGCTCGGAGATGCCTTCCTTTCATTCATTAGCATCGTTCGTGCGAGATCAAATAAAGGTGATGCAGCGCTCTCCGAACGTTAAACAGGAGATTAAAAGGTGCGTCGACCGTAGACAGACTCAACCATCTAAAATAGCAGGGTCGTTAACTTACGTAACCGCTACGCCAACATCACTCCAGCATACTTGTTTAGTATGTAAAGATAGACACGGTAATTTATATAATTGTGTGACTTTTCGTAAATATTCACCAAGCGACCGTTATAAATTAGTAAAGACAAACAACCTATGTTTGAACTGCTTAAGCGATAAGCATTTAGTTGCAAAATGCAATTCGAGTTCCGTATGTAGCAAGTGCGCCAGGAAACATCACACGCTATTACATTTTGAAAATAGCAACATAGCGGCGTCAAGTAAAGCGGATAAGGAATTCGCCCCTACTAAGGTCAACGATTCTAGCGGTCGACCTGGTGATGTCGCTCTGTGCTCATTGGCAAATATGGGAGCACAACCTCCTTCAACCGTGTTACTGGGTACGGCACGTATTTTGGTTAGGGATTCGCGTGGAAACGAACAAAGCGTCCGTGCACTGCTGGACAGCGGAGCCCAAAATAGCTTTATAACGCGACAATGTTGTCAGCGCTTAGGCTTAGTAATAAATAGGTCACTTTCATGTCCTGTAATTAAAGGCATCGGAGGCACTAGTAAATCGACACAGGGATATATAAATTTAAAAATTTATTCTCGGATAGATCGTAATGTTAACTTTGATATAAATGCACTAGTAGTAGATAGGGTCACCGAACGGTTGCCAACCGTTTCGGTTGACACCTCGGCAATGATTGAATTTAAGAATTTGACTCTGGCGGACGACACTTACGCCGTTCCTGGAAACATAGACATGCTCATTGGAGCATCGCTTTTCCCTTATCTTTTGTTAAACAATAAGGTCAGGGGCAACTCTTCGCATACCGCGCCTTACGCACTGGAAACCGTATTGGGCTATGTGATCCTTGGCTCCGCCCCCATCATAGATAGTATTTCGGCAACCTCTTATTGTGGTATGGCTGTCGAACCGCTCGAGTCGTTAGTCCGCAAATTTTGGGAGATGGAGGAGGTGAACGTTCCACCCATAGCTAGCTCAGATGATAGGTTATGCGAGGAAATTTACGTCCGCACGACCATTCGTGATCGCGACGGTAGATATAGTGTAGCGCTACCTTTTAAAGGAGGTGTTTTATCTCTCGGCGATTCGCGTCAAATGGCGGAAAAACGTTTCTACAGCTTGGAGCGTAGGATGCTCGCTTCACCCCAGTTAAAGGAAGCTTACGACGGCGTCATTAACGAATATATAAGAGAAGGTTACATATCACTTGTGGCTTCGAAATTAGATAACTACGAAGACACACCGTCGTATTTCATACCACACCACGGAGTCATTAGAGAGGACAAACTTACATCTAAGTTACGTGTAGTGCTCGACACTAGTGCTAAAACTAGCACTCACCTGTCGCTTAACGATATCCTCTATAGTGGGCAAAATTTACAGGGCAGTTTATTTAATATAATAGTCAATTTTCGTTTGTTTAGTATAGCACTATCCGCCGATATTCGTCAAATGTTTCTTTGCATAGGGGTCCGTGAATGCGACCGTAGATTCCAACGCATTTTATATCGTTTCAACCCAAAAGATCCTCTAATGGTGTTTGAATTTAACCGCGTTTGTTTTGGTTTAAAGTCGAGCCCATTTCATGCGTTACGCACGGTGAGACAGCTCGCTCACGATGAAGGCCCCTCTTATCCTAAAGCTAAGAGGGCAATTGAGAGCGGATTATATATGGATGATTTTGTGTACTCGGTCGATAGCGTGGAGGAGGCAACCCTAACCACCGCCGAGGTTATAAGGCTCATGAAATCGGGTCAATTCGATCTTGTGAAGTGGACTAGTAATTCGCGTCCGGTTTTGGATACAATCCCACTATCACACCGTCTTTCGGCGATAAAGGAATTCGACGATTCTGATACACACAAGGTGCTCGGTCTATGTTGGTCACCAGAGTCCGACGTGTTTAGCCTTAAGGTAAATCCGCCCGTAGAGAAATGCACAAAGCGCACAATACTGTCATGCGTTGCTAGATTATGGGACGTCATGGGTTTCGTAGCTCCAGTGGTATTATACGCTAAGCTTTTAATTAAACAACTTTGGTTATTGGAATGCGACTGGGATGACTCGCCGCCTGACAGCATTGTTCGGTTGTGGCAGCGCTTTAGAGAGGAACTTCCTTTATTAAGAGAAATTAAAATACCGCGTCATATAAACGTAGATAGAAGTAGCGCCATAACAGTCGTTGGGTTTGCAGACGCCAGCGAGAAGGCTTACGGGGGCGTTGTATATTTCCACGTCCAGAATAATGGTAGAAATTCGATTAGCCTCATTAGTTCTAGGTCGAGAGTCTCCCCCCGTAAGGTTGTCTCTCTGGCGCGCTTAGAGCTTTGCGCAATATTAGTACTCGCCAAGCTTATTACCGCAGTTATCAGCGCATGTAGGGATAGAGTTCACATAGAAAGGATATTTGCCTTTTCCGACTCCACCGTCGCCTTATGCTGGGTTCATTCTTCACCCCACCGTTGGGATACGTTTGTTGCGAACCGAGTGGCCAAGATACAAGACGAGTTAGAAACGCGGAACTTTTATCACGTGTCCGGTACGGAAAACCCCGCCGATTGTCTATCCCGTGGACTCACCCCGATGCAAATAATGGACCACCCGCTTTGGTTCCACGGACCTGCTTGGGTTCACTTGGATCCCTCGCAATGGCCAATAACCGATTTCGAACCTTCGTCAGTGTCACAACCGCCGGAAGAAAAGAGACACGCTCTAGTGGCGAACGTTTCGAGCGAGGTTTCTCCAATCATTGCTTTGGCGAACCGCTTGTCCTCTTGGTCGAAATTATTGCGTAGCGTAATTTACGTTTGTCGATTCGCGAAGCTGTTACCGCGACGTTCGTATGTCTTAGCATCCGATTACAACTATGCTGAGTCGCTAGTATTACGTGAACTTCAACGTGCGCACTTCTCTGAAGAAATTAGAAGATTACAATCGAATAGAGCTTGTAGTCGCGCCCTTCAACGCCTTAAGCCATTTTTACAGGATGGGATTGTAAGGGTAGGTGGACGCTTGTCCAACTCGCAATTGAGTTGCGACCAACGGCACCCTATTGTTTTACCGCGTAAAGACCATATCATGAACTTATTAGTCGACTAACATCATAAATTGAACTCGCACGCTGGCCCCGACTTGTTGATGTCGATTTTGCGTCAGAATTATTGGATTCTTTCTGCACGTAGTTTAATACGCAATCGGGTGCACAGATGTATAGCTTGCTTCGGGCACGCCCCAAGCCGTCATTTCCGGAAATGGCGGAACTTAGATCTTGTAGAGTAATACAATCAGTAAAGCCCTTCACGCACACCGGGTCTGATCTCGCTGGTCCGTTTAAGGTCACGCTCACTCGCGGGCGTGGTATAAGATCCACAAAGGCTTACGTCTGCATTTTCGTATGTCTAACTACTCGAGCGGTGCATATAGAACTCGTTGGTGATCTAAGCACAGCAGGCTTTATGGGTGCATTTAAAAGATTTCTATCCCGCAGTGGCCCTGTAAGTAAATTGTATTCGAATAACGGTACGAACTACGTCGGTGCAAAACGTATTTTATCGGAACTACATGAGCTCTTAGCTAGCAAATATTATAATTCGGAGTTCGCTCACATTCTAGCCGAGAACCGCATGGAGTGGTCTCTGAACGTCCCAGCCGCGAGCCATTTTGGGGGCAATTGGGAGACTAATATCAAGAGTCTAAAGAGTCATTTATACCGAGTAATAGGAGATCAAATTTTGTCCTTCGAAGAGCTAAGTACGGTGCTCGCTCAAATTGAATGCGTAATGAATAGTCGCCCACTTTGTCGTACGTTGTCTAGTGACCCCTCGGAACCGCTGGCTCTAACTCCAGCACATTTTTTGAATTTAACGCCTTTAAAGTATTTGCCAGCCGCAGGTATGGATGAGAACAGACTTAGCATTTCCGCACGCCACAAATTATTAGATCGGTTAGTGCAATCGTTTTGGAAACGATGGAGGATGGAATACTTGCATACTTTGCAGTCTCGGCAAAAATGGAACACAGCAACTGAGCCTTTAGCTGTAGGAACTGTAGTTGTGCTCACCAAAGAGAATACGCCGCCTCTCCACTGGCCGTTAGGAATTGTCGAAGAGATCTTTCCCGGTTCCGACGGAGTAGTTAGGATAGCTCGCGTTAAGACCACGGTTGGGTTTTACTTGCGTCCGGTTGTCCGTTTGTGCCCCCTGCCTCTTCCATAATTTAAATTAGCTTTCTAGATTAAATTGTAGTTGAATTTAAGTAATCTTAGCGTTAGTTAGTTATTTTGTTAGTTGATCTTAGCTCTAGTTGTATTAGTTAATTTTGAAGGAAATCCTTCAAGGGCGGGGGAGATGGTTGCGCGGAAAAAACCATTGGATTATTATATTTGACGGTAGAGGTGCCAAGCCGCTTGTTCCTTTCCGACAAAACGATATCATTCATACCCTCCTCGATCCTCCATCGACACATCGGGGTGGTGGGGTGGGAGGGGCAAGAAGATGATTCTAGAATGTCACGTAATCATCGGGGCCGAGGACATATAAGGCACGCGCGACCGTTGCGCGGCCTCTTTCCTACCGCGCCAGTCATTGGAACAACAGCTCTTTTCCACCGCAGTCGTCGCTGAAACCACACCACTAGTAGAAACCGCTTTAGCCTGGAAGCAGTCGAGCTCCAGGAGAACCGCCTCACCTCGTGTGAGATATAGTCGCGCACCGCCTCTCTCCGGAGTGTTCCAGAAGAAGTTCCAGAAGTTGCAGCTATAGTGCTCAACAGGATAGAAGAAACCCCGGTGAGTCAACATTCCTTAATTTAGCTCCTGCCTTACATAGTTTTAACCCGCTCCAATTTTTTTGTTCTCCTAATAAGGCAGGATTCCTTTTCAGCGATTTGGCACAATAATAGTTTAGTTTTAGGGAAGAGCGAGTGCATTATACCGCATGCTATAGTAGTCGCCTTTACGTAAGCGTAGAAGCAACCGCATATACAGTCCACTTTAGTTAATATCTCGCGTAATAGGTTTAAGGTTCGACCGGGGAACTAGACTTCGGCAGCCTTAAACACGTGGCTCCACCAATTTGTATTGTATGGCTAGTATTTAAGCTGTTCTAAAAATGATGTCAAAACTATTACTCTAGGCCATTTATTTCTTAAGTTATTGTTATTCAAATGGGACCCTTCCGAGGCATGTATTCTGGGAATCTTTTAACAGAGCTATCAATGACAGTAAAAGAAACAACAAAATAAAACTTATGTTATTTGTTTATTTTTTTTATGGACTCAAAGTAAATGTTCAAAATGACCTCCTCCATTGGTAAGACACATAGTTGCTCGTAAAGCAACTTGGCTGGTTGCTTTCCGCAACATTCGATGATTCTGTCGTATTTCAAAACCGACGCTGAAAATTCTTTGTAAGTAGTTCATCCCTGGAGTTCACCGGTTCGAAATAAACTTTTTGCTTCAAATGACCCCAAAGAAAAATATCCAGTGGGGTCAGGTCAGGCGAGCGCGGAGGCCAACTAACAGGACCTTCACGGTCCTGGGAATGTTTCGTTTAAATGCTGACGCACATTTCTAGCAAAATGGGCCGGAGCACCATCCATCTGCAGCCACATCCTACGCCGATAAATGAATGGTAGATCCATCAAGGCTTCGGAAAAGTCGTTTCTTAAGAAATTTAAAAAATTTTCACCGTTCAAATTTGGCGGCAGCTCAATGGGTCCGATTAGTTGATCATCTATCATTGCAGCCGAAACATTCACGGAAAACTCGTGTTGAAAACTCGCAGGCCGTTGGATTTTCTTCAGCCCACACATGTAAATTCCGAAAATTCGTTATGCAAGTTCGGGTAAATTTCGCTTCATCTGTCCACATTATTCTTTTTAGTGAAATGTGGGTCTTCACGGATTTTTCTATATATCCTTGCACAAAAAACTGATCGTAGTCGGTAATCTGGATCCAAAACATTTTGCACTTTTCTAAAATGATATGGATGAAGTCCATTTCTCTTCTAAATTTCCCATACGCGTGTTTTAGGTAAGCCCAAGCGTATACCGAGTCTAAGGACGCTCAATCTTGGGTCACTTGTTATTGCCAGCAATACTTCTTCTTCTTCATCGTTTCTAGGACGGCGTAAGACCGGAGCGCGCTCCACCGGTCCTAACCTTATCCTATGTTCTTCGATTCTACTATGCACGTTGATAAAGGTAAGGAAGTTGGGTGTTCGTCGAGTCGGGTATCTTCGGACGTATTCACGTACTGCGACTCTAGCATTCCCATTGCAAAAACCATACACGAAGTGTATGTCTGCTAATTCTCTGTTAGAGTATTCGTATCCTCCTCGCGGCATGGCGAAAACCGAACAAAACCGGGAACAATGAAAAAAGATAACGAGACGCGTACAATCGATGTAACTGTGTGAAACAGACTCAACTTAAGACTCAAGATCAGAAGAAGCGGTTACGTAACTCGAGCTGAAAGGTTTCGGGATTCTGGATTAGAGCACGAGGGGGACGGAGTGTTGACTTCATTAGACGAGACCTCTTCAAATTAACGTTTAGGTTCAGTGTGCCTCTAACTATTCGGTGATCGCTGCCAGTTTTCACCCTTGCGATCACTGAGACATCACTGAACAGTTAACGTCTGGTCGTCATAATGAAGTCAATCTCATTTTTTGTCGAACCGTCGGGGCTCGACCAGGTCCACGTCCTGTGGGGCCGATTCTGGAAGAAAGAGTTCATCATAAAAAGTCCCTCTTTCTCCATAAAGTCGGCCAGCTGCTGGCCCCTTCGGTTCCGTTGCTCTACTCCAAATTTCCCTAACTTCAGCTCACCGTTTTCTCTTGTGCCTAGTTTTGCGTTGAAGTCTCCCATCAACACCGTGTGGTGTATTTTGGAGGAATGCATTGGCTCTGGAAATATCCTCATACATTTCCTCCACCTCCTCCTTGCCATTGACACTGCACATACCCCTTAACGATCGATGCGGACACGCAACTTGATTATAATGTTTGCATCGAAATGTTAAATAAACGAGAAAAAACAAACATATAAAAAAAAATTAAAGACCAACTGAAATTGACAATGAAAAAGCCTTTGATTCTGTCGAAATTTGGGCGGTGTTGCAGTCCCCTCAGCGGTGTCAAGTTGATTGTCGGTACACCGAAGTGCTGACGGGTTGGTACAGTAGGGCTACGATGGCTTTCCGAGTACAGAACCAGAGTACGAATCCTATCCAACTGCAGAGAGGTGTAAGACAGGGTGACGTTATATCCCCGAAACTTTTCATCGCTGCATTGGAAGACGTTTTCAAACTACTTGACTGGTAAGGATACGGTATTAACTTCAATGGGTAGTGCATTACTCACCTTCGGTTTGCCGACTATATAGTCCTAATGGCAGAATCGGTGGAGGATCTAAGCACTATGCTCAATAACTTCAATAGTGCCTTCCAACGGATATGTCTCAAATGAATATAGACAAAACATAGATCATGCGTAACGTCCATATCACACTTATGCCGGTAGTTGCTGGGAGCACTAAACTGGAAGTTGTTGACGAGTATGCTTACCTGGTACAAATAGTCCGACTAGGTAAGTCCAACTTCGACCGAGAGGTCGAAGAGAGAGGTCCTTCACTGCTGGCCGTATGTGGAGGAGGAGGATCGTGCTTTGTGGAGTTCCTTGGGGGAGCCTTATGTTCAGCAGTGGATATGTGAAGGGCTGTAATGGTGATGAATTTATCTGCAAAAATATGCTAATTAAAGTGATCTGAACTACATATGAACCTAAATGAAAGAGCTTGTTTCGAATCGGCATAATATAATATATACGAGTACTACTCTTACTTTACATTAAATGAATCGGTAATGGAAAAGTTTATGCATTTCAGCTTACAAATCGCTTAACTTGTTCAGAGCTTTTTTACTACTCGCCAATTTGATGTGATCCAGTTCCAGAAAGCAATATTATTAAATAATGCTAATACATATCCATCCTTACAAACATAACATAACAATATAATTATATTAAAATAAATATGGAATTTCGTCAATTTTAAAGTCGACTGATAAATCATACTTAAGGCCTGAACACATTTAAATCAAACCTGTTTTCCTATTCTGGGGGTTTACATCATCGGGTAATTAAGGAAATTATGGGCTGATTGGTCTTGTTTGATGTTTTAATACATCTGATTCCAACATATTTTTATACACAGCTATATTGTGTTTATATATATAGTGTTTATATATATATATATATATATATATATATATATATATATATATATATATATATATATATATATATATATAGCTGAACATAGGCCTCCCCCAAGCAATGCCACAAAGCACGGTCCTGAGCCACCTGCATCCATCGACTTCCTGCATGTCTTACCAGGTCGTCACTCCATCTAGTGGGGGCTCGCCCTAGACTACGCCTACCGGTACGAGGCTGCCACTCGAGAACCTTTCTTCGCCATCGGTTATCGGTTCTTCGAGCTATATGGCCGGCCCATTGCCACTTCAGCTTACTAATCCGTTGGGCTACGTCGGTCACTCTGGTTTTACTGCGGATATCCTCATTTCTGAGTCTATCACGCAATGAAACTCCGAGCATAGACCTCTCCATAGCTCACTGAGCGACCTTGAGCGTCCTCATACGGCCAGCAGTGAAGGACTACGTCTCAGTTCCGTAAGTCATCACTGGCAACACGCACTGGTTATAACACTTTAGTTTTCAGAGATTGAAGTATACCTGACGAGAAGACGTGTTTCCCGAACGCTGCTTAAAAGTTATCATGGAGAATAAAAAAACGACACGAAACATGAAACGAAAACAAGTGATAAAATAAAAAAAATTATACAATCGACTTCATTATAAATAAAATGAGAACATCATCAATGTATTCGAAATCTATTAAATAGGCATTACTAAGGATAAATCAAAAAATACTGTTCAGATCTTGTTTACATTTATATAACACCACACGGGAAGCACCAGCTTTCAAATAAAAAAAAAGAATAATCAAAATCGGTTTACCCACAAGAAAGTTCTGATAATCATAAAAAAAACATACAGTCGAATAATATAATACCTCCTCCTTTTTGAGGTTGGTCAAAAAACAATAGCTAACATACTGAAAGCAGGAGTAAAAATGCTTTAATCCAATATTCAGCCACCTACGAAGTAATCTATGAGGAGGCCTATGTTCAACAACGGATTCTTATAAGCTGGATAATTTCAATTAAATTAACTAGTATTGTTTTTAAATAGAATATATTAAATGAGAAACATAGTAAGAATTATTGGTTTTCAAAATATAGGTACACAAAAAGAAAGACAGACATTGCATTTTAAAATAAGTAAGTTTTAAGTATGTAATATTACATGCTCTAGTATTTTATAATAATAACTAAATTTGATAAGAAAAGCCCATCCAGTAACAAATTTTTGAACAGTAATGAACAGTTTGCTTTGTCTTCCATAATGCATAAAAGTGGAATAATTCGCTTGTACCTATCCTTCTGTTCAAATACATCTTCAAAGCAAGAGTCAATAAGTTTTGTTATGCCAAGACACTGCGATTTACCATTTAGGACTCATACTGGTTTATAAGTAAAAAGAAAAGCTTAGATACATGGTAAAGAAGGAATATTTATTGGTTTTAAGAAGTAAATTCATATATCTTCAATTATGCTAAAGGTACACATACTTTTAAAGTACATAATTATGACTTAAGTACTAAACAGGTAAAATTATACAGAAAAATGTTGGATTTCAATTAATACATAAATAGCAATTTAATTATAATTCTGGCGCCGTCTTCCAGTTCTTTGCTTGTCAAATCTCATTTCCATTTCTTCTAAAACTTTCGGAGTGTAGCGAACAACAAGTTTGACAGACCCAACTGCTTGCTTCAGTAGCTCTACAGCTTTTTCGTGATTTTCTCCTTCAACTGACACACCATTTACAGACAATAATTGGTCACCTCTCTTTAATCCGCCATGGCGGTCTGCTACGCCACCAGGGATTATTCGTGAAATGTATATGGGTGAATTCTGTTCCTTGCCACCCATAACATTAAAACCTAAACCTTCTTCAGTCTTTGGAAGCTCAACAACCCTGGGGTGTGCGTGGCCTTCTGCTGCTGCGAAAGCTGCCACCGTTGCTTTAGCCGTAGCTGATGCTCGTATGTCTGCCGAACCTTGGATATCGACAGTTTCATAAACATGTTCATATACTTCCCTAACAGCGTTTAAAAAATCACTCTGTAAGACTTTCTGCAAAGCTGCCAATTTTGTAGCAGGTACTTCACCACTTTGCTGTAACTTTTCTAGCAATTCTATTGCCCTTTTTATGTCTCTTGCTAAGGTCAACTGTTCACCCGTAGACGTCATATTGCTGTAATTTCTAAACAACAAAAGTATCGAAAGTATATAAGGCGTATCTAAGTTCGTAATAGAAAATTATTTTACTGACTGATCGATATCAACATACATACTAGCTGTCAAAGTGTCAAACATCAAAACTTTCAGTTTATACAAAGGTACTCTGTGATCAAAACGTTCAAAAAATTTTTTCCGTTCCATTTTAACAAGTTTTTTTATTTTTCTTTAACATGTTTGTTTTTATTTCTCCTCGAACATTAATAACTTAACTACATTAATCAGTTTTAATAATTTTTGTATTTTTTATTGAGTATTGTAATAAATTACGAGAAATTCTTTGTTTTAAATATTACATTCAGTGTTTTGAACAGAACCGCTCCAAAAATTTTGACAGCCGACAGGCTGGTAAACCTGCCTGACAGCAATCTGACAGTTTGTTTCTCAATTTCGCTAAACTAATAATTATCTTCATATGATTTGCGTTTAAAATATTTATTTTGTGACTATTTTATCAGTAAAAATATAACTTTTAGTAAAGTAGAATAAACTTGTGTAGAAAAAACTAACTGTGAAAGTGGCAGTCTCGTGCTAAACACTTGTTTCACTATGGATGACTTGGGTAAGTTATGACTTGGGTAAGTTTAATTTCAACCTGTTTGACTTGTTTCTAATGAAATGACGTGTTAAGTGAAAAATATTTGTTGCATTCGGTAGAAGGAAAAAAAATTCACAAAGAAATAAGATTAGTGTAGTTACGTTTTGGCCTGCTTTTAACATTCCCGATTAAAATGATGACTTCATAAGTTGTTATCAACAAGAGCTTCAAATTGTTTACATGATTATTTTTATTTCTTATGAGATATTTATATAATTTAGAATTATGTAATATACATAAGCTTGATATACTACTGTGAATCCGAATTACATTTTAAGTTAATAAGTTAATTTTATCATTATGTAGTGTTATTAGTAATATACAATACTTACATTCATTCAATTAGCATGCAGCTTGCTAAATCGCATTTTAATTTGGTTATCTATTTCCAGCATCTGCAATTCCCATCCTTAAATGCAGTTTAGTTTTCCTGGTTTGGTTATTGCACTCTTCTGCTCCTCCACCCCTTTCAAATAAGTGTAAAATACAGTTAGTGAACTAATTTGGTATGCTTTGTTACCTATAAAAAGCATCTCTAGTTCTCATCACTCACAATATGAAAGACAGCATTATGTTGTTATTGTATGCTGGTATTCTTTGGAATTTGTTTCTTTTGCTAGTTGAACTAACTATTCTTTCTGATGGCTATAATCTTTCTTTTTCTATTCTTGAAGCATTTTACCATGAGCAGTACAGCTGACCTAATTGCCTGGCGACTCGAAGTATGCTAGACTATCGTCAATTATTAGTCAAATCTTGTACCAGAAAGTTATTTTTTTGTCCCTTGTAAAAATGGGATTTGGTTAAACTATAGACATCCGGTACTCTCGTCGGTGGTAGGAGTGGGAAGGGGGAGGTTTCAGGGGAAGCCCCCCCCTTTCTGCCTTTGTGGAAATGTATAGTTTATGAGTAATAATTTTTTTAAAAATCATAACCTCCCTTTCTTACACAGGAATATTGACACAAAGTTACTTATGCAACGGCTTTGGCATTGCGGGAAGTGCAGCCCCTTCGCCCTTGCATAGCAAATCACAGGCACCCATGCTTACCTCCCCAGCTTCGGCTTATTGTGTTCGCCTTCGGTGATTAAAAAATCCAGTACTGGACGTCTACTTAATAATATGAGAACAAATTGGCATATTTGAGTTTAGTTATAAGCAATTTTTTGTGAAATTTCGTAATTAATTCAAAATGCATTTCCGACATCCAAAAACGGTGTAAAAGGTTCAAGCTTAACCCTGAGAAGCCTTCTAAACTAAAAACATAATTAAAATCAAGTACCTATAGCCAACTCTGTAGTCAGTGTATCTATAACCAACCCTGAGATTTTTTTAGGCTAATTTTATAGTACAGGGGACTCCCTGTAATCCGGCCCATGTTTAATCCGGCACCCCCTGTAATCCGACACGGTCTATGATTTATTATTGAATATTTTTTGACAATCTTTGTTAATTGAAGAAGTTATAACTTGTTCAATCATGCATTAGTGAATATTATATATATATAGTACCCGGATGACCCAGCTTTGCTCGGTTTTTTTTTTTGAAATTACATTACATACTGATGAAACATAAATAATATTTTTTGATCTTTTTGACAGAATAGAAAAAACTGAACCGGTTATTTGAATAAAAAATCATGAGTGCAATTAGTTTTATTAAAATTTTCGTATTTTTAAAAAAATACTAAAAAAAGGGCTTGAAATAATAGATTTTCTCACAAAAGAAGGGAACTTGAAAAAAAAGGAAAAAGCTAGACCAGAGACAGGATGCGAACCACGGAACTCCGATATCACGCCTGACCGACATCCCATCTGAGCTATTACGAACGTTACTGATCTGTTAAATTTTACCTTCTTATATTGTAGCAGTTTTTTTATTGCCTGAAAACACGGACAAAAGGACATTTTCTAAAAATAAATCCTAGCTAGATCCATATATTGCCCCCAAAACTCCCTGGACACTAAATTTTATGAAAATCGTTGGAGCCGTTTCCGAGATTCCGATTATATATACTCGTTTATAGGTATAAGAATTTAAAGTATAATTATTGATTACAAATTTGATCTTACTGTTATATTTACTATTAATTTTGCTGGGAGTAAAGTCAATAAATAGTTCAAAAAGAATCTGTTGTAGTAAGGTAAAATATATATATCAGTAGGGTATTGTTTTGATTCTTAATGCTTAGTTTGAATTTGACTTTGTCAGATTACTGTGGGTCCACTGTATATAATAATTTGTTGTAATATCAAGCATCTGGTTATTTTAAGAATTTAAAGTATAATTATTGATTACAAATTTGATCTTACTGTTATATTTACTATTAATTTTGCTGGGAGTAAAGTCAATAAATAGTTCAAAAAGAATCTGTTGTACAAGTGATGGTGATAAGGTGTAGTGATCATAACTTTGTTTTTATGTGGTAGAGCCACACTGCAACTATAATAGTATAGTTGTAGCATGAATGGGTAGGCCCGACAGGGGATGGACCACACTCTCACAGAATAGCAGCGTAAAATAGCAGCTTAACACTACTATGTTTCGTATGGTGAGTGTCGAGAGATCCTTTTTACTTGAAAGGAGACATTCCATCTTAGTCCTCATGGGTGACAACGCATTTGCATTTTGATTTGTAATTGAGATTTATTTTTAAAATATCAATTGACCTCTTCGTTTGCTTGCATTTGCATACATTTGCGGCCCCATCGGTGCCAGTTGCCCTATGCTGCTCCTCAGAAGAAAACAATTTTTCCTCACTTCCTCAAAGAAAATCAAAGCCTGTTGTAATTCAAGGGACGCTTTTCCTTCCGTAATGTGAAGCCAATGGGGCAGGAACACAACCATTCTTAAACACCATCCCTCCTGGCCTCAGCGGAGAATATAGTCTTTGGCTCCATAGTCAAACATGTTTCGGTTGCGGAGTAAAAACTACATCGAAAGAGAGGTGTAAGACAGGGTGACGTTATATCCCCGAAATGCGTTGGAAGACGTTTTCAAGCTACTGGACTGGAAAGGATACGGTATTAACATCAATGGCGAGTACATCACTCCCCTTCGATTTGCCGACGATATAGTCTTTATGGCAGAATCGCTGGAGGACCTTAGCACTATGCTCAATGACCTCAATGGTGTCTCCCAACGGATAGGTCTTAAGATGAACATGGACAAAACAAAGATCATGTTTAATGTCCATGTCACACCTATGCCGGTAGTTGTTGGGAGCACTATGCTCGAAGTTGTTGACGAGTACGTTTACCTGGGACAAATAGTCCGACTAGGTAAGTCCAACTTCGACCGAGAGGTCAATCGACGGATTCAACTGGGCTGAGCAGCGTTCGGGAAATTACGCCACATCTTCACGTCAACTATACCTCAATCTCTGAAAACTAAAGTGCACAACCGGTGCGTGTTGACAGTGATGACTTACGGATCAGAGACGTGGTCCTTCACCGCTGGCCGTATGAGGACGCTCAAGGTCGCTTAGCGAGCTATGGAGAGGGCTATGCTCGGACTTTCTCTGCGTGATAGACTGAGAAATGATGGTTCTCGAGTGGTAGCCTCGTACCGGTAGTCGTAGTGTAGGGCGACCCCCACTAGATGGAGTGATGACCTGGTAAGATATCCAGGAAGTCGATGGATGCAGGTGGCTCAGGACCGTGCTTTGTGGCATTACTTGGGGGAGGCCTATGTTCAGAAGTGGACTTGTGAAGGGCTGTAATGATGATGATGATGATGATGATGACGATGACATCGAAATCTGTTGCCTAGTTTGTGGAAAAGATCTAAGCATATAGACGGCGGGAAACGACTTTGTTTTATACAATGTAGAAATTAATTTATTTTCCTTGATGGCAGGCTTCTCTTCATTTTGGTCCATTTTCGTTTTATCTACAACTGTTTAGGTTCAAACGAGCTAAGTTTCGACAAATTACGCTTATTACCTATTTACCTACATTATTTTTATATATACATACATAAACACTCACGCCTGTCACCCAGAGGGGTAGGCAGAGACTACGGACTTCCATTTGGCACGATCCTGACATACCTCTTTGGCCTCCTTTACATCCATATATCTACGCATACATGCTCGTCGGTTAAGGGTACTTCTAACGTGGCCCATTTTCAAAATATCGCCAATTTGGTCGATAAACTTTTTTCTAGGGCGTCCCTTTCCGACTCGGCCATTCACATCTGCCATATAAATTTGCTTTGTCACTCTTTCCTCATTCATTCTTTCTACGTGACCAAACCACCGAAGCATTCCTTTCTTAATCCTGGTCACAACATCATCTTGCATACCACATTTATCTCTTATCACGCAATTTCTCACTCTGTCATTCAGATTAAACCCTAGCATATTCCTTAAAGACCGCATTTCTACAGCATTTATTCTACTTTCGTGCTTCTTCTGCCACACCCAGCTTTCACTACCATACATTAAAGTAGGGACTAACACAGCATTATGAATTACCATACGTGCCTGTTTTGACACATTCTGGTTCTTCATAATAGAGTGTAGTGCCCCATTCACTCTATTCCCTGCATTTACTCGTCGTTCTATATCCCTATCATATCTACCATCCCTGCTAAATACACATCCCAAATACACAAACTCATCCACTTGCTCAATTAACTCTCCTTCTATTCTTATTTCACATACCGTTTTGCTTTCTTCTCTTTCAAAAACCATCACTTTCGTCTTACTTGCGTTCACTTTCATTCCCCTTTCTTTCAATTCCCAGTTCATTAATGTAACCATCATTTGCAACTCTGCCGCCGATGACGCAAGTATGACTTGATCATCGGCATACAAAAGGCATTTGACGGTTAACTCGCCCATTCTTAACCCACATTCTTCATCTTTCAAAGTTTGCAAACACCGGTCCATAAATAGGTTGAACAGCCAAGGGGAAGCTACACAGCCCTGTCTGACACCTTTTTGGATGCCAAACCAGTCCGAGTAGACCCCATTGATCCTGACACAAGCGCTAGAGTCCCTATAAAGAGACCTTAATGCCTGTATCAAACCAGCGCTCAACCCATATGAGTTCAGTGTTTGCCATAACACATTCCTGTCCACTCTGTCATAAGCCTTTTCCAAGTCCATGAACGCACAAAAAACTTTCTGGTTTTTGGCCATAAACTTCTCCGCAATCATGCGCATGGAAAAGACTTGATCTGTACACCCCATTCCCTTTCTAAAACCCGCTTGCACATCCCAAATTTTTCCATCAGTTTCTTTCATAACTCTTTCAATTACCACCTTAGCATACAGTTTACCCACAATACTAAGCAAGCTGATACCGCGGTAGTTTTTGCAGTCCTGCTGTGACCCTTTTCCTTTATATATTGGTACTATAACTGCTTTACACCAGTCATCCGGTACCCGTTTTAATTCCCAACATAAATTAAACAAGGTGTACAGCAGGCCTGCCACCACTCCCTCTCCAGCCCTTAGCATCTCGAGTGATACTCTATCATATCCAGCTGCCTTACCTGCTTTCATGCTTTTCATTGCTTTCATTATTTCATCTACACTTATCTCCATACCCCTTTCCACTTCTTTCGGAATTTCTAGTTCATTTAATTCATACGACTCTTCACTCATAAACACGCTTTCAAAGTATTCCTTCCATCTGTTTAAATTCGAAACTTCATCATTCAGAATACATCCATTCTCGTCTCTTATAGCATTTATTATAGGCTGTTTTGTATTTCCCCTGGCAGTTCTTACGAGTTTCCAGAACATTTTTATGTTAGCCTGGAAATTATCAGATATCCTTCTATCATTCTTATCCGTTCTTTCTTTCTTTTTCCTTTCAACAACTTCTTTTACTCTCTTATTTAGACGTCTAAATTCTGCCTTTTTTCTTTACAATCTCATCATTCATACCAGAAGAATTACCAGCTTTGGTTGCTAGTAAATCTAACCATGCTTTCTTCTTTGATTCAACTTCCACCCGTACCTCATCATCCCACCATAACGTATTACTTTTCCTTTCATTTGTTCTCTTACTTACACCACATACTTCGGTGGCGGTATCCACCAAACCTTTCTTAATATTATCCCACACAGTATTCAAGTCTAAATCATTCATACACAACTCATTCAAACATCTAATATTTTCTCTCAGTCTACATTTATACTTCTCTATCACATCTTCATCTTGTAACTTCTCTATTCTTATACGCTGTAACGCAGTGGTAGATACAGATGTCAAAAGACCATTAATTCGACATAAGACCAAGTAATGATCCGTCCCTACGTTGGACCCCCGGTAAACCCTTGTATCTACGACTGCGCTCCTCATTCTTTCATCCACAATTACGAAATCTATCATGCTTCTATCATCACCTCTTTCCCATGTATACATGTGAATCTTCTTATGACGAAAACAAGTATTCGTCACAAAAAGATTCTTTTCCGCACATACGGTGAGGAGGTCTTCACCATTCTCATTTATACTTTCATCACCAAACGTTCCCAATATCCTTTCATAACCAGACCTCTTCACCCCAACCCTTCCATTAAAGTCTCCTACATTATTTTTATCAATAAATTTGGGGCTTCTACATTTTCTTAGTTATATAACCACTAAATAAACATAATAACCACTGCCTGTACATTGTGCACGTGTCATCGCCCGCGTAAAATGATAAAAAGACGTTATCAGCAATAGAAGAAGTGGGGAGGAGTACACATCTATTCCCGGGTATAGTGCCACTGACTTTACGTTTTAAATTTGGGTATTATTCATTTAAGAAAATCTAAGTATCTTTTTTCAAATTTCTAGTTTTAATTAGGTACATATCTTCGATATCGAAGAAACACCTTAGGAATGGAATTTCTAATAACCCCTATATATCTAATTATATTTTATTTCTTTTCAGAATTCTATATTCAAATTGTTTAATATCGCCAACTTCAAAAAAGTAGGCCTTTTAGTCCATGCAATTACCTATAATAATAATAATAATAATGATAATAAATTCTTTATTTCAGATAATTAAAATCCATATGTGGGTTAGTAACACAATAATAATAATAACAAGGGTTAGTTACAGTGGTAGTACAAAGGTTTGCTTAAAATCTAGGGAAATAAAATAAATACATTGTGCCGAGACAGATCATCATGGTCGTGGATAGGGCCCAGTTATCAGTCTCTGCACAAGACATTTCCACAGCGGCGATGTATATCTGTCCGCTATGGTCCTCAGAATGCTGTTGTGACTGGCTCGTACCCTGCTAATAAGGGATGCGGTTTTTTTGCGTATGATGGCATTAAAACCGTCTGTTTGGTATGCCGCAAACATCCCTGATGCACTACAAAAACGAGACAGTCCCAACAGCATCCTGAATATATTATTATATTGGATGCGCAAGGCTTCAAGCGATCTTTTGGTGTATTTGACCCATAGACTCCCCGTGTATACGCTCTGACAGTATGCTTTAAAAAGCGTAATCTTAACTTCTTTTGTACAACGGGAAAACCTGCGAGCCAACATATTACCTCTAACCGCTAGAGCCCTGCGCTCCCTTTCAATGTCAGCATCATCCCTGAGGTCACCAGCAATAATATGTCCCAGATATTTAAATTTAGTGACTCGTTTCACGTTCATGCCATTTAGGGTAACATTAACTGCAATATTGTGAGATTTACCAGCGGCCTCAAAGACCATGTACTCTGTTTTTTTGACATTGTATGTGAGCCCATGCTCAGTAGCATACATCTCACATACCTTTAACATCTCACTTAAGCCTCCCACCGTTGGGCTGAGCAGCACCATATCATCAGCGTAACTTATATTATTAATGTTAACGCCATCTATACGACATCCGACGCGCATGCCGCTCAACTCCACGATAAGGTCATTTACATACATGTTGAAGAGCTTGGGAGATGTCAACCCCCCCTGTCTTACCCCGCACTCCAACACGTATCCTTCCGACAGAGAATCAGCCCACTTTACAAAGTTAGTTTGGTTGGAATACCAAAACCCAAACACTTCCAGCAACTCGGCCGGAACGCCCACCTCCGCCAACTTTCTCCAAAGTATCTCATAGGACACAAGGTCAAAGGCCTTGGAGAGGTCAAGGAAACAGGCGTATACCGGCGTCTTGCGATCTGTGTAGTATTGGACAGTGTGCTTTAAGCTAAGGATTGCGCTTTCAGTAGAAAGTCCAGGTCGGAACCCGAACTGCGCGTCATGTATGTTTGCATACTTATCTAATTCCGAGTCAAACACACTGTCCAATACCTTAGCAATTGCTGTTGCAAGTGATATAGGGCGGTAGTTCCCCCTGCTCGAGATGTCTCCGGTCCTGTCCTTAACAATGGGCACTACGATGGTCTTTATGAGGTCACGTGGTAAATAAGAGTGATTTATGCACATTGAGAAGAACAGGGCCAGCACCCTCGGCAGATGAGGCCCAGCATGCCTCAGATGTTCCACACTAATACCGTCATGACCGGGGGATTTGCCACCGGTCATTCTTTTTAGCGCCTCTCTAACCTGCTTTGCAGTAACGCGCATCAGTGGCACGTCCCCCTGACGTCCGGCCTTAGCACTATTCACAGATACAGAGATAGAGGGCCCGAGTGGGGAACGCATTTTGAAATGTTGAGCAAAAATATTCGCAATATGTACCGACTCGCTATTTCCATCCACACTCACCGGGAGGCCAGGCCTAACATCATATTTTTTGGTAGCCTTCCAAAACTGTTTAAAGTTTTTATCCACTCTATGCTGTGCTAGGATGTCCATTTTTAATTGTTCCTGGTTTCGTTGACACCATTTTAACCGACTTTTGAACATTTTGCGGGACTCGTTCATTTGATCATAGATCCTTCCAGATGATGGCCTATTATACGACAACCATATCCTGAAGTTAAGCCTGGCCATCCGATGCGCCTCTTGAACATGTTTGTTCCAGCCACAGAGGTGTCTGTTTTTACTTGGCTTGTTGCAAGGTTTTTTCTTAGTTTTGCTAGCCGCATCACTCAAGGCACGTACAATGCTGTCATACATCCGATCTAACGCCCGCTTGTGTTCATCCAAACTGCATAGCCCTATAAAAACTGATTGTGAAAAATTGTTTTATAAAGGACAATCTTAAAAAAAAATTATTGTCCTTTAAAATCTTTATTACCTATTTTATGAATTTAATAGTAGCCTTGTCCAATTTTTATCAAAATCGGTTTACTTATAAATCAAATGTATGAGACAGACAGAGTTACTTTTGCATTTAAAATATTTGTATGGATTAAAAATTAATATCATTATGATTGAATCATTACCATTAGTCATGTAATAAGCTTCTTTGGTTAATTTAATTTTAAAAAAAATCACGTTTAAAAAGAGTATTATAAATCAAACCACTAGATTTACTGCACCCATCTTTTAGCACTAATTACATTGCTACATGATTCTATAATATATAGGTACAGAACGTTAAAAGATTAATGCGATAGTAATAGCGATCAAATAGGCGCCGTAGTGGCAGGATGATTAATGACGTCCATAGCGTCCTTCCCGCCTTGCAATCCCTTAAAAAAGGTTATCGCAGAAGGACATCAAGCATACTCGTTGAATTATAGATTATTTATTTCAGGCCGAACCCATTAGAGTTTTTTTTAAAAGTTAGTGAAAAACACATTAAAAAACTATAGCAACAACAGTCAAACAAGTCAAACAATTGTAGGATAGATCCACACAACAACATATACATTGTTATGTTGCTTTGTGGAGCCGCACCCACGCTTGTAGAAGTGGCAAGTCCCACCTATCAACGAATACCCCGAGGATACTGTTGGTACTGGTCAGCAAACGGGTCAGCGCGGAGGCACACCATCTCCTTAATATCGCGGCGAAGCCGTCAATACGGTTCTCAGCGAACTTGCCTGAGGCGCTGCATCGCGATGGCAGCCCAAACAGTACCCTCACGGCATTTTTGTATTTGACATATAGATCGCTACGGCTATAAGTACATATGTTGTTGTCTAATATGATTTCACTCACACACACCAGATATTTCTTTAAGAAAGTACCCAATCTATGATATAGATGTAGATTTAGTTAATCGAAATGAAATTATAAAAAAATTATATACCTAATCGGTTGTTCTGTACTATTTTTTTTAATAATTCAGACTAGATTTTTTATATCATAATATTAATTTTCATTTGTGAACCAATACTGAAACCACTATTTTCGCATTTGATATCAAGGATTCTTCCGCCAATTCTCCGTTACCTAACTCTACCAGCGAAACAGCCAAATGGACACCACACGGCAAGCACCTATATAGTATTGGAGGTTCCAACTTCCAACAGTATTAAACGGTGTAAGAATATCCACTACCCCATATTGTCCTCTGGGTGTCGTTAGAGACTACAGAGGGAAACTAAAATAGAAGAGGGGCAACTTACATTTCTGACCCCTATCAGGTGGACAGCATGGCTCTAACAAGTATATAAAAATTAGCAGCTGTAGCGCTGTAGCTGTAGTGTAGCTGTGTATATGTTCGATCATGATCGAAATCGAACAAGAAGATCATTGGCTGTGGGTTTTGTTTTAATTCTTTAGCAGCAAAAGTTAAAGCATTAGTAGCTGTTAATATAAAAGTACCCGGTTGACCGAGCTTTGCTCGGTATTTTTCGCTCGATTTTTTTTTAATTCGTGTGTTTTGGAAATTATATTTAGATACAAATTACATACTGATGAAATATAAATAATATTTTTCGATCTTAGCGACATAACAGAATAAAACCGGCCAAGAGCGTGTCGGGCCACGCTCAGTGTAGGGTTCCGTAGTTTCCCGTCCGTCACAATAAGTGTTCCCACTTATGAGTTTAAAGGTGGGTATCCACTATGTTCGCGCTCTAGCAGCGCTCCGCGCTCCTGCAACTGCTCCCGGTAGTGGGTACGTGCGCGAACATAGAGCGTGCAACACTGCATGCTCCGCGGCAGGCGATGCCAAGGAGAGACCAACCGAACAATTCGATAATACCCGACCCAATGTAATAAGTACCTACAGCGCCATCTCTCGGGGAATTGGGTTACTAATTTATACATAGACGTGCCAGAAGTTTTCGGTGGTAATTTTGGATAGCGAGAACCGATTTTAATAATTCTTTTTTTGTTTGAAAAAAAGATACGTTCAGGATAATAAAATATGTAAACGAAGTTAAAAAAAATGCTTGTATATACGATTATACTACAAACTTAGTCCAGAAATTATTTTGTACAACTTTTTGTCTTTTTTGTACAAAAACTGTTTCCATCCAAGTTCAAAATGATTTTCCTAGAAAGTCCTTATAAAGTTCTACTTTTCTGATTTTTTTCATATTTTCTAAACCTATGGTTCAAAAGTTAGAGGGGGGGGACACATTGTTTTTTACTTTTGGAGCGATTATTTCCGAAATTATTGACATTATCGAAAAATGATTTCAGTAAACCCCTATTCATTTTTAAATACCTTTCAAACAATATATCACACATTAGGGTTGAAATTAAAAAAAAATCACTTCCCACTTTTCATATAGGGGGGCTACCTTAATAAAATATTTTTTTCCAATTTTTATTTTACCACTTTGTCGGCGTGATTGATACACATATTGGTACCAAATTTCAGCTTTCTAGTGCTAACGGTCACAGAGAATAAGCGAGGACGGACAGACGGACAGACAGACATGGCGAAACTATAAGGATTCCTAGTTCACTACGGAACCCTAAAAAACGGAACTGGTTATTTGAATAAAAAATCATGAGTGCAATTATTTTAATTTAAATTTTCGTGTTTTTAAAAAATACTAAAAAAAGGGCTCGAAAAAATAGATTTTCTCAAAAAAGAAAGGAACTTGAAAAAAAAATTAAAAAAGTCGGTCGGTCGGGACTCGAACCGGGGTTTTACGATTCTGTGACCGCCCATTATACCAATTAAGCTATTTATAATCATTAACAATCTGTCAAAATTTACCTTCTTATTCTAACGATATTGTAGCAGTTTTTCTTTGCCTTAAAACACGGACAAAAAGACATTTTCTAAAAATAAATCCTAGCTAGATCGATTTATTATACCCGAAACTCCCTGGACACTAAATTTTATGAAAATCGTTGGAGCCGTTTCCGAGATCCCGATTATATACATATATATATATATATATATATATATATATATATATATATATATATATATATATATATATATATATATATATATACAAGAATTGCTCGTTTAATAGTATAGGATATCTATTTACGTGGTAGAGCCCCGCTGCAGCTATTATGGGTGTAGCACGAATGGGTCGGATCTACCGAGAAAGGATCACGCTTTCACAGAATAGCAGCTTAATACCGCTGTTTCGTATGGTGAGTGTAAAGATCCGGAGACCCTTTTTTACTAGGAACGAGGCACTCCATCTTTGTCCTCAGGAGTGACAACGTGTCTGTGTTTTGATTCTTAATCGAGGATAAATGTAAATGTCCATGGGCCACAGCGCCCACTTACCATCAGGTGGACTGTTTGTTCGTTTGTCACCCTTATTCTATATATAAAAATCTCTTTAATTTACCTATGATACTTATATATTATTCTCTTTAATCACCATGCTGCAGTAGTCGAATGTCGGATTCGAACACATTACTTTCGAGTTTGGCAGTCCGTAAACTTAATCTTTGATCGAATACTGCAACTAAAATTATGTAATGCACACGTTTTTCTCGCGGAATTTGAACTAGTTAAAACGATTTCCATATATTATCTTACGATGTGTAAAAAATATGATATTTTGATACCGCGTTTTGTAACAGCGATCAAACAGGCATCAGAATGGGGTTTCGTACTCACAAGTTCCTTTTACCTGGCTGGAGTTATTTTAAACAATTCCACTGATTGCGTCCGATTATTCCGGTTCCTACGAAAGGATAACAGGATTGCGTTTGAGAAATTATCTATCTTTAGATAGATGTTTGTAAACTGGATAAAATATTGCTGTTTTAATGCACTGTTGATTCTTGCATTCTGCATCTCGCGTTTGAGGAGGATTTGGCTTGATCGTCATACTTGGCAGGTGGATGGACGATCGTGGTAATATTGTCCTCCAGAGCGATTTTCGGTCAGGTGGCCAGTCTTTACGGAGACGAGCCATTGCGCAGGACAGAATTATAGTGCCCAAGTGTATGTGAAAGCATAAGTGCACTCTCAATTCTCTTATCTTACCCCGGTGGAAAGGAAATATGACACGACCGTAGAGAGATCAGGCGCAGAGACAAAAGCTTTACGTGTTTTCCTAAGCGCGGGGTTGAAACACCGCTAAGTTTCTGAATTCAAACTGCCACTAAGAATTTCTTGACAGAAAAACCTATTAGGTAACTGATTTTGACTCGACCCGTGATTCGAACCCGGGATCCTATGATCATAGTCGCGCTTACGATGATCACAAGATCAACAAGACGATCGTAGTACAAGATGTCTCTTAGTAGAAGATTCGCACATTTGACTTTGCTGCCCGTGACCGAACTACCGTGGCTGCAACGGTAACGGTAAGATACCTATGTTACCGTTAGGGTTGCAGCCTTTAAAAAAGTCTTCTGCTGAACATAAGCCTCCACCAGAGATATTTGCTATAATTGCCACGCTTGGTATATTGGTTGCAACCGCTGTTTTTTTTTTAGATGTTATTAAGAAAGACGTCGTTACCCATCTTCTGGTTTGCTTCACTCCGTCGCCTCTTATGACACCCACGAGATGATATGGGGTAGTGGATATTCATACATCGCCAGTACACGGTCTAGCTGGTATTTTACATCTATCATATATTTCCGGAATTTCTTCTTTCTTTCTTTTTATTTTCTTTATGTTATTATGAAGACGCTACAGTCCATCTTCTAGTTTGTTGCCCTCTGTCGCTACTTACGAAACCCACGGGGGTATGGGGTATTGGATATTGGACCGCTACTACATCAGCCAGTTTGGTACTTTGAGTTCGTCATAATATTCTATTTTTAGCTATGCTGTTCACATAATTGATATTCTTGTTACCTATTCCATATAAGGTATACAGTGATAGAATCATAGATATTCGTTTCATTAGGCTACTGTAAAAAAATAACGTAATAGTAATATAATAGCCTATATACGTCCCAATGCTTGACACAGCCCTCAGAAATGTGTTCTAAGAGATGTAGTTTTGTAGCAAGGAAAGGTACACCGCGCTACCCCGATTTGTGCCGAAAAAGCGAGCTGTGCTCATCAAGCATGTTGTGCTTGAAATATTTTAGTTACTTAGGAAGTCTTTCCTCACAGTGTTTTATTTTACTGTCGGATGTTTAATGTGAGGAGTACTGGTAATCAGCATTTAAAATTGCATTTATTCATTTAGTAGTGCCAAATAAGCACACAATCCACGTGATGTCAAGTAGATACTGCAAACTAAGATACTCGATTAAGAATCAAAATTCAGATGCACTCTCACCCTTGAGAACTAAGATAGAATGCTTCGATACCAGTGAAAACGGTCTCCGGTTCTTTATGAAACACAGCATTATGTTGTAATTTTACGCTGTTTTTATGTGAGAGCGTGGTCCATCTTGGGTCGAACAGACCTCTTACAGGGATACACAGGCAGCCATAATTCAGCCGTAATGTGATCCTACTACATATGAGAGCATTTTAATAACTTTCTTGGTGTGGTGATGATCGAGCTTGGATTTCTTACTTATAGTGGAACTTAAGATCGCCTATCTCTTGAGCAGCCACGACTCTTATCTCCGCGCGGAGGCTGCTGTGTCTTCAAGTAAATATTAATATGCTAAAATCGTACTGTTTCTCTGACACGGTAATGTTACCGTTACATGTCTTAAACATGTATAGAATGAGCATATACAAGTAATAAAGATAAATCATAATCAAAATTAATAAAATAAAAATGATATCAATTTGCTTTTAATACAACAGTATTAAAAGCAAATTGATCATATCAATCAGGGCACATTCACATGTTTATTGTTATTAAGATGTTGTTACATCTGTATGGTTATAAACATTTACAATACAGATGTGTTGTCATCCTTAGGGACTAAGATCGAATGTCTTGTAACCAGGTAAGAGAGTCTCCAGTTATCGTCACTAGTTCGTAACAAGTTTTTTACGCTTCATCTATATTGATTCTTTATCAAGTCCTAACATTCCACTGCTCATGGGATTAATCGTAAGAAATATTTGACGTAATCACTACGCTTGACAAACGTGTAGCGGCGGTGTAAGAATATTCACCCACTACCCCATAATCGTCCCGTGGGTGTCGTAAGAGGCGACGGAGGGCAACAAATCAAGATATAGGTCTTCCTAATAACGACTAAAAATAAAATACTGCGGTTGCCAACCCGCGTGCCAAGCATGGCAACTATGGCAAATATCCCCCTATGAGACAATTTATGGGGGAGAACTATGTTCAACTATTGTCCCCTAATTTGTTGTGTATACAATGATAAATGGGTGAGGCTCACAGAAAATGTACCTTAACACACAAGAACTTGTAACACACGATAACACACTGGAATTGTGTAACACACTGGAAATGTTGTTAGGCTTGATGCACATAAAGCAATAAAAAATTGAATTTCAAATAAAATACGATTATAGATAGAATTATTTATTTAATAAAACAACTTAAAAAACAAAGAGATCAAAATTTGTACTTAGAATTACACAATCGTATTATTTTGGCATTATTTGAATATATATATATATATATATATATATATATATATATATATATATATATATATATATATATATATATATATATATATATATATATATATATATATATGTAATATCTTCCTACTTGTAAATATTCTACTCAAAACAAACCTTATCGCTAGGATCAGCGCTTAACTATTAAATCTTCAGTTACAGTGTCTTCATCTTTTATTTTGTGAATTACAAACTTTAGCTCCGGTTTTTTAATGGTTTTCAGAAATCGTATGGTAAAATAAGATTTTCCTTCTTTTTTAAAACTGTCTTCCAAGAATCCTATGTAATACTTCCACGCGGTTCTTTGATAATACTATTACGCGCTCCAGTCGACGATACACTAGCGCCATCTAGTGTCAGGAACGAGAGCGAGTAGAGCGTGTAAAGAATGACATCACAGATCTTTCGACCGACAGCGCCACCCGAAGAACTAAGTTTCTAGAAAATCTATACTCGAAATCTCGGTACCTTGCGCGTGTTTACTTGAACATTCCGGATATTTTGCTAATTTAAATAAATAGGTGGCGCAAGATGCGATCGGCACAGAGTTGAACTCAGCGACATAAGCGACGCTTCGGAGCGGAATTAAGTGAATTAGTGTGTTTAATTATTAGTGTTTTAACTTTAATTCGTGTAAAGTAAATTAAAGTGTTAATTTAGGTAATTTTATCGGCAATTTTTATTGTCACGAACCTCAAGCTCGTAACAATTGGTGTCAGAAGTGGGATAAAATAATGCCGATTTTACCTAAGGAGGAAACGGAGGGTGTCCGTACCCGAAGTCAACGCCAGCAGGAGACGGACCAGAGGAGATTTGGTGGTGCAACGCCGCAGATGTCTGAGGGCCAGCCGCCGGCCACGGAAGCCGGTCCGTCAGCAGCTTCTATGTCTGTGGCACCTGACTTAGGTGCTCTGATGGTGATGCTGCAGGAGCAGGCTCGCCGACAGGAGGAACAGGCCCGTCGGTTGGAAGAGCAGCTGCGGGGCGGACAAGAGGAACAGGTCCGTCGTTTGGAAGAGCAGCTGCGGGGCGGACAAGAGGAACAGGCCCGTCGGTTGGAAGAGCAGATGCTCCTCATGAAGGACCTTCACGCTACCTTCGGGAAGGAGATAAAGGAGGTGAAGGATAGGGTTGCTCAACATGACAACCGCCTGTCGGAAGCTGAAACCCAAATCGCGAAAGCTGAAAACCGAATCGAGAAAGCTGAAACCCGAATCGACCAAGTAAACAATCGGGTTGACAACGTAATGGCTGACATGAAGAAATCACTGGACGAACTCAAACTTGGAGATGGAGCTACAGCTCCCGTAGTAGCTACAACACCTTCGCTACGCGGGTTCAAGGTGCCACCGTTCGACGGTACCTCTTCCTGGTCAGCCTACAAAATCCAGTTCGAGGCTGTTATGAAGGCGAACGGCTGGAACAAAAGTCAGGCCATGACTGCTCTCACACTAGGCCTGCGCGACCAGGCCTTAACAGTTCTGGAAGCTCTCGGTGAGGAAGTGACTTATGAGCAACTCCTTGAGGCATTGGAGGCGAGATATGGTGACGCTCACCTGGAACACGTCTTTCGCGCGCAGCTTAAAGATCGCGTGCAACGCAGCAATGAAAACCTGCAGCAGTGGGCCCTTGAGGTGGAGAAGATGGTTCGTAAAGCATACCAGTCTGTACCTGCGCTCATTGGAGGGAACCTGGTGCAAACATTCATCGACGGCATCCGCGACCTGGAAGTCAGAGCTGCTGTGAGGCTCGGGCACCACGAGACGCTTAAGGACGCCTTGGCCCATGCACTGGAAGTGAAAGCCGTGCGGCAGGATCATCGTTCCTATCGCGTCAGGGAGGTTGCAGCAGCTACAGTTCGTGACCGCAACAGAGGATACAGCCCTAGGTGCTATGGCTGTGGGAAAAAGGGCCATCTTCGATCCAGCTGCCCTAAGCGAACCGTGGAAAGGAGAGTTGATCGACCTCGAGAGGGTAGTGCAGCTAACGGCACTGCCTGGCGGCGACAGGATCATCGTTCACCTCACGCTAGGGAGGTTACAGCAGTTACGGTTCGCGACCACAATAAAAAATACAGCCTGAGGTGCTATGGCTGTGGGGAAAGGGGCCATCTTCGGTCCAGCTGCCCTAAGCACACCCTAGGAAGGGAAGGCGAACGGTCTCAGGAAGGAAGTGCGGCTAACAGCACCGCCCAGCAGCAGCAGGAATACGACTTTACTATCAGACACTGCAGCGGGAAATCTCACCGCAACGCAGATACATTGTCAAGAAGACCTTGTCCGGAAGATTGCAACCATTATAGTAGGCAAGAGAGTAAGGAAGTGGTATCCGTGAGGATGCTCAGGACAGACCACCTCAGCAACGGGTGGAAGGACAGCCTACGACGTGCACAGCAGGAAGATCCAGACATCAAGCCGATTCTGGGATGGATGAAGGCCCGTGCTACCAAGCCTAAGTGGAGGGACGTCTCAGCGATGAGTTCAACCACGAAAAGCTATTGGGCCCAATGGGACAGCTTGCTGCTTCAGGATGGAGTCCTGTGCCGTAAATGGGACAATGGTCGAAGAGACATCTGCCGTTTGCAAATGGTTGTCCCTAAAGCTAAAGTGCCGAATGTTCTACAGCTGTGCCATAATGGTCGTTCAAGAGTCCATCTGGGAGTTAAACGAACTCTACTGAAGGTCCGAGAACAGTTTTACTGGGTCCATTATCGTGACGATGTCGAGGATTGGTGTCGTACATGTACAAGTTGTGCGGCCGTGCGGGGACCTCAGACACGTAGTAGAGGAGCACCGAAATTGTACAATATTGGTGCACCACGGGATAGGACAGCCCTTGACATTGCGGAACCGTTACAGAAAGGCGTAAGAGGGACTCCTAAGATCGTCCATGTGGATCGCTTGGCGCGTTATCATGAGACCGATAATGCTCGGGACGAGCATGTCTTAGAAGGGGGCAGTATTACGCGCTCCAGTCGACGATATACTAGCGCCATCTAGTGTCAGGAACGAGAGAAGTAGAGCGTGTAAAGAATGACATCACAGATCTTTCGACCGACAGCGCCACCCGAAGAACTAAGTTTCTAGAAAATCTATACTCGAAATCTCGGTACCTTGCGCGTGTTTACTTGAACATTCCGGATATTTTGCTAATTTAAATAAATAGGTGGCGCAAGATGCGATCGGCACAGAGTTGAACTCAGCGACATAAGCGACGCTTCGGAGCGGAATTAAGTGAATTAGTGTGTTTAATTATTAGTGTTTTAACTTTAATTCGTGTAAAGTAAATTAAAGTGTTAATTTAGGTAATTTTATCGGCAATTTTTATTGTCACGAACCTCAAGCTCGTAACAATTGGTGTCAGAAGTGGGATAAAATAATGCCGATTTTACCTAAGGAGGAAACGGAGGGTGTCCGTACCCGAAGTCAACGCCAGCAGGAGACGGACCAGAGGAGATTTGGTGGTGCAACGCCGCAGATGTCTGAGGGCCAGCCGCCGGCCACGGAAGCCGGTCCGTCAGCAGCTTCTATGTCTGTGGCACCTGACTTAGGTGCTCTGATGGTGATGCTGCAGGAGCAGGCTCGCCGACAGGAGGAACAGGCCCGTCGGTTGGAAGAGCAGCTGCGGGGCGGACAAGAGGAACAGGTCCGTCGTTTGGAAGAGCAGCTGCGGGGCGGACAAGAGGAACAGGCCCGTCGGTTGGAAGAGCAGATGCTCCTCATGAAGGACCTTCACGCTACCTTCGGGAAGGAGATAAAGGAGGTGAAGGATAGGGTTGCTCAACATGACAACCGCCTGTCGGAAGCTGAAACCCAAATCGCGAAAGCTGAAAACCGAATCGAGAAAGCTGAAACCCGAATCGACCAAGTAAACAATCGGGTTGACAACGTAATGGCTGACATGAAGAAATCACTGGACGAACTCAAACTTGGAGATGGAGCTACAGCTCCCGTAGTAGCTACAACACCTTCGCTACGCGGGTTCAAGGTGCCACCGTTCGACGGTACCTCTTCCTGGTCAGCCTACAAAATCCAGTTCGAGGCTGTTATGAAGGCGAACGGCTGGAACAAAAGTCAGGCCATGACTGCTCTCACACTAGGCCTGCGCGACCAGACCTTAACAGTTCTGGAAGCTCTCGGTGAGGAAGTGACTTATGAGCAACTCCTTGAGGCATTGGAGGCGAGATATGGTGACGCTCACCTGGAACACGTCTTTCGCGCGCAGCTTAAAGATCGCGTGCAACGCAGCAATGAAAACCTGCAGCAGTGGGCCCTTGAGGTGGAGAAGATGGTTCGTAAAGCATACCAGTCTGTACCTGCGCTCATTGGAGGGAACCTGGTGCAAACATTCATCGACGGCATCCGCGACCTGGAAGTCAGAGCTGCTGTGAGGCTCGGGCACCACGAGACGCTTAAGGACGCCTTGGCCCATGCACTGGAAGTGAAAGCCGTGCGGCAGGATCATCGTTCCTATCGCGTCAGGGAGGTTGCAGCAGCTACAGTTCGTGACCGCAACAGAGGATACAGCCCTAGGTGCTATGGCTGTGGGAAAAAGGGCCATCTTCGATCCAGCTGCCCTAAGCGAACCGTGGAAAGGAGAGTTGATCGACCTCGAGAGGGTAGTGCAGCTAACGGCACTGCCTGGCGGCGACAGGATCATCGTTCACCTCACGCTAGGGAGGTTACAGCAGTTACGGTTCGCGACCACAATAAAAAATACAGCCTGAGGTGCTATGGCTGTGGGGAAAGGGGCCATCTTCGGTCCAGCTGCCCTAAGCACACCCTAGGAAGGGAAGGCGAACGGTCTCAGGAAGGAAGTGCGGCTAACAGCACCGCCCAGCAGCAGCAGGAATACGACTTTACTATCAGACACTGCAGCGGGAAATCTCACCGCAACGCAGATACATTGTCAAGAAGACCTTGTCCGGAAGATTGCAACCATTATAGTAGGCAAGAGAGTAAGGAAGTGGTATCCGTGAGGATGCTCAGGACAGACCACCTCAGCAACGGGTGGAAGGACAGCCTACGACGTGCACAGCAGGAAGATCCAGACATCAAGCCGATTCTGGGATGGATGAAGGCCCGTGCTACCAAGCCTAAGTGGAGGGACGTCTCAGCGATGAGTTCAACCACGAAAAGCTATTGGGCCCCAATGGGACAGCTTGCTGCTTCAGGATGGAGTCCTGTGCCGTAAATGGGACAATGGTCGAAGAGACATCTGCCGTTTGCAAATGGTTGTCCCTAAAGCTAAAGTGCCGAATGTTCTACAGCTGTGCCATAATGGTCGTTCAAGAGTCCATCTGGGAGTTAAACGAACTCTACTGAAGGTCCGAGAACAGTTTTACTGGGTCCATTATCGTGACGATGTCGAGGATTGGTGTCGTACATGTACAAGTTGTGCGGCCGTGCGGGGACCTCAGACACGTAGTAGAGGAGCACCGAAATTGTACAATATTGGTGCACCACGGGATAGGACAGCCCTTGACATTGCGGAACCGTTACAGAAAGGCGTAAGAGGGACTCCTAAGATCGTCCATGTGGATCGCTTGGCGCGTTATCATGAGACCGATAATGCTCGGGACGAGCATGTCTTAGGAGGGGGCAGTATTACGCGCTCCAGTCGACGATATACTAGCGCCATCTAGTGTCAGGAACGAGAGAAGTAGAGCGTGTAAAGAATGACATCACAGATCTTTCGACCGACAGCGCCACCCGAAGAACTAAGTTTCTAGAAAATCTATACTCGAAATCTCGGTACCTTGCGCGTGTTTACTTGAACATTCCGGATATTTTGCTAATTTAAATAAATAGGTGGCGCAAGATGCGATCGGCACAGAGTTGAACTCAGCGACACAAGCGACGCTTCGGAGCGGAATTAAGTGAATTAGTGTGTTTAATTATTAGTGTTTTAACTTTAATTTGTGTAAAGTAAATTAAAGTGTTAATTTAGGTAATTTTATCAGCAATTTTTATTGTCACGAACCTCAAGCTCGTAACAATACCTTACAAGTACAGTGTCTTTGAAAGATAGCCTCCATATGTCTGTATTAATTTTTGATGTCACTTCCGAGTCATTTTTTGCATTGTCAAAGTTATTTTCATCATCCTGCAGAGTCGTAGCAGTTACAGATTGTCCAGCTAAATTAGTTTTAACTACTCCCTGATTTTCATTAGAAAAAATGTTTATTTCTCTTGTGTCTTTACCAGTGTATATATTTTTATCTTCATGGCTTGATTGTTCTATTTTTTCTCTCTCTATTTTACTTGTGTCTGATATTTTTCTTAACTTTGTAACGTTCTTCTGTTCTTTCAATTGATAATCCATACGATCCAGATAATCATCATCTGATAAGATATCATCTGTAATGTGATACTCTTCATCAGAAGTATCATGCACAGAAATCGTCATATCTTCGTCTGTACTGCTCTCCTCTTCCGTTTTAAGTTTCTTATTTGTTTTAAGGTGTATGTCTTTGATTTTTCTTTTCTTTGAAAATTTCTTCATTCTGTCATGAGAATTTTCTTTAAAACGTTTGCTAGCAATGTCTGTTTTGAGGTTTATTTGTTTTAAATTGAATGGTCCATATTGTCTCAAATTAAAATAAAACCTGTTTTCTTGAGTATTTTAATGTCAGCTAATACTGTTATAGACGTTTTAGACAGAATAGATTTTTCGGATTTTTTTTTCGAATCGCCGGCTATATACATACAATAGAAAATAAAAAATATCAGTTGAATTGAGAACCTCCTCCTTTTTTTGACACAAAACATAAATATTTAGCTTTTTCTATACCTAAGTATTGCAATGTGAACTAAGCTTTATACTTTTCACGTGTGTTACGTCACACAACTTTGTAACACACGCAACATACGTGAACAAACACTCGTGAAAAACATAACCGAAAATTCAGGTAGCATCTTTACTTGCAAAGCAAATCTGTAATAAACTGCATTATTTAGGAATATTTAATGTCTCTTTCAGCTATATATATTACAAAACAACTTAATGTTATTCCTTACCTTGCAAAATTATTTCCAAAAGTCTCTAAAATCCAATGACGAAAAATAACACACACCAAGTACTGCCTACTGCCCGTAAACCAAGATGTCTGACAAAAGACTGACGTTTCATATTGAAAGTTATAGTGTTGCCATTGTGAAAAAAATAGATGACGTATTGCTATTGCTTCTACCAAAAAAGTTGCTATGTAACACAGTTTTTGTAACACACGTGAATCAGATGGAACACGTTTGTTTATTCAATCGTTTTTAATTATTTTTTTACTAGTTTTATTACACTTATTATTAGAACAGTAGTTTTATGCAATTACATTTAGCATAACATTAAGAAATCCACGATACTTTATTCAAACGACGAAGTAATGAAGAAAAAGAAAATGTACTACGCATGGACACATTTTATTTTTGTATGAAATTACATCTCACCAACTTTTTGTACCAGTTTGTTTTTGCTTATATTAAAAAGTATTCACAATTTAAATCGATTAATATTAACAAGCGAATAATGCCCAATACAAAAAATAATCAGATTATTTACAAAGAACTACCAAAAATATATTATATATTCTTGAATTTTGGCACGTGAAAAATATAGACGAAGTACATTTTTTGTGAGCCTCAACCAAATAAAGTAAGTTAGGAACTGTCGCCCTGTAAGGCTGATTCTGATGTCACCTAAAAAAAGTAATTTATTGATGCGCCGCAATATGGGACGAAATTTGTGTTACTGAAATCGTTTTGATTGTTTTATATATTTTTTTTTATAGAATAGGGTGACAAACGAGCACACAGTCCACCTGATGGTAAGTGGTTGCTGCGGCCCATAGACATTTACATCTATCTTCCATTACAAATCAAAATGCAGATGCGTTGTCACCCGTGAGGACTGAGATGGAATGCCTCATTTCCAGTAAAAAGGGTCTCCGGTTCTCTACACTCACCATACGAAATACAGCAGCATTAAGCTACTATTTCACGCTGGTATTCTGTGAGAGCGTGGTCCTTCCCCGGTCGAGCCGACCCATTCGTGCTACAACTATACTACTAATATAACTGCAGCATGGCTCTACCACGATATTTCGAGAAGATAGAGCTATCTGGTATAATAGTAAAAGAAATTAATAATGAATTTCAAGTATATAAAACTACACCAAAACTGCACTTTGATAATTTTTGGATTGCTCAAGATATCTCGTTTACAAGTACGTTAAGATTTTATGAGAAATATTTTTTTTATCTAATTTTTATATGTCGTACGAAAAAATTCCGTTTGATTTTCAAATTTAGGTTTCCTTGTTACCGATAGCTCTACCGATTTTTTATTTATTTGTTTATTTTGCATAATGTGAGTGCGTGCGTGCGTGCGTGCGTGCGCTTGTGCGTGTGCGTGTGCGTGTGCGTGTGCGTGTGCGTGCGCGTGTGCGTGTGCGTGCGTGCGTGCGTGCGTGTGTGTGTGTGTGTGTGTGTGTGTGTGTGTGTGTGTGTGTGTGTAGTTGTTATAAAAATATAGTACAACATATTAACCATTTCTGGTGTACAAAATGATTGCAATTGAAAAACAGAAGTTAAATAAGTGTATAATAAATTAAAACTACAAAAAAATTACGGACATTGCATAATAATTAACCAAAAAAATAAAATAAAAGTAAACTAGAAAGTAACCGAATAAAACAAAAACATTTATTACTATTTGCACTATGACATCATTTATACATAACAGTTGAACGTAATAGAAGTCTATGGCACTGATATTTCACTTTTTTACATTACCATATTTGAAATTGAACTATCAAAATAATACAACAACAAAGTACAAAATAATACAATTTACATCAAATCATTTACATGCCAAGTCCGTACAATAACGATGGTTGGACTATCTATCTATATATTCCCGGCGGTGCAACCCTAAGATATATAATATGATCGTAATGAACTTTCCCGTAAACCACCACTCCCTAAATTATTCTGAGGGTCGCGCATGCAAACCAAGTATATGACGAAGGAAACTATATGATCGTATGAGTACTTTGAATGAGGCCTACAATAACTACAGGCTAAAAATTTGCGAAAGTAGTAAGTATGTAAGAAAGATCCTCCCTGCCTATCCCTCAAATGAAAAAGTAAAGCTGTAGTAGTAATGCATATAAGTCGTTTTCTTAATAAAATTTTTATTTCTTAGTTTACAATAATATAACAAACAAAATATAACAAAGTTATAATGAAACGAAATTTTTACTAATCCTTGTGCATATAAGTTGGTCGATTATTACTCGTTAACTTGTTAATTTAACTTAGCTGTGATAATTTTCTTTTTGACTTCATTTTATATACTACTATTATTGTGCATACTTGCATATTTCCAAAAATAGCGGTTTAGTTAGTAGAGAGGGGGAGGGGCACATGACTCTAATGAAAAATACCACTTTAAAAAGCTAAGCTAAATATTTCCCAAACAGACCCCTGGATCTAAAGATTTTGTTTCATACCCACCGTGTTTTTGAAACCTATCCAACGATACCCCATACCATGGAATGGACAGGTAAAAAACCCATACTCCATTTACCTATATGGGAGGTACCCAAAATAAAAATGTTTTTAAAGATTTTATTTCACAGTTTTGTAGGCGTGATTAATATCTATAGCTATGACAAATTACAGATTTGTTGTAGCACCTAGGGTCTACGAGTAATACCGCAGACGGAAGAATGGACGGACATGGCGAAACTATAAGGGTTCCTTATGGTGTAACTTGTATATCTACGGAACCCTAAAAATCAATTGCTGTCAAAGGCTCAATCGGTTTTGATATAATTTATGTGCGTGTTTGTATGCGTTCCTAGATGATTAGATTAGAGATTAGGGATGCCTCGATACGCCTTTTTGCCGATACGATACCGATGCTATTATAAAAATTATCGGCGATACCCATACCGATACGTTTATTGAATTCAAAAATGAAGGTAAAATAAATAAAACACAACTCAGTTTATTTTTTTTATTAATATAAAAAGAACAAATAACAGCACAAACTAACTAAAACCGTTTAAAACTATAGAAAGGTTAGATTAGTTAATACATAGTTTTAGTAATTAAAATTAACGTTCATAAGATTTTTGTTTAAAAAACAAAGCAATCTTAAGTTTTGCGGGGAAAAGTTATTTCGCAAATCTGCTTGAATAAGCCCTGCGGTGGAAAATAGTCTCTCAGATGCGACAGAACTCATTTGGAAACTAGAGTACTTCTGCGCTATTTTTTTAAGTTTGGGTGTAGGACGTTATTGCGCTAGAAAACGAACGGATCTGCACCTCTCGATATATTAGGAAACCTTAGGTAGAGAGATACCTCCTTCTTTGTGACAATTATAGCTCAGAGTAGACAGGGGAAACAAGGAAACAAGACACAACACAGCATAGTTAGTTCGTGCCTCGTTTGCAAGGGAATAGATTTTAAAGCGCGAAAATTTAAAAATATTGTTGAGTCGGCCAAAAATATATATATATTCGAGTATCGGCGATATATCGGTATCGGATGCATCCCTAGTTTAGATTCACATTTGGACCCGGTAGGTGGCACTGTTGTCGAGATCTAGAAATCACCCGTGCGAAGCCGGGGCGGATCGCTAGTTTAATATAAATTTTAAAATTTAAATCATGATTTTAATTCAATAAATCCACAATATCAGAACAATAAATCTAAAAGTTAAATACAATTTAGAAAGCACAATTTACAACATGCGTTCTTTGCACTTCAAAAGCTCATTAGACCTTTCGTGTAGTCATTGAGGGTAGTAGTTTAATATAATATTTAAACCTTAAATCATTATTTAATTAGCCTTTAAAGCGAGAATATCAAAGCAACAAATCTGAAAGTTCAATACATTTTGGAGAACACATAACACAAAATACAACATGCGTTCTTTGCACTTCAAAAGCTCATTAGACCTTTCGTGTCGTCATTGAGGGTTCTGTTATTACGCAATTTCATTTCCCCACCTGGCTTAATTGAGTTGATTTCGTGCGTCATGCTTCGTTGGGGACTGGTGTGACGAATAGACCGAGTAGACGCACCTTTTATAGAGTGCATTTGAAACATGTTGTTTATCTACGACGGGTAACGTACATACTTTATAGTCTTATTCTAATACGAATGGCATTTTGTCGGAGAAAGCATTGTCTAATAATCTGTGAATAAAGCTTATGACAGAATATGCTGTTTGATTTACTTCATCAAACAGCCTATCCCAAGTCTACTACTGAAATATATTTGATGTCATAGCTTTTTCCCAAGGAATGTTACAAAGCACGGTCCTGAGCCACCCGCATCCACCGACTTCCTGCATATTTTACCATGTTATCACTCCATCTATTGGTGAGCCGCCTTACACTTCTCTTCCCTTTTTATCCTCCTCTTTTATATTAGAATTCGGATATGATGCGATGCGATGAATTTAAATACTAATTAATATAATAGTGACCGTAGAGTAGTTATTACAATTTTGGAAACGAATTGCGCATGAATGTTGTAAATTTCTCTGTTATGTCATTCTAAATTCAGAGTCTAATTTCAGAGTGGTGAAATAAACCAAGTTAGGGATATTTGATATGAGTTAGTGCTGGCGGTGGAAGTGTCCGAACCGCTGGCGGTGGATTTACTGATGCAGTTATTTTTCATGGCATCTGGGAGGACCCGAGCGTAATTTTCCATGAGTGTGGCATGAACTTCTCAATTATCAAGTTGTAAGGCCTTATCTACGGTGTTAAGTTTCTGATATTGTAATTAACAACTCACCAGCAGATTGAGGCGATTACAGCTGTGATTTTCTAGTTATGAGCTGCTTTTTGGCTGAGTATAGGTTAAATCTGGTTGCAACGTCACGTTTAATCGAAGCTATTTTTCATAATATTGTTTTATATTAACCTGAGCTTGTAGTTTAATCGTAAATAGCTTTTTGAATTAGCATGGTGGCGATCACCTTATTCCCATGAGTTATTTTCATTTATGTATTCTTTGATATTATAATAACCCTTTTTGTGCAATTTTTCTTTATTAATAAAACATTTAAACTTGTTTAGTGACAAATTTTGTACATTTTCTGTGATTTTGTTGTAAAAGCGTAAACATTGCCCCATAAATACCCCTGAGCTTACAGTTTCATCGTAAATAGTTACTACAATGAAAAGTTATATGCTTTTACATCTGGTGATGAAATGCCTTAGAGTCTAATATATAATTATACTGACTCTTTTAGCCTTTAAACGGGAACACCACCAAGGATGCACTGCTGCTAAGTGTTAGAAATATAGGTTATAATTATGTTGTAGAGCCATGCTGCGGCTATTTTATGAATGCAGCACGAATGGGTCGGCTTGACTTGAGAATACCAGCGTGAAATAGCCGTATATTGCTCCTGTGTTATCTATGGTGCCTGTAGATAACCGGAGACCCCTTTTACTGGTAACGAGGCACTCTATTCTGAGTCGTAAGGAGTGGCAATTTGTTAATTTTTAATTCCGGATAGATGTAATTGTCTATAGGCCACAGCGGAATTTGTGTTCATTTGTCACCCTTATTATATAAAAAATAATATTAAAAGGGACTAACCGTTTAATACATAATTTATGGTAATACCAATACACGGACTCATGTACCACCTTATTATATTTAAATGTAGTGTAATAATTAATAAAAAATTGTAAAATAATAAATAATAAAACTATTCAATAAAGATATTTATACGGATTTTATCGCGTTTAATTAACTTATTTTTAATTTATATATAAAGGCTATAAAAACCGTATAGATAGTTTTGTTTAACGTGTAGTGTTCGCGTAAATATACCTAGGAAATCATTAATAAAAATAATTTGTAATTGAAGAAGAAATCAGTTTCAATGAAACGAATAAGTAGAGTCGGACTCTACTGATTTATACGCAGTTTTTGCGTATTAATTACTTCAATAACGAGTGCAATTGTGATTTGTAGTCAGTACAAAATAAGTAATGCTTCATCAATATTTATTTAAAAGAAGGAAACTGGGCTGTGTTAGTAATATTATTCCACGATGAAACTGCAAAATGCTGATATTTATGTTGTGTATTTTTATTTTATATTAGACTCGTTAAGGCTGTAGTTTGTATATATTTGTTTATTAGGTCCAAAGTGACCTTACTGGCGCGTCACGGGGCGTTTTTCCATGAGTTGCGTACAATCCACGCTCGACATCTGTCAGTCGGAGTTGATCGCGTAAACGCGGAACGTACCAATTTGAATTTGCGTTGAAGATTGTCCTCGGTTGTTTGTATAACGTTGCAGTGGTAATAAAAAATATATTTCCGTTAAAAACAATTATAAGAAATTTTATAATCAATAATAATAACAATAGATTATTAATAATATAATATGTAAATAAAAAGATAAAAATAGTATGTTAGGAATTGTAGTATATACTGTGGTAATATTGTTTGATTTTATCTATGTTTATTATTGTTAATTTGATTGTGGACCTATATCTTTTCGTGTGTGGATAGTGTAACGTGGTTGATTTTCTTTAGTTCTTGTTTATTTACAAGTGTTCACAATCCTTGACAGTTTGCGTGTTAATCTTGGCTCGGTTTCAAAGATCGTACTCTGTCCCGTCTAGTCTTACTGTGTCTGCGATTGTAATCATGGATTACTTTACAAAATATTGTTTTTATTATATTAAATATTTATGTCTGAAACTGGAAATGCCGTAAGATACATGAACAAATATCTATCATGATTTTAGCATAATATTTTTCATGTTTGATTGATACCTATATATTTAACTGTACACATGTTAGAAGAGTTTCAAATATAATCAAGAAATGAAATTTTAGAGCACTCCAGTGGTATTTATGTATATGTATTGTCGAAACAATATTCTTGCGAAATAAAATGCCCTTTTGTGTCTTCACAAGACCAAATGTCGCATAGCAGATTGTAAACAACACCATCTTCAATGCAATATAGAATTAAAGTCAACAATTGTTGAATACAGTTTTTTCGATTTGTTTCGTCCATATATTGGCGTCAAATCACATTACTTTACTCTCTATTTTCTTAAAGAGCTCTCAAACATGGCGTGAACGTATTTGCTCTTGCTGACCTTTCTGTACAGTCATATTTTAGCGAAGTTACGTACATGTGTACTTGCTCAGTTTGCGATGAAAGCTAGAGAAGAAAGCATGAGTAATCAGACAGGGTTACCAGTTGGTGCGTAATGTTTGTGGCATTGCAACTGAAGTTACGGCAAAGTCCCCTCACTAGGAAAACTATGCTAAAGCACATCTTTTGTATTTATAACACTGACAATTACGTTTCATTGCTTAAAAACAAGTCTTTCGTTTCTCGTTAGCCTATGAAACGTATTGAAGATCTCTGAAAAATATATTGATAGTTGTTTAAACCTATATTAATGGAAGACGTCAGTTCCGTCTTCTGTCTAAGTCTCTCTCTTTCTCTCTCTCTCTAATATCTATCTTTCTAGTCTGTAAAACCATGATCGTGTCAAAACGTTCTAGCAACCCTAGCCAAACGACCATTTCAAATATTTACTTCCTTATTAGAACCCTCGTCGGGAACAATGAAACGGTTACGTGCATCGTAAACGCTCACGCCGTAAATGTCAATCTGTTGTTTTAATTAGCACCACGGAGATGTGGAATGCTGCTTTACGAGCTTTCACAAGCAAACGCTCAACTCTTCATGGGTGGCGTGCGTTCGGGAACTGTCTCAATTCGAAACGCTAATCACCCGATTCGTTATATCAACGCAGCTAAGCGTTCGGAAGTGATTAAATATGTTATTTCGATTTAGTTTTGTTATAGACTACTAAGAGATAATTAATGTGTGTTATAATGGGACGACCGGTAGAACTGTTGATCAAAGAAGCACTGGTGTTCTCCTAATTACTATCATAAACACCGTGACGGTAGGGGCTGATGAGCGAGCATCTTTTGACAATAGACACTCGTCACCGGATGCGGTTGGGCGCGGTAAAATTTGGCGTTAACAGCGGACTAAATTAGAATTTACCGCTAGGGAACGCGTGATGGATGGACTCGCGTCTTCCGTCAAGACGCTATCTCTGCGGCGGTAATCTTAAGAATTCCTCTTTCGAAACCGCTTTATATTCGCTAGACACGAGAACCGCTTTGATCAGTCCCTTGTCATCGATTTCGCTTTGACAGGTCGTTTATTTGGCCTTCGAGCATACGAATTTATCGCCCTATAAAACTGGAATACTAAACACGCGTGCTATGTAACTAAATACACAACATTCATGTGGAGTATCAACGCTTACGCAATAAATTTGCCTTTGACACCGTAACAACAGTGCGGTTTTGACGAATGCAGCTGATTAGTGAACGAGATCGTGTATTATAATCTACAGGCTTCTGGAGTAACGTGCGCTGGCGCCGGTGTTCGACGTAGCGCGACTTTAGTTGTGACTGGGACGCGTTGACGATTACCCAACTCGTTGGGCAGCTACTCCGTGGCCTCGTCCCAATGACATTGCGTTATCACTTATCGCCGCGCTTATCGATAACCGATTGTACATCGATATCGATATGTAAAATCGAACGCGTACAGTGCACTGGCGCCCTTGAATTAGATTACGCTTGTTTTCACGATCAAACATTAACGTAACGACGTAAGGACTGCAAGTGCGCCTTGAATTACGTGTAGTAGGACGTAGTAGAAATCCGTAGGTTGTGATTATGGTGTGTTGATCGTAGTGTTGTTGTCGTGGGAGTTTTATTGTAAAAAACGACTTAGCGATTGGTTGAAGATGGATCGGACAATGTACGGCAAGGTGCTGCCAGGCACTTATTATCCGTTCCGCTGCGCGATGAAGGAGAACGGAATATCGCCGGGCTGTGAGTATTGTTTCTATATTTTTTATTTAGTTATAATTAATATTTTAATGATGCCGAGTACGTACTGTGGATTCAATCGGTCTTATTATAAAACTTAGTTTATGATAATCTCGAGTTTAAAGGAGAAATTGTCACGAAGAAGTCCCTTATTCGCGTAGCCACACTTCACCAAAATTGACATTTGCTGGTGAATTCCATACTACTAAGTACTAACTAATAACTAAAATGTGATAGTTTGTATATTTTCCTCTACACGTGTGTATTGAAATAGGCAGTTTAAACCTGAATAATAATAAACTTTTTGTACCAAAACAGAATATGTCTTAGCTGAATGTCTTAAAATTCGTATCTAAAGGCTTTACGATTTACGATTATCGTTCGTGATTTTGTTCCTATTACATTTAAAAAAAAATTAACGTGTATTTTAATATAAATGTGTTGAGAATTGTTTTTGAGGTATTATGAAACAGAGTTTAGATTGGTCCTATAGTGCAAATAATATTAAAATGATATTTGATTACATTTGGATGAATACATAAATTAAAAAAAAAAAGTGAAAAAAATGCAAGTATAACGAATTGCTTCATATTTGATATTTATGCTTATATTAAGTATTATTTACCAGACGACTTAGATTCGTGGTACACTAGTAATGTACCTATGATTTAGGTATGTTTTATTAATTGCGGTGGTTCTATTGCCCCTAGAAGCCTTGCCATCAATTAAAAGTATAAACTTAGGCCTATGTTCAACAGTGGACTTGTGAAGGGCTGTAATGATGATGATTTCTAAATGTTTCGTATGTGTTGGTATTATATAATTGCATCAGTGTTTGTTTACTACCGGATCGCGCGCGCGCATGTTTAGATTACAAATGATTACTCTTACTTACGATTTCATTTAACCATCCGGTGGGTTTATTTTTATAATATGCTAGAGCGCATAGTGCATGGTCGAGTATTTTGTAGGGTTGCATTATACTATATAATACGAGTATAACTAGCGATCCGCCCGGCTACGCATGGGTGATTTCTCGATCCAATTGAGTTTTTAAACCATCCAGGAAGCCACCTAAATACAGACAAAAAATTCTACAGATTAATTTTATTATTTATTATAGCCCGAATTAATATTTTTTATTACATTCATCATAACGCCCCCGCAATCCCCTTCGTGAGTGGAGTTTCATAAAATTCGTTCTCAATTGAACTCAAAATGACAAAAATTATAATTTCGCCAAATTACAAACCCGTAGTAGCTGTAGATTAAAAGGTTAATTTTATTTTTATTTTTAACGCCCCCATACTGCCCTGGTATAATTGCATAAAATTTTCTTGGTAAGTTTTAACATGCCAAAAAGAATATTCTGGCCAAGTTTTAATACCTAATAGTTTAATACCTATAAGAGCTATAGTTTGAAAATGTGAATTTTATTTTAATTAAAGCCCCCGCAACCCTCTTGCGGGTGGAATTTCGAAAAATCCGTTCTTAGCTGAACTCTACTCGGCGAAAGGAATATTCCTACACAATTTCAAGGCTCTAGGCCTTGTGGTTCTAGAGATATCGGAACGAGTCAGTAGGTGGAAATCTCTTATACTACGAGTATATATTAGACTAGCTTTATATGTGAAATTTTAACAATAATCTTAAACTTGTGATCTATGTAAAGTAAAATAAAATGACAGATCAAAAATATAAATAATTGCTAATTTTTTTCAAGAAAAGTAAATATTTTTCAATCTTATAAAATTAGAGTTAATTATTTTCTGGTAATTAAAGTTTAACACAAACATTCATAAAGGTTTCGCTACAAATTAAATTACAGTGAGTATTTTTGGCACGATCTTTAAGAAATTACTTTATTTCTTTGATTAAAATCAGCCCTTTATAATATAATTAAGTGAAATCTTACCATTTCCATATAAAAATCCATATTTAACAACTATTAAAGATTATTTTAGTTGAAATGTGTGCTTAATAACTTATTAAACATAAAATGCAGGAATTTCCTTTATTACTTTATTTTTCTGCATTGAACTTGAAAACACTATATTAGACGAAAATGGCAACCCTAGTTGCATTGCATCGTTTATTTAACACAGCATAATCGATGTACTTGTGTCTTTGTACATAGTAGCTCTTGAATGTCTTGAACGTAGCGCACTTTATTATTTTAAGTCCCGTTCGAAAGCTTTCCGTTTCAGGAATTTTTAAAGTGATTCGTTAACGTAAAATACCGTCTCAAAAACTTCTACTACTTCAAGGTGCTGACTTTCAAACCATTATGCGTCCTCCAGACTGAATTTTGGTTACGGCGGCCCTTCTCATTACTAGCCATCTGCTCAGGACATGATTATAGTGCACGAGCGCAAGCAGCAGGTTCACTTTCTATTCCCTCACTGTCATGCGTGTTCACCCCTGATGACTAAAATGGAATGCCTTGTTTCCAGTAAAAGAGGATCTCCGGATCTCTACACTCACCATGCGAAACACAGCAGTATTAAGATGCTGCTGTTATGAACTAGGTCGATTTGATTCTGTGAGAGCGTGGTTCTTCCCCAGTCGAGCAGACGCATTCGTGCTACAACCGTAATATATAACTGCTACGTGGATCTACCACGTATAAGGAAAATATTTTATTTTTTTGTAATTTTTGAAGTTAGTTGTACTACTACATACTTTTTATTAATAATTTAACTCTTTCACAGATTATAAATAGAAAGTAAAGACAATCTATATATGTCCTACTGCTGGGCACAGGCCTCCTTCCACTCTCAAGAGGGTTTCGTTATAGCCGCTGCGCTGCCCTTTATACCTTTTGATACGGAGTGTCTTTTCTTTCTATTTTTTCTTAAATTACTCAGACATGCATTACTTTGTTTTACCAAAACAAAGTTATCCTTAGCATTACGGTCAAATTCGTTGTGCACGTGGCATTATCAAGCATGAACTCATCGAAGTGGTTATGAACCAGGTCGATTTGATTTCATTAACATCAGTTAGATGTGCTTTGTTCACTGTGTTCACGACGGTTGCTCTATTTGTGGATGATTTCGTGGGTGGGAGATATTATACTCAGTGGATCTGCCGAAGGCCTGTTTAATAGGCAATTTGATTCGAGTTATGTTTTGTGGCTGTAGTTACAAACGAAAAAAAAAAAACAGCAAATACGATAGTTAATATAGTATTGTTACGAGCTTGGGGTTTGAGGCAGTAAAAACTGCCGAGTGAATTACCAAAATTGACTCTTTAATTACAGAACACTAATTACAACTTAGAACTACACTAATAGAAGGAGAGTTAATTGAGCAAGTGGATGAGTTTGTGTATTTGGGATGTGTATTTAGCAGGGATGGTAGATATGATAGGGATATAGAACGACGAGTAAATGCAGGGAATAGAGTGAATGGGGCACTACACTCTATTATGAAGAACCAGAATGTGTCAAAACAGGCACGTATGGTAATTCATAATGCTGTGTTAGTCCCTACTTTAATGTATGGTAGTGAAAGCTGGGTGTGGCAGAAGAAGCACGAAAGTAGAATAAATGCTGTAGAAATGCGGTCTTTAAGGAATATGCTAGGGTTGAATCTGAATGACAGGGTGAGAAATTGCGTGATAAGAGATAAATGTGGTATGCAAGATGATGTTGTGGCCAGGATTAAGAAAGGAATGCTTCGGTGGTTTGGTCATGTGGAAAAAATGAATGAGGAAAGAGTGACAAAGCAAATTTATATGGCAGATGTGAACGGCCGAGTCGGGAAGGGACGCCCTAGGAAAAAGTTTATCGACCAAATTGGCGATATTTTGAAAATGGGCCACGTTAGAAGTACCCTTAACCGACGAGCATGTATGCGTAGATATATGGATGTAAAAGAGGCGAAAGAGGTATGTCAGGATCGTGCCAAATGGAAGTCCGTAGTCTCTGCCTACCCCTCTGGGTGACAGGCGTGAGTGTTTATAAAAACTACACTAATAACAAAACACAATTTTAGTACTGATCATTTTAGTTCGCAGTTGTATCGGTTCAATATATATTATCTTGTATCGCCAATTTAATACTGACCTGGGTCACGGTCTATACCGGCCTTATATAAGGCCTCAATTAGTTCCAGAACCTTCTACTGTAGAAACATCTAGAATGTTCGAGTACATACCGGTCCCGACTGACTACGTGTCGATAGTTATAGAAAGTACTAGCATGGAAATTTCTAGAAGGATCTTGATTCTTCTAGTTCTGCTACTCGATACTAGAAGGCGCTAGTGGTAACTAGTGTCGCCGTGTACCAGGCATTAATTGTGGCGCGCAACACTATGTATATTGTATATACAATCAATATAAATTTACGGCAATATAAAATACTGGGTGGCGGTAGTCCATATATATCATGTCAATCTTATTTACGCTATATATTTTCGATGATACCTCTGTTAGTGATCGCGTAACTTTCGAATCTGAACGACTTGACTGATTGATGTCGTACACACACAATACATTTTGTGAGGACGATGGTTTTGCTATGCTAGGATCTGGTAGCTGGTGCTGTAGGCAAGTTATTAACTAATTATAATAATGTCCTCCAGATCGAATTTCGGCCACGGCGGCCAGCCTCAGGAGGCTAGCCATCGGCGCAGGACGGGATTTATAGTGGCCAAGTGTATGCGCAAGTACAAGTGCACTCAATTCCCTCACTCTCATAATCCGATGGGACGGTAAACCGACACGACCGGGAGAGAGATCAGGCGCAGGATCGACGTTTTTTAACAACGCTTTACGTGCTTTCCGAGGCACGGGGTAGAGACACCGCCAACTTCCTGACTCCGGGCAGCTACTGAGAATTTCTTGAGAGAAAAACTCAATAATTGATTTTTTCTCTCAAGAAATTTAGCTTCACACCTATAGTCTTATCCTGTGGTCTTATCAAAGATTTTTATATTTATTTGACCGGGTCAGCGTACTCAGGTACGTCGACCAACTATGTTACTACGGCTCCTAGCAGTAAGTAATTTCTAGGCTTAATTTTAACTTAATACTTAATGCTATGTCTGTGAAAGTTTATTTTTTGAAATTGAAAAAAGTGAATGATCTGCGATCAAAGTAGTTTGGGTTCGGCTGCATTTGTTTAGCGTTGTTTAGCGCAGGGCAGTTCATCGTATTTTGTCTGAAAGCTTATCTGACGGTAAAAAATTCATTTATTTACTGACTGTCTAATAATATATAAAATTTTTTGGCTGTTTATCTTGGGTTTAAAACATCGCTCCTAATTGTTTAAAAAATCAAAATAGTGTTAGATTCATTATGATGAGTAGGTATATTATGTGATCCAACAAAATTTTTGGAACGGTAGAAAATAATAGTTTTCTGTGCTTTCTGGCTAGCTCCACAATGGTTTTTAAAAACACATGGAGATACTCTCATTTACTATTTAGTTTAATTTTAACAGGACATATGCCTGTTTATTTATATATGTATAAAATCAAACTATTAGGTTTAATTTTAATAGATCATGTGTGCTGTAAATTATTCTAAAATGTCAAGAATTTAAATATGGTAAATTGCGATTAAATTAATTAAAGAGTGTTAATTAATACACAATATTTGAGTAAATAGAAAATAGATAGGCCCGGTCAAATAAATCGTATTTTGTATTTGAAATTGTATGGCTTGTTGAATGTTGAAAACTTTTGCGGTTTCACTTATGTCCTTCGATGTGACAAGTTTGTACTTATAAGGTAACTAATGATAGGCCTGGTCACAATACATGTGAGTGTCAATAAATATTGAAAGAGTGAATATTAACAATCACATAATATTTATTCACACTCACATAGATTATCACAATACATGTGAGTGTGAATAAATATTATGTGATTGACCCATGAGCCAATCAAATGATGGATCATTTGATTGGCTCATGGGCTCTTCAGTTCAGCATTGTACTTGTTTTTATTTTATTTCTGGAGCCAAAGGATGTTTTAACTATTCCAAGCCAGTCCTAGACTACTATATCACCTAATGTACACTAAACACAAGCAAACACTGTGTAACACTTAACAAAAGCCTGTTAGAGTATTCTACCCTCGATGACACCCAAATTGTAATCGGATGGAAGGTAATGTATCTAATTGAGACAGTTCGGACTTGCGTTTTTCTTTTCTGCTAATTACCTATACAAGTTGACAAACTCAAATTTACACGACCCTCTGGATCCTATAGGAGGCTCTTACCATCCCTTTCTAATATTTATACTTATTCTTGCCTGACATATACACCATTTCACTCTAGCATTAAACTGGCCTTATCTAACACATTGGTATGTCTTTTCAGTTATTAAAACATTAAGTAAACAATCAAAAGTGCTTTAAGCGAATAGAATGTTCTTAATTCTTTATTAAAATCGTATTACATAGCATAACCATACAAATAACCTTACTTTACTCAGAAATTAACATTTTATAATTTTAACATTTTTCTCTATAAAACAGTGAAAGAATTAACGAGATGTTTATCTCGCGTCGCCAACACTAATGCACCTAACTTTTCATGAGCTGTCTTGGTGTAGGTGCGCTGTCTACATCCTAGGTATATCAATAAGCTTTATTATCGTATTCTACTTATTATGCACTATTGTGAAATAGAATTATACATGTATGTAAAAGTAAGTCTTATATTAAAAAAATATTTTGCTTTTTGACAGTGCTTTCTAATCATCATCAGCCTATGGCAATCCACGACTGGACGTAAGCCTCTCCTGAGGTGTTTTCTATTAATGACTAATAATTTATTTCAAAACTAAAAACATTCGTATGACAGTGCAGTAAGTGCACCAAAACACAATGTGATTGAAAATGCTGTCATTGGTTCACTAGTTATTAGAATTGTTAATGTTCCAGTGATTCAATCTGACAGTCGGTCTGTTTGTTTCAACTGTGGTATACGACTCATTTGTTGTAATTTGTAATTTTGCTGATTATATTGTGGCATCGAGTTGAAAATATATTTTTAAAACATGTATCACTCGTTCTCCAGTGTCTCGTCCGTCAATCGGCAAAGTGCACCGCCCTCAGGTGAGGTTGGCATTTTTAGAAAAATATCATTTTATTAAATTAACATGGAGTAGCTTACCGGCTTTTGTTCGCTATAAATTTTACAATAAGCGAATATGGCTCGATCTGACCCTGCCGGCACCAATGAAATTGTTAATTGCAATTTTAAATGCTGATTTACCACGGGCTCGGCGGTGAAGGAAAATGTGCATCTGTGAGAACCACCTGAATCCTTATTCAGGTATGTCTCACAGATGCAGATGATTACAAAGCGTAGCTCATTGCACTCTGAAAAGTAGATTGAATTGAATTAAGTACAAATTGGTCTGAGGTATGAGCTAAACACGTTTTCTTCTTTTTTATTTTTTTATTAATAAGCTTAATCACAATGTGAATATGTCGCTCCGTTAGTTCATCACCAAAAACAATTACATTAGGTAAACTTAAACTTATTACATTATAAAGTTCGCAAATCCGTAATTAATTACTAAAAGTGGAAGAAGTTATGCATTTAGTTATAAAAAAAAGTTCCCAGACCAATCACATTGAGAAGAGAGTGATTCATCCGAGAACTTCACCTTGTAAAGTTTGACTAATAATTTTATATCGTCAGAATATGGCTTAACTAAAATTATATTACAATCAGCGAACTCCTTTATTAAAATGTGGTGGCACTTATTAATACGAAAGGCAGCGTTGTGGGCCGTTGATATACAAAAAAAAATTATCAATGTTGTGGGCACAATCCATCAATACATGCACAGTTCGGTGACTGGACCTTTTTCATAAGGAACGTTTTCTTATTATTCGTTTTCAATTGTTAAGATCTCAAGATTAAGGAGTCATATAAATAATCATAACATCAAATGTTAAATAATATGTTTCTTATTTATCTTGCATTGATATTGATTATAATATATACACTTTGAATATTATTGAAACCCACCAAAATGTTTGATTACCCCGTGCCCGTTTTACCGCCTTCACTTGTAACATACTTTATAATCTGTTATGCAAGTGTAAAATGCGTTGAAAAACAAATCAACACAAACCAGTAAGAAAGATATATAGGAATATAGTGACCGGGAGCAGCGTTACTTAGGTACAAGTATTGGCTCTACATTATTACCACGCGTGGTGAAAATGGGCAAACCTTCCCAATAATGCCGGCTGTCGTATTCCTGGAAAGGCCTATTGTAGATTATATTAATTAAAATAAATTTCAAAGCCCGTAATTGTCCATCAAGTACTTTTAGAAGTATGTGTGTGTACTCATATTTATTCATTGAGGCCTAAAAATACTTTCTGTATTGAATAATATGCGTGAACAAGCCATCTGTGTTACACGTATTACGCCAGCCGACCTTGCAAATGTCAGCCTTTTGCGAATCTGAGTCAAGTTTACTTACGTCGCCGCTCTATGAAAACTAGTTCATCCTTTACGAACGTGGATTTGGTGAATTCTTTTCATGTGATTGTAAATATGCAGTTACGTCATATTTGCGGTGATGATATCGTGACAGATGTTGTACAACTTTCTTATAGAATAAGGGTAGCGAGTGAATGCTGTGGTGCCTAGAAATCTACATTTATCCTCAACTAAGAATCAAAATGCGAATGCGTTGTCACCCCTGAGGACTAAGATGGAATTCATCATTTCGAGTCAAAAGGGTTTCCGGTTTTCTAAACTCACCATACGAAACACAGCAGCCTTAAGCTGCTAGTTTACACTGGTATTCTGTGAGAGCGTGATCTTTCCCTGGACCCATTCGTGCTATGAGCATAATATAGCTGGGAACATGGCTAATGGTATAACTGACTGATATTCTCGCTGTTGCTTAAAAGCAACCCTTTTTTAACTAACGATTTGCATTATTTGAAAAACCATTCAATGGTTGCCAAATAGCCTGCTAAACATGGAAACTTCAATCATTAATAGTTGAAAACTATTTATAGGTCTCTCAATTTAGATTGTAGTCATCGCCAATGTGAGAAAAAAGTAACATTATCGTTGTCCTTGCTCTATTTTTTCAATTATGAGTGAATTCTGTTGATTATATTTTTAATCATCGCGGTATTTTAACCCCCGACGAAAACAGAGGGGTGTTATAAGTTTGTAGTGTGTACCTGTGTGTCTGTCTGTGTCATAATAGCTCCTGGACGGAAGAACCTATTTCGATTAAGTTTTTGTCGTTCGAAAGGTGTCTAAATCGAGACTGTTCTTAACTGTGTTTGAAGAAAATCTGTTCAGCCGATTGAAGATCATTAGCTCTTTTCGTTTCAGGGGATTTTTAATTTTTTTTAAAATTTTTTTTTTCAATTGTTAATATCTATGAATTACTTGTGTAAAGAGAAATTGTTAAGTTTTTTTAATACGATTGGGTGACAAACGAGCACACAATCGACCCTATGGTAAGTGGTTGCTGTGCCACATAAACATCTATATCTATCCTCGATTACGAATCAAAATGCAGATGCGTTGTCTGTCACCCGTGAGGACTAAGATGGAATGCCTCGTTTCCAGTAAAAAGGATATCCGGTTCTCTATACTCACCATACGAAACACAGCAGCATTAAGCTACTATTTGACGCTGGTGTTCTGTGAGAGCGTGGTCGTTCTTCGGTCGAGGCGACCCATTCGTGCTACAACTATACTACTAATATAACTGCAGCATGGCTCTACCACGTATAAAAAGTCCCCTTTATTTGCTAAATAATAAAACTTTAACTCTTCCTATAATACATTTCAATAGACAAAAGATTACTATTACAAATAAACACAATGCTTATATAACATTGCATACTTTTTGACGTATGTGCGCCATAATATCCGAATAGATATCCGTGAGCGTTAAATCATCACTAACGTTTATGCTAATTTGAGTCATTAGATACATAGCTAATTAACTTGCATTCAATAAGGTTTGTCCTTCAATACGTTCCCATTAATTCTACATAGATTACCAAATGGTTGGCTTTATGTGTCTAACGGTCAAGTATGTTACAATTCAATCTTATTAAACTGTTATTCTATAATGTCCTCTAAAACGATTAAAAATAGAGATGCGTGTAATAAACTTTTTTCGTTGTCTCGATTCACAAGCACAGATATTTTTAATTTTGCTATATTATGTTCTTAGGTGTGTACTTCCCGTTACCCTGTGGAGGCAGTATCTACCTATAAAACAATCCATAGATTATTTTTATCCGTAATGAAATTGGGTCATGACTCATGATCCCATTTCATTCCGTGGATTTCGTAATAGTAGTGTACTTTAGATGGCACACATCTTAAGTATCTTGTCGATGGCACTATAACACTAACAAGTAGCCCAGGTACTCGACTAGTAGTACTAATACTACTCTAGTACTGTGATTGCCAATTCACTTGCCAAGCTTAACAAACTTAGTTTGGGTAGAACTCTTGTACGTCGGCGGCCCGTGGTGCTTTATGGGGTTGAAGAAGCATGAGACTAAAATAAATACTATAGAAATGCATTCAAGAAGTATGTTAGGTGTAACGCTAAACGATAGGGTAAGATTGTGAAGAGCAAAGTGTAGTTTGCAAGACGATGCTGTAGGATTAAGATCGTTTCGGTGGTTTGTGCACCTAAAAATAATAAATGAGACAATACTGACAAAGCAAATTTATATAAATACACAATATTTACCTGCTTGAAATTTCACTAACGTTTTTATTGATAAACGTCAATATAAATTAGCCAATTACATTATAAAATCTCGTATCAGATCCTTCAAGTTCTACGTAAGGTCAAGGCTAAACGCCTCCCAGTAAGGTAACCCAACCAATCGGATTTTGCCTTATCGGGCTTATCTGCCAGTTGACCCCAAAAACAATATCCACGTACCTAGTAGTCCTTCATCCAAGGGAATCTTGTTTGTGTAGGTATTTTGTTTTTAAGACAATGCTTGCTTTCTGAAATATATTATTATAGATCATTGATAGTGTTATTTACGGATTAATAATAACATTTTTGTTATTGATTATCTCCTCTTTTCATTTAAATAAAACTGAAGAGATAAAGGAACTTACAGTCCACCTGATGGTAAGTGGCTACTGCAGTTCATGGACTCCTGTTTTTTCTATAGAATAAGTATGAAAATCGAGCACACAGTCCACCTGATGGTAAGTGGATGCTGTGGCTCATAGACATCTACAACTATCCTCGACTAAGAATCAAAACGCAAGTGCGTTGTCACCCCTGAGGACTAAGATTTAATGCCTAGTTTCAAGTTGAAAAGGGTCTCCAGATCTCTACACTCACCATAGGAAACACAGCAGTATTAAGCTGCTAACGCTGTTATTATGTGAGTTCGTGGTCCTTCCTCTGTCGAGTCGACCCATTCGTGCCACAACCATAATATAGCTGCAGCATGGCTCTACCACGTGTGAACACCTGCCTACAATTAAGGCTTAATATACATTGTTACCTCAGAGGACTAAGCCTGTAAACATTTTTGGAACACAGCAGTGCAAGCTTTGCTATTCAACTGAAGAAACATGGAAGAGGGTGGTCTGATGAGATCTCAGGCCGACTCCTAGGCAGAAAACGAATGACTACCTAGTAATATTAATAATAGTTATTTTAAGTGTTTAAAGCCATGCTGCAGCTGGTATGGTTGTAGCACGAATGGGTCGACTTGACCGAGGAAGGACCACGCTCTCACAGAATACCGGCCTAAAATAGTAACTTAATGCTGCTGTGTTTCGTACGGTTAGTGTAGAGAACCGGATATCCTTTTTACTGGACACGAGGCATTCCATCTTAGTCCTTAGGGAGGACAACGCATTTGCATTTTGATTCATAATCGCGGATAGATGTAGATGTCTATGAGCCACAGCATCCACTTACCATCAGGAGGACTGTGTGCTCGTTTGTCGTAATAATTCTATAAAAGAAAACTGTGTATAATTAAATTTATACCACTTTATCAACATATTATGATTTACTAATACGTATGTATATGTTAATTTTTTATTTGGGAGACGACTATAACAGTAAATATAAGTACTTAATTACTATAATGAACATGTACGCAAAATTTCATTTCAATCGGTTGAGGATAACCGCCTTAAAATTATGTTGCAAGATTTGACCCTAACAAATAAACATTGCAAGATTAAAAGCTTTTAAAAAGGACAATCTGAATTTATAGTACTTAGTTACAATTAATCATCAATGGAATTCGTAGTACCACCACACTTGTATTATTTCATCTCTTCTCGTAATTAAAACCACAATGATGTATCACATGTTAATATACCAGCATAAAGGTTAATTTAATCCATTGTGCCCGATGTGGCTGTTGAAAGGTTGGAAATTTGATAGTGCGTCGTTTAGTCTGTTATGAGTTATGACCAAACATATAAATAATTTTATTGCCTTGAAATGTTATGAAGTCACTGTTTGCAGATCATAATCTATTAATAAATATTGTAAAAGTCATCGGGTCGCTGTCGGCTATCGCTTCTACTTGTACCGTCGGCATTCGAAAATTAACATGGCCATCCCGGAGCCCAGATTTAAATCCTATTGAACACATATGGGACAATTTAAAAAGACGTGTTCGAAGCCGCATACCAGCTCCAACCACCATAGATGAATTAAAACAATCAGTGATTGAGGAGTGGCAGAACATTACACAACAACAGATCAAAGATGTCATCGACAGCATGCCAAACCGTTTGATGGAAGTCATGAGGGCTAGAGGTGGAAATACGCACTATTAGAATTCATTTATTCAGCAGATTTTTTATTTTTAAGCCATTTCATCACATTTGTTAATTTACGGTCAAAGTGTTTTTCAGACTTTTTTATAAATAAACGTAATAATTAAAAACAATATTATCCTTCATTTTACTTCAATATACCTACGTTATACAATAACATTCACAAGTAAGGCCACAATTTTTTTTTAACCAAAATCGTAAAAAATCAAGGTGGGCGGTTAATTGTGCCGCTGAGTATAGTTATTTCACAAAGTCGCAAAATTAACTCCTTCGTGTAGAAGTTCGAAGCCTGAATGCTGGTTCTTTCCTACGTAAGACGAAAGAAAGGCCTTTTTATTTCTGCAAAAGTACAGAATAATTTCTTGTACTAACCCGTGTAGTCTCCTCTCGCCTGGTTTCGTTCTATGAGCGTCGTAAGAGACAAATATAGAAACTGTTGGAAAAATTTCATGGCTTCGATAGATGGCTTTATAACCATTTCGATTATGGTAGACGTAAAATACCCAGGTCGGAAAAGTTAGAGCAGCGTTCAAGGTGCCAGACATTTGGTTCTGGAAACGTCAATTTGCCTGCCAAGCGTTGACGGAGAAGGCCTATATCTAGCAATAAACTTCCGAGGGCTGATGTAGAAAAGAGCAAGGCACTCGGTTCTAGGTAAACCTTTTTGCTATCTAGTATGACATAACTTTTTATAAAAATTGAATAAAACTATTATTAACGGATTTTATCGCGTTTAATTACTACTTTAACTTATTTTTATTATCCCGACATCGGGGAGGACCTACCTTCAGTTTTTGAATAATAAATTAAATGAATGAGTTAAAGTAGTAATTAAACGCGATAAAATCCTTAAATAATAGCTTTAATCAATGTGTAGTGTTCGCGTAAATTTAAGAAATCATTTTTATAAAAAGTTAAAGCAGATTTCAAACAACTATGAGTGGTGGTAAAACCTTTTGAGTGGATTAAGGACATATCACAAACTCAATGTGTTATGCTCATGTCATTAGGTAGTTTCATTTAAAACTTAATTCCATATTTTGCTATCCTTAGATGTAGAATTTTTTCACAAATTTAGAATGTCAAATACAATGAAAAAAATTGGTTGTCTGTAAAGTCGGTTTACGGACGATAGTGACGATGAAATGATTGCATACTTTGTGGAAGAGATCGTAACGTTACAATGAGCATAACGTTACAATGAGCATAACGTTACAATGAGTCATCCTTTTTCGTGCAGCCGGCGTTCGTCGATTTATTAGACGTGTTCACGTCAAAAGAAAAAATCAAAATCTGTTCACTATTGAAGAAGATATCGTGTAGCATACATACAAAAAGACATACAATCGTATTATTAACCTTCTTTTGTTTTTGAATTCGGCTAATGATAAATATTTAATACATTTAAATAATTTAACTACTTATAATATGTGTCTAAGCGAGATTAGAATGGCTCTCCAGCACCTTAAAAACGGTAGGGCCCCAGGCGAGGATGGAATTACAGCGGAGCTTCTGAAAGCGGGTGGAACACAGGTACTTGCCTTCAGAAGCTCTTCAATTTCGTCCTCCATGGTGGCACTACTCCAGAGGCGTGGAGCAGAAGTGCGGTGGTCTTGTTCTTTAAGAAAGGCGACAACGCTCTCTTGAAGAACTACAGACCGATTTCCCTTCTGAGCCGCGTCTACGTGCTGTTTTCGAGAGTCATTACGAATCGTCTCGCACGCAGACTCGACGACTTCCAGCCTCCCGAACAAGCCGGTTTCCGAAAAGGCTTCAGTACCATAGACCACGTACATACCCTGCGGCAGATTTTACAGAAGACTGAAGAGTACAATCTGCCACTTTGCCTGGCGTATGTGGCCTATGACAAAGCCTTTGATTCCGTCGAAATTTGGGCGGTGCTACAGTACCTTCAGCGGTGCCAAGTTGACTGTCGGTATATCGGAGTGCTGAAGTGTTGGTACAGTAGGGCTACGATGGCTATCCGAGTACAGAACCAGAGCTCGAAAACTATCCAACTGCAGAGAGGTGTTAGACAGGGTGACGTTATATCTCCGAAACTCTTCACCTCTGCATTGGAAGACGTTTTCAAGCTACTGGACTGGAAAGATACGGTATTAACATCAATGACGAGTACATTACTCACCTTCGATTTGCCGAATATATAGTCCTTATGGCAGAATCCCTGGAGGACTTAAGCACTATGCTCAATGACCTCAATAGTGCCTCCCAACGGATAGGTCTTAAGATGAACATGGACAAAACAAAGATCATGTTTAATGTCCATGTCACACCTATGCCGGTAGTTGTTGGTAGCACTATGCTCGAAGTTGTTGACGAGTACGTTTACCTGGGACAAATAGTCCGACTAGGGAAGTCCAACTTCGACCGAGAGGTCAATCGACGGATTCAACTCGGCTGGGCAGCGTTCGGGAAATTACGACATATCTTCTCGTCAGGTATACCTCAATCTCTAAAAACTAGATTGTACAACCAGTTCGTGTTGCCAGTGATGACTTACGGATCTGAGACGTGGTCCTTCACTGCTGGTCGTATGAGGACGCTCAAGGTCGCTCAGCGAGCTATGGAGAGGGCTATGCTCGGAGTTTCTCTGCGTGATAGACTCAGAAATGAGGATATCCGCAGTAAAACCAGAGTGACCGACATAGCCCAACGGATTTGTAAGCTGAAGTGGCAATGGGCCGGCCATATAGCTCGAAGAACCGATAACCGATGGGGAAGAAAGGTTCTCGAGTGGCAGCCTCGAGGTAAGATATGCAGGAAGTCGATGGATGCAGGTGGCTCAGGACCGTGCTTTGTGGCATTACTTGGGGGAGGCCTATGTTCAGCAGTGGACTTGTGAAGGGCTGTAATGATGATGATGATGATGATAATAATGTGTGTGTGGTGATCGCATAAGGGAACCCTTCGCCCCATTTCGTTCATGGGTGCCAGCGTGAAAGTTGAGAGACGTCTGATGGAACTACAATTCCAAATCGCTTGCTAAGCGCGATTTTTATTACAAATTTGGTTATTAAAATTCCAAATCCTTACTTAAAAGGCGAGGGATGTGTCCAGTAATGGAATTTTACGCCCTGATATAGAAGGGGAGTTATATTATATTTTTGATTTGCTGATTACTCAACATAGTCTTATATTTTGCACAGAGAAACTACAAGTCGCAATAGCTTAATATAATTTAAGCAATGCATGAGGAATTTTTTCATTCATTGCCAACAATGTTTCCACTCAGGATTCAATTAACACGTCTCAGTAAGCTAACTACTGCTCGAGTCATGCATGCTAAATGCTAAAATGTGGTCGGCTAGCGGATGCTCTTACAAAATCGTGTTTGTTTAGAAAATTTGTAAATGGAAAAATTGCTGTTTGCATGCCATCGTTTCATGCTTTTTACGTCGCTTTGCGATTTTTTTCCTTTTGTACCGCGTTTTCTCCTTTTCTACTGTGATTGCCTCTTTGGTGTATTCGATGTAAACGCAGCTTCTGGTCATCCAGTCCTGTTTATCTGTTGTTGAGGAGCAGTTTGGAGTCAGAAAGTTTGCGGTGATTCACCTCCGTGCCTCGGAAAGCACGTAAAGCCGTAGGTCCTGCACCTGATCTCTCGGTCTTCGGTCGTGTTGAATTACCGTCCTATCGGAATATGAGAGAGTAGAGAGTGCATATGTGCACATAGAGATTACATATCAAAATAAATTTGAATTTGTACTTGGGCTCTATAATCCTATCCTGAGCATCTGCATACAGTCTCAATGGAGACTAGCCATCTGGCAGTCTCCGTTGCGAGTATATATATATATATATATATATATATATATATATATATACTCGCAACGGAGACTGCCATATACATATGTATATACATATACATATGTGTTCATAAATCATTCGGATCTGAATCCCTGTGCCGTACCGTGTCCCTGTGAGTCTACCTCCAATACTATCTCATAAGCTTAGGCTATTCTTACTTGCTTATGTATGAGTATACTCTAAGACCATAAGTAATACACTCACAGAATCCAAAAACAAAGGGTAACTTGGGAATTATTATTTGTTGTAGCGTACACTTTTTGCTATCTAACTTCAAGCTGTAACACCCCATTTGAATATTCCAAAATCCTTTCTTTGTGGCTATCTACGTCGAAAAAGGAATATATATAATCCCAAAATTCAAGTCAATCAGGCGTGTTAGTTTATTTCGCTTCCCTATCTCTACATAGTATTAAACAAAGTCGCTTTCCGCCGTCTGCACGTTTAGATCTTTTAAACTACGCAACGGATTTTGATGGTCTTTTCATCAATAGACAGAATGATTCAAGAGGAAGATTTATATGTATAATACATGCATATTATAGTAAACTATAAACATAAAAATAAATTGCTGTTAGTCTCACTAAAACCTAAAAAAATTGGGTGTGTTTAAGTGGGTCTCTAGATGATTAAGAGTTACAATCGAACCCGGTAGGTGACGCTGTTATCCAATATCTATAAATTACCCGTGCGAAGCTATGGTCAAAATCAGCCAAGAAAAGATCGTCAGCAGTTATGTTAACCAGTTCTCTCACACATAACATCACGTCACGTTAGGTACGTTTTATTATATTAAAAATGAATATTTTTTTTTTACTGAAGTGAACAAACGAATTTTACATTCCACCTGATGGTAAGTGGCTACTGCAGCCCACGTACACTTGCAACGAACTTAAAAAGAGGGCTGCAGATGCATTGACACTTTTGAGGACTAAGAAGGAATGCCTCACAGCCCGGCTCAATGGTTTATAGAGTTGTATAAACCATTGAGTTATACAACTCTAGAGGAGCAAACCACATTACCGCGCGTCGAAAAAAGTGTAACTACTATTCAAACGCGACGACGTAGCTTTGAAACTAATAACAATTTTAAGTAAACATATATCTATCTCACTTACACAAGTTGCAAAAACAATATCGTCGTCGTAAGATTAGATAAAGATAGACACACAAACATGCAATGGTGGGTAGGTTTGGCTTACTATATGAAATTTTACCTAAAATACGCAATAAAAATGAGTTTTTTTAAAGCTGCAGTTAATTGTTTTTATATTAAAAAAGTATATTTTATTTTAAAACTTTATTACGTCCCCTTAGAAAAAAAGGGATACAAAGCTTATCACATGAATAGAAGTAAACATAATGATGAAATAAAATGTATTTTTATGGTTCTAATAAATCAAACAATATAAAATAGGTATCTAATAAAATATAATTAATATAAAATTGATATGAAATTATAAATAATACAAAATTATTAATATAAAATAGGTAATAAAATATATTTAATAGATAATTCATGAATAAACTAAAATAAGAATAATTAATTATTTTGTATGAAAGTTAAAACGTAGTTTTTATTATAATTTCCAAAATATTTAAAATCAGAGGTAACAAATTAACTTACTCCATTAATTATATAGTCTCCCATTAATGTAGGATAATCACAAATGCGGAAAAGTGGTAACATTGGTCCTAAATGGCAATATTAATTATTTGATAATTTTATTTAATTATTTGAGGTTTTTTACGTTTATATGAAAACAAGAACTAAAAATTGTGTGTTGAAAGTGATGCCGCTTGATTTATTACGTTTTTGTGACCTTGAATAGCATTCTTTCACTACACATTTACCCATTTTTGTCGCGGCTCAACTCTGTCGGCGTCACATTGAACAATGAACTCACGTTAGCTAGGCATATGGCTGTGGCCATATGTGCAGTGGTAACGCTTTGGCGCTGTTATTACTGATCTAGGGTTATATAAATCAATGAAGAAAACTCTCAGAACGCGTTGTAACTCACAAATGAGCAGCAAATCAGGACTGTTTTTTTTTTGTAGTTTATGGGAATTGGTTATCATTGATTACAAATGACAAGTTGGACTGAAGTTATACAACGTCCTCACAAAATACCGGCGTGAAATAGCAGCATAACCTAGCGACTGGAAACGAGGCATTTCATCTTAGTCTCCCAGGGGAGACAACGCACCTGCATTTTGATTCTTAATCGATTATAAATGTAGATGTCTAAGGGCCACAGCGTTCACTTGTAGGTGGACTGTTACTGGCTTGTCACAATTTCTATTAAAAAAACATATAGATACGTTATAAATTTACATATATAAAACAATATTGTAAAAAGTATGATAGGGTCATTTACGAGTACATCGTTATTCGTGCTGCACGTGGTGGATTAACATCGCGTATTGGAACCTTGCCAATTAGATGCTGATTAGTATCAATTGGAAGTCTGGCCATTACTATTTTGTTTTAATCTGGGTGTCCTATACCATCTAGGTTATTGCATGTTGATTGCGAATTCAAGATGACACACTTTGATCAGACATAATGCAGCTCAGTGTTCTAAAAAAGGGTGGTTGAATTTTTTTAAATTGTTTTATGCATTATTACGATATTTCAGAATAATTGGCATGTCGGAAATGTATGGATTAGTATTTTTAAAACAATGTCCTTTAGAATGGTCTCAACAATCCAAGTTTTTTTGTTATCTTTTAAATCGGTTATTTAAAATGGGTATCTGAAGAAAAAACAATACTTATAATATAAGTATTGTTTTTTTTTCAGATAATGATACTTTTACTAAATTTGACCCAGGTCATATAAATAAATAAATGATTAATTGATGACTCCCCTTAGAAAAAAAAAGTTTTTAAAAGAATTCAAAAAACGAGGTTGTTATAATATATTCGACGTTTGCATCGAATCCCGTCCCAATCGCCTGACTTATAATGCCAAACACGGCGGCAACCTGAAGAATGCAACCGCGATGAGAGCGTGAGTCGAAAAGGTCCAAGGAGCTAAGAGGGGCATTGACAGAGACCTGATATCCGTCCGGATGAGAGGTCAGCAGAAGGTCCTACAGGTAAGGTACATGATCTTTCACATCTGGGATCCGCGTAGGCGAGGTAATCAGTTGTGCCAGACCATATGCTAAAGCAAAGTCATAAACAGATCTACCAATCCATTTAACGTGATGGGCGTTAAACAGTAATCAATCCATTCAACGTGATGGGCGTTAAAATCACCGACGATCATGATTTCTGCAGATGGGACCTGTTATAGCACGGAGTTTGCAGTGGTCGATGAATCGGTCTGTGTCGGCATTGCCGCTATGGGACCTATAGAGGCACCCATAGATGCGGGTATGATCGTCGCTGCCTACGCGTAGCCATGGTCTGATGGATGGACAGGTCCGTAACTTCAAGCCTACCGAGGTGTCGAAAACAGATGTACTCTCTGTCGTACATGCAAATTCCAGCCCGGGGCACAAAGGAATGTTATAATTTGTACCCCGGGTAGGAGAGATACGAAATATCAGCCGAAGAGGACACCTGTGTCTCGGTTAGAAAGAGCAAGGCCCGTTTCGCAGTTACCAGATGATAGCGGATGGCATTAAGTAGCGTGGGCGTGGATGCTCAGCGATAGATTCTCCGTCATCAGGGGTGCTGGTACCCTACTGAGGTAGTATTCTATTTAACTCCGCTACCATTTTAAGTGAGAGTGGGAATTGGGCTTCCTGTCAACTGCACTCACCAGACAAAATGCAGAAGCAGAGCTTCTACTTCACGCTGCTCTTCTGTGAGTTGGCGGTACCACCCCGGTTCGAGCCGACCCTTACATGCAACAGCAAAGGCTGCCGCGTGGCTCTAACACTGGTAAATTACTTGGGAGTACATGCAAAATTGTATTTTTTTTCTTATTCAGTATTTAGGGTCGTGTGATGTATAATATACCATTCTATGTGACATTTAGACCAGGGTCGATAATTTTAGAAACGAAAAAAAATTAAAGTGGGATGAAACCTATTGGAAAAGGAAGGGAATACCACTAAAATGAAAGGAAAAATAAATTACGGGCGATCTGAGGTTGGGAAGGGGTAGGGGTGAGTTTTTAAGGGTAAAAATCGGTAAATCTCGATTTCCGGCAAAACTACAAGTCCTATCGAAAAACGTTAAATGGCAAAGTTGCAGATAATAAAAAGATCTACAACTTTCGTATCTATACTTTTTCTCCATAACCTCAAAATTCATGTGAAAAATCCAAAAAACCACATTTTTGATTTTTTATTTTTATCTTGTACAAAAAACATTTTTTTCATGATATTTGGTGAAAACTTACATCTTTATGTCCCAAACACACTGGAATTTTGGAGATTTAAAATATTAATTTTTTCACCTTATTTTGACTCGATATCGTAAAAGCACCCTAATTTTCAAAAAAGTCGGTGGGCTTTTTGTTCCTTGAAATCTTTATTTTCTGATGGTGTAAAAAATATACATTACTATTGGAAAAAATTTCGTAAAATGCAAATAAATGAAAAAACTAAAATTCGAATTTTTTTTTAATCTTTATGTACAATTTTGAGGTATTCATTAAAATTTTTACTTTAATTACTCGAAAAACGTTAGGTTCCATGTTAGATTAATAAACAAAAAATTGCAAGTCGAAATGTACGACTATAATTAACAACTGAATAAGTTAATAAAGTTAATATTTAATATGACATCTACAAAAATTTGAGAAATTTGTCGAATTTTCTTTAAATTATATGCGTGGATGCCTATTTATTGCTATTTTAAAATTATACCTATATACCTGAGCGACCTTCGGAAAATTGTAGCCCATCAAAAGGTATTTCATAGAGAAGTGGGGAAGGGGCTTGGAGGGTCTGGGCCTTTACTTTTTTTTTATTTACTTTAAATTTTTAATTAACTTAATTTGTTCGCGCAAAATAAACGAAATTATAATCTTGTAATCGCATACTAAAATATTATTCGAATGTAATTTTAGGTTATGTTAGGTTAAACATACTATTTTATAAAAGAATATATTACTATTTTTATTTTAGAGCTAATAGATACTGATTAAAATTCAGGTAGTATTTATCTTGCTATGTAGATTCCAGAACTTTTTTTTAAAGTGAATTATCACAATTCTTGTAAAGTAACTTAGGCTGCACGTTTATTTTTAAGAACGATGTTATTCACTGCACTGTATCTCGAATACTGGCTAACGGTTTTTACAGCTGCTAATAATAACAGGTTAACAGGTAGTAAGGCCCAGACCCTCCAAGCCCCTTCCCCACTTCTCTATGAAATACCTTTTGATGGGCTACAATTTTCCGAAGGTCACTCAGGTATATAGGTATAATTTTAAAATAGCAATAAATAGGCATCTACGCATATAATTTAAAGAAAATTCGACAAATTTCTCAAATTTTTGTAGATGTCATATTAAATATTAACTTTATTAACTTATTCAGTTGTTAATTATAGTCGTACATTACGACTTGCAATTTTTTGTTTATTAATCTAACATGGAACCTAACATTTTTCGAGTAATTAAAGTATGTAACAGGTTAAATTGTCATGATTACAACCCATCAACGGTTTACTGTTGAATATAGGCCTCCCCATAGACTGCCACGATTGATTTTGTGCCATGATTGATACATGATTGTACCATAGGAGGGGGGGAGGTAAGGCGAATTTTCCTTTTTTTATAGAAGAGAGGGCAAACGAGCATGCGTCTCACCTGATGTTAAAGTGACTACCGCCGCCCATGATCAACCGTAACACCAGGGGAATTGCGGGTGCGTTGCCGGCCCTTTAGAAAGGAGTAAGTTCTTTTCTTGAAGGTCCCCAGGTCGTATCGGTCCGACAAAATCGCCGGTGGTAAACTATTTCACAGAGAGGTCGTACGCGGAAGAAAACTGGACCGCCAAGCATCCAGATGGTGTGGGTGGTATCGGGACGTTTGCCGCGTAGTAACGTCGCTTTACAGGCGGGTTGGTTATATTATACTAGGCTATATTTGAATGTTATACGAGTTATATAGATAGTTTAGTTTCTTTGGTTGTTTTCTTCTCAATGAGATAAGCTGGCTAATTCCAACTGGACACATTGTGTCTTTTTTACATGTCCTCGACCCACCCATTTGACCCGATGTAAATTACACTTTATTTACATTTCTCATGTCATTATTTATTAATTACTGTGTATTACCTATACTATGAAATACCGCTCGCATGTACCGACTATTTGCATGTCATATCCATGGTCGTTTGGATATATTATAATAAATAATTGTTATTGACTAACTCGTTTGTTTAAACACCATTATCTCATTTTTTATTAGCTTCTCTTTATCATTCGATATTTGAATATGAAATACTGTATGAAAAAATTGAGTTTAACCTCTATACTTATTAAAACCCTTCTAAAGTCGACTGTTAAATGTAGGCCTTTCCCAAGGAATGCCATTATCTGCATCCCTCATCTTCTTGCTTTTCTTACCAGATTTTCACTCCATTTGGTGGAATCAATTTAATCCATATACTAAAGCCTTATTGCTTAGGATAAATAACAATAATGTTGAATACACCAATATCGATTTGATTAGACATGATGCAACTCTAATGGATTGTTATATAGCCATCTATCGGCAGCCGAAGACCTTTTTGGTCATTGCCAAAGTCGACTCACGCAGCTTTTTATAGTTTAGGGTGACGAACAAGCACACAGTCCACCTGATGGTAAGTAAGTGCTGTGGCCTATAGACGTCTACATTTTAATCCTCAATTAAGATTCAAAATGCGTTGTCACCCCTGAGCACTAAGATGGAATGCCTCGTTTCTAGTAAAAAGGGTCTGATAACTACTACACTCACCATACGAAACACAGCAGAATTAAGCTGCTATTTTACGCTGGTATTACACCACAACAGTAAAACATGCTAGCCTATTCTATGAAATGAACACGCCGTCAAAATATATTATTGTTAGTATTGCTGCAAACACAATCAGGCATTCGTACTTACCACATTCGCGTTGTATTTCAAAAACGATGTAAATAAAAATAAAATGATGTGAACTCAATATAGCATAAGGTACAATCGTCTATCATCGAGTAATCGATTGCGATACTTTGTCATAACATGTTCTGTTAGTGCCAGGAATATTATTTTGTGATCAAAATCACGGACATTATTGTATAAATAAATACTAGAACCACTAATTTGTTTTCCTCGGAAACAAATCCCGGTGAACGTCCTCATTAACTCATGCTCTGTTGCCAAATTCCTCCACGTTTTGCTTTTATTTCTGTCTCCGTATAATATTCGTTTTTTTAAAAGCTTTACTAAATCATCACACGCGATATAACTGTGGCTTAATTATACAAACCAACGTTTGTATTACCAAACCAACAACGTTATGCGTAATCCGTATTTTTATTATGACATCAGACAAAGGGCTAATAATGGTGATTGATGTGCCTACTATCACTATATAGTATTACTTATTAACCCTTTGTTTGCTGTTGGTAATAAACAAAACATTCTGAGCGGTAAGAGCGGGACTAATGATAACGTAAACCAAAACGGTCTTTAATGCGTAAGGTGCGGTATACGAGGAGTTACTCCTGACCTTATTGTGTAGCAAAAGGTGAGGGAAGACAGCCGCCCCTCTTCCAACGCACCACAAGACCAGGAGCGTCGTCCACGAGGCACCAAAGGAACTCCACCACGGTTAGTGCTTCCTTCCTTTTACTTGGACTTGAGCCGTTTGTTTCCCAGTCACATTTTTCTCCCCTACTAGTAGTAGATTTTTAGATGAGCGAATGCATCGTCCAAGGCTGTCGCGTGCCACGTCGGCCATCTTGTTTTGGGTTTTCAAGAAACCGCACATACGGTCCACATAGTAACATATCGCATAACAAGGTCAAGGCCCGACCTGAGGAATCGAACCCAAGAACGCCTATCGCCGAGAACACTTCAAATTATTAGCGCGCCATTATTTCTGTATCTTCGCCTCGGATCTGCATCCACACCAATCCAAGTTCACCGGGAACAATCCAGCAAACCAATTCTAATCCAATTGACTCTGATAACCATCTCATTGTATACAAAAACTAGTGACGGGATGCAATATGACAGTCGCATGTGTGCGCGATGTCGGACACTGGCATCGACTCCGAGTGCTGGCGACCATGACTATGACTAATTCTTTTGCGTGATACGGCCAGTTTCTTTACTCATGTGATACAGCCACGCTGCAGCTATATTATCGTTGTAGCATGAATGGGTCGGCTCGACCGGGGTAGGATCACGCTCTCACAGAATATTAGTGTAAAATAGCAGCTTAATGCTGCTGTGTTTAGTATGGTGAGTGTAGAGAACCGGAGACCCGTTTTACTGGAAATGAGGCATTCCATCTTACGTGATGCTATTAACAAAAGTCCAAACCAGTAAAAATATTCCTTCAAAAATTATTTTATTGAAATATAGCATGTACTACATAAAGTTTTTGATTTCGCCAAGTACAATTATATATTTACGGATAGCCTCGGAAATACCATATTATGATTACTTTTATTATGTTAACAGTGCGAGGCTATCGGCTCCGTGCTCACTAAGCCGCCTGCCCAGGCAGTCAAAATTGGTCAATATCTGCATTTGATTCTTAACCTTTAAGTAGTGATGTGGTTTGGATGACTCATAAATGGTGATGTGACGTTTTATAGACGTCTACGCAATTTATGTCAATAGTATGAACTTATCTATTAATTAGACATTTTTTGTATAAAATCAAAATAAAAACCCTCTTTTTAATGATATAAGCTAAAATTAAACCCGATTTAAGCATTAATCAACATTTATTAGGACATTTGGCAAAAGTTACGAAAAAATCACATTCTATAAAAGACGCACTTCTTAAGTGTTATGAAATAAACAAACAGACTTATTTTTAACAAAAAATAAAATTTCTTACTTCTTCAACTTAATTACTAAAATAATATAGGAACTACCACAGAATCAGTCTTCTAAATTAAGTCTCAGTCAGTACAGTCGCTGCAGATTGTTTTGGAACAGCCCAAGCGTATAGGCTTATGACATGCAACGCATTTGTACCTTGTGCATCGCTTCAGCCTTGCTGGACACACCTTACAAGTCTTTTTGTCATTTTCACCAACAGCTAACTCAATGCGGCTAGGTTTTGGCGGTAAATCTTCGCTAAGAATCCGTTTCATTGTCAGTCTTATATTCAATTATTTTGTCAGTAATATCGTCATCCATAAAATGTCTCCACAATGCTTCTAGGTTGGTGAATGCTCTAGGCTGTGATCTAGGCATGTCAACCAAGTTGTGGCTTAGTGAACGACAGTTACGCATCACTGGTTCAACGCTTCACCATTTAAAACCATTGTTACCTATGTAGTATCTTTGGGATTCTTTTTTTTTTTTTTTATAGAAGAGGGGGAAAACGAGCATGCGGCTCAACTGATGTTAAGTGACTACCGCCGCCCATGATCAACCGCAACACCAGGAGAATTGCGGGTGCGTTGCCGGCCCTTTAGAAAGGAGTAAGCTCTTTTCTTGAAGGTCCCCAGGTCGTATCGGTCCGGAAAAATCGCCGGTGATAAACTATTCCACAGAGAGGTTGTACGTGGAAGAAAACTCCTTGTGAAACGTACAGTGGTGGACCGCCAAGCATCCAGATGGTGTGGATGGTATCGGGACGTTTGCCGTGTCGTGCGTTCACGAAATTTGGCGGCTGGGATTAATCCGAACAATTCCTCAGAGCACTCCCCGTGATAGATGCGATAAAATACGCAAAGAGATGCAACATCTCTTCGCAACGCCAGTGAATCGAGCCGATCGGAAAGCACTCGGTCGTCGACGATTCGAGCCGCTCTGCGCTGGATGCGGTCAAGTGGAAGGAGCTGGTACTGGGGAGCCCCAGCCCAGAGATGGGAACAGTATTCCATGTGCGGCCGAACCTGCGCCTTGTAAAGTTGCAGGCGGTGTGCCGGCATGAAATACTGTCCCGCTCTGCTGAGCACGCCAAGCTTTTTAGAGGCCAATTTGGCCTTCCCTTCCAAGTGACCACGAAACTGCACGTCACTCGATATGTCGACGCCGAGGATTCCGATACTGGCTGAGGCAACAAGGGGAGTGCCTTGAAACTGAGGGGATACGACAAAGGGGTTCTTTTTAGCGGTTAACGCGCAAACTTGTGTCTTCTGGGGGTTAAACTGGACTAGATTTAGTCGTCCCCAATCCGAGACTCTGTTTAGCAAAGACTCGACTTCAGACACAAGTTTGTCCCGGCACTCGGAGACGTTTTCCCGAGAAATATTGGCTCGGCCGGTGTAAAGAGCATCACCAGTGCTGTCATCTGCATAGCAATGAATGTTACGGGTATGCAACATATCATTGATATGCAGAAGAAACAGCGTTGGCGATAGCACGCAGCCCTGTGGAACACCAGCATTAATAGGTTTGCAATCGGAGCTTGCACCGTCTACAACGACCTTGATGCTCCGATCTGCAAGAAAGCTGGTGATCCAATCGCACAATTTCTCGGGAAGCCCATAGGAAGGGAGCTTCGAAAGAAGCGCTTTGTGCCAAACCCGATCGAAGGCCTGATTCTGTGTGTATATTATCATGTATTGAAGATAGACATGAATCTTGCATCGCAACTTAACTGCGGGGTGATCTTTGTCGTTGAGATTGAGTTTCTTCATCCTCAGAATGTTCTGAAGCCGGGTCATGATCACTGTGCAAACAGAAATCTGGATCCACTTCTTCATCGTCCACATCACTGAAGTCTCGCTCCAACTCAGCCTCTATCCACTGACTTAAGATCTTTTCATTTGTCGAAGTATTTAGAGCTACTTGTTTTCGCTTTCGACTGTTTCCTGAAGTTCCAGGTTGATCCATCTAAAATAATAACGTACGCAGTGAGGTGACGAATAAGAGACACTTAGAAAAAAATACACTAATACTGTAGTGACGTCTAATAAATCATTTACGCAAATACTGACCTCACGTCTCAGGGACACCAAACGGTCGTACAGGTACAGGTGTTGCTGCCACGAGCGCAAGCACTCGACCCTCTGATCACGCCACCAAAACCCGAAGGTAGCGGGAGGGGCGGGAGCGTCTTTAAAAAATTAACGCCACGAGACTGATTTTTGCATCGAAGCCGTCTGTAAGACACCCACGTCACTACTTAAAGGTTAATATGGGATAAATGTAGATGTCAATGGAGGACAGCATCCACTCATCATCAGGTGGACCGTGTGCTCGTTTGTTACCTTAAATTATAAAAAAATCTCGCAGCTGTGGTAGAGATCCAAGTCCAGCAGTTCTCTGGACTTCTCTTCTCTTAAAAGAGATGATACTGCCGCCTGAAATTTATGGAGTTTTTTTGGCAATTTCCTTAGTTACTTCTTAAGACACCTACGGGACGAAATAAGGTTGTTGATTATTATTTTACGTTCTACTACACGGTTGCATATTGTTACTAATTTGTAAGATTTTGTGTTATTTAGGCAGCTAGAGAAGACAAATTTAGTCAATTGTATTTTGGTATGATTCTCGTAAAGCCTATAATAATAAATAATAATAGGTTAAAATAATAATAGGTTATTTATACCGGTAACCTCTAACAAATATTGCAGAATCCATAGACCAGTTCCATAGCTTCATGCTATTTTACCTTAGATCATCTAAGTATTTTACCAAATTCATTCCTACATCGGATAGAAAGAAGCGGCGATATGTTGTACAAATTAGTTTTAATACAACGCCATCTACAGTCACCTCTGTAAACTTACAGCAAATATCACACTAAGGTTTCGTTCGTCTGTTCGCCACGGAATCATTTCAGTAATTGTACGCCCGATGGCGTTGAATGATTTCAACAAATCCTCTTTTTAACCAACCAAAAACCACATTAATACATAAATAGTAAACATATTGATTAGAAACACCTTAAGCCTTGATATTTTTGTAATTTTTTTTTTGAATTTGCGACGTCTTTTAGTCTATCGATCGTCTATCCTCTGCATTGCGTATGATGCGTGATGTCACTGGTGCTTTAAACAGCGTCCAGCCTGTTTAAAACAAAGTGCAACCTGCGCTTGCATTATATACAATATAACTACATGTATAAAGTCAAAGATCTTGCACACTTCAGGCCTTCGCCTTTGATCACCAATTTTTTTTTGTGCCCTTGAATTTTACAAACCGCAACTCTTCCGTATTTAGTGCTAGGGTATTGTTACCTAGTCCTATTTTTAAATTTACAACATCAATCCCTGCACTTTTTTAAAAATTATTATCCCTATCTGTTTCTCATTAAATTACTTGACAGGCCTGTTGGTCTAGTGGTTAGTGACCCTGACTGCTAAGCCGGAGGTCGTGGGTTCGATTCCCACCCAGGACAAATGTTTATGTGGTATTTAACAGTGGTAGAGCCATGCGGCAGCTTTGCTGTTGCACGTATGGGCCGGCTCAAACCGGGGTGGTACCACGACCTCACAGAATACCGGCGTGAAGTGGAAGTTCTGCTTCCGCGTTTCGTCTGGTGAGTGCAGGTGGCCGGAGGCCCAAATCCCCCCCCCCCCATCAACATGGTAGCGGAATTAAATAAAGATAGACTACCCCAGGAGGGTACCAGCACCCCTGGAGAATCCCTCGCTGAGCATCCACGACCATGTTTCTCCACTTCTGAGCGTGGGTGCTCAGGCTGCCCCGCGTATTCTGGGGGGGGCGAAATTCCGCTCAAGACTACAACTGCTCGAGGCAAACGGAGCAACAAGACCAAGGCGACCCCTGCCACGCTGTCCGTGAATTTCTGCAATATCAGGGGACTTCACTCTAACCTAAACGCCGTCCACTACCATCTCGAGACGGCGAGGCCGGCTCTGCTCTTTCTGACCGAGACGCAGGTGTCCTCTCCGGCTGATGTTTCGTATCTCTCCTACCCGGGGTACAAACTGGAACACTCCTTTGTGCCTCGGGCTGGAGTTTGCGTTTACGTCAGAGAGGACATCTGTTCTCGACGCCTCGGCAGACTTGAAGGTTCGGACCTGTCCATCCTTTGGCTACGCGTAGACAGCGACGACCATCCGCGCGTCTACGGGTGCCTCTATAGGTCCCACAGCGGTAATGCCGAAACAGACCGACTCTTCGACCACGTCCAAATGGCTGCAGATTCGTTGCTACAGCAGATCCCCTCCGCAGAGATCGTGATCCTCGGCGACTTTAACGCCCATCACGCCGAATGGCTCGGTTCACGTTTAACCGATCATGCGGGGAGATCTGTTCATGATTTTGCCTTGGCATATGGTCTGACACAACTGGTTACTTCGCCTACGCGGATTCCAGATGTGGAGGATCATGCACCTTCCCTGTTGGACCTTCTGCTGACCTCTCACCCGGACGGATATCAGATTTCCGTCGACGCCCCTTTAGGCTCCTCGGACCATTGTCTGGTCCGGAGTGTTGTGCCACTCACGCTGAAATCGCGGTTGCATTCTGCAGGCTGCCGCCGTGTTTGGCACTATAGGTCAGCCGATTGGGATGGGATGCGGTCTTTCTTTGCATCCTACCCTTGGGGGCGGGTTTGCTTCTCGCCGGATGATCCCAACGTTGTTGCGGATTCTGTTACTGATGTGGTACTTCAGGGTATGGAACTTTTTATTCCTTCCTCTGTGGTGCCCATTGGAGGCAAATCTCAGCCATGGTTTGGTCGCTCCTGTAAAATAGCATCATGCTATAAGCAGGAGTGCTACCAAGCCTGGGTTGATGCATCAGCGTCCCGGGATGTAAACACCAGCGCTCTAAAAAAGAAGTATAATTCCGCCTCTAGGTCCTTCAAAAGAGTCATTGCCAAGGCAAAGTCAGAGCACATAGGCAGAATTGGCGAGAAACTAGTTCGCCTTCCTTCTGGAACCCGTGCATTCTGGTCTCTCGCCAAGGCTGTCCAGGGGAATTTCTGTCAGCCATCTCTTCCATCTCTGCACAGGGAGGACGACTCACTGGCCCATACTGCAAAGGAGAAAGCCGATCTTCTAGGCTCCTTCTTTGCGTCTAACTCGACTCTCGATGACGGGGGGAGTACGCCGCCGACCATCCCGCGGTGTGAGTGCTCCATGCCGGAAGTGCAGTTCACACAGCGCTCGGTTCGCAAAGCACTCCTCTCCCTGGACATCCACAAGTCGAGTGGGCCTGACGGAATCCCCCCAATTGTGCTGAGGACGTGTGCTCCAGAGTTGGCACCGGTTTTAACGCGTCTTTTCCGGTACTCCTACTCCCTAGGCGTAGTCCCAAAATCATGGAAGACTGCTTTCGTCCACCCGATCCCTAAAAAAGGCGACCGCTCAGACCCGTCCAACTACCGGCCAATCGCCATCACCTCCTTGTTCTCCAAAACAATGGAGTCCATTGTAAACTGCCAGCTCATGAGGTACCTTGAGGATCACCAGCTGATTAGTGACCGCCAATACGGTTTTCGCCGTGGTCGGTCAGCTGGTGATCTTCTGGTCTACCTCACTCACAGATGGGCGGAGGCAGTAGAGTTCAAGGGGGAGGCATTGGCCGTTAGTTTGGACATTGCGAAGGCCTTCGATCGGGTTTGGCACAAAGCGCTTCTTTCGAAGCTCCCTTCCTATGGGCTTCCCGAGAAATTGTGCGATTGGATCACCAGCTTTCTTGCAGATCGGAGCATCAAGGTCGTTGTAGACGGTGCAAGCTCCGATTGCAAGCCTATTAATGCTGGTGTTCCACAGGGCTGCGTGCTATCGCCAACGCTGTTTCTTCTGCATATCAATGATATGTTGCATACCCGTAGCATTCATTGCTATGCGGATGACAGCACTGGTGATGCTCTTTACACCGGCCGAGCCAATATTTCTCGGGAAAACGTCTCCGAGTGCCGGGACAAACTTGTGTCTGAAGTCGAGTCTTTGCTGAACAGAGTCTCGGATTGGGGACGACTAAATCTAGTCCAGTTTAACCCCCAGAAGACACAAGTTTGCGCGTTAACCGCTAAAAAGAACCCCTTTGTCGTATCCCCTCAGTTTCAAGGCACTCCCCTTGTTGCCTCAGCCAGTATCGGAATCCTCGGCGTCGACATATCGAGTGACGTGCAGTTTCGTGGTCACTTGGAGGGGAAGGCCAAATTGGCCTCTAAAAAGCTTGGCGTGCTCAGCAGAGCGGGGCAGTATTTCATGCCGGCACACCGCCTGCAACTTTACAAGGCGCAGGTTCGACCGCACATGGAATACTGTTCCCATCTCTGGGCTGGGGCTCCCCAGTGCCAGCTCCTTCCACTTGACCGCATCCAGCGCAGAGCGGCTCGAATCGTCGACGACCGAGTGCTTTCCGATCGGCTCGATTCACTGGCGTTGCGAAGAGATGTTGCATCTCTTTGCGTATTTTATCGCATCTATCACGGGGAGTGCTCTGAGGAATTGTTCGGATTAATCCCAGCCGCCAAATTTCGTGAACGCACGACACGGCAAACGTCCCGATACCATCCACACCATCTGGATGCTTGGCGGTCCACCACTGTACGTTTCACAAGGAGCTTTCTTCCACGTACAACCTCTCTGTGGAATAGTTTATCACCGGCGATTTTTCCGGACCGATACGACCTGGGGACCTTCAAGAAAAGAGCTTACTCCTTTCTAAAGGGCCGGCAACGCACCCGCAATTCTCCTGGTGTTGCGGTTGATCATGGGCGGCGGTAGTCACTTAACATCAGGTGAGCCGCATGCTCGTTTGCCCCCTCTTCTATAAAAAAAAAAAAAAAAAAAAAAAAATGTGATTAGCACGATCATTTGTTCTGTGTCTGGGTGTAATTTATCTATAATATTTATGTATTTAGAAATATATAAGTATGTTTATAAGTTGTCTAGTACCCATAACACAAGCTCTGCTTAGCTTGGGACTAGATGGCGTTGTGTGATAGCTGTGGAATATTATTATATTATTATATTATATTATTATAATACTGAATTATTTTCTTTGTTCGTATAGAACTCAAAAAAGAAATTTTATAATAAAATACCTAGCTCTTCAATTGATGCAGGCGGTTTGGAACGTGCGTATAAACAAGAAATTTTCTGGTATTATATAAACCAGATGTGGAGTATAGATTCCATAGCTCCCGATCCCGACTTGGTCATTCGCGTACGAAACCTATCCTAGGAAAGCACGTTTTAGTGTGAGTTGTGTTAGTTTGAATTCTGCAATATTCTGCGTAAAATCGTGTACCCGAAGGTGCACGAGAAAGTCACAGGTGATCCAGTGAAATGACAGGTATGATAAAATAATTGAATTCATATCATTGAAAATGATTTTTGAAGTGTTTCGAATGTTACTTTCAATGTATGACTTAATAATAAATTCTTTTTTTAACCTATTGAAGACTATGTGCCCTTGATGTAAAAATATCTGTTTCACACTCAAATGTTGCGAAACGTGCGGTAGCTCTATGTTTAGACAAAAACATAATAGGCATGTATTTATAATCAGTCAAGCAAGGTTTAGACGAAGCCAATAACGCTGGCGCCAGTCCTGAGACAAGTCAGCGCTGGCCTGGCCCGTGTTGTTTAGATGAGGCCAAATGGATTCATTTCATTCCTAGATTATTCTTGCAAATCATTGTATTAAATTAATGATTATTTAAACATTAACTGAAAAATAATGCTTATCATATACATACATCAAATATAGGACTGTGTACAATATTACCAGTGAAATTTTTATATTAAAAATTATTTATTCTGTCGCGGGGGTTGCGAGGCATGCGGGCGGGTGGCACTGGCTTGAAAAATAGGCAGGCGCTCTATTCCCGCCAGTACTGGCAGCCAGCGCTGGCTTGTCTTGAAAAACTGTTTATACGATGCCAATAACAAGCCAGCGCTGGCCGGCGGTCAAACTGGCAGCCAACACTGGCTTCGTCTAAACCGTGCTTCATGTTAACTGCTACCTCATAATTGTTAGAAACATGAAATAACAGTGTCATCTTATTATCAAATATTTTTATCTTAATTCTGTCTTTAAAAAAGTCAATCGGTGGTCATACGAATACGATATGTTATTTGAAAACATGTTAGCAAGAGTTTTCCCACTGGAGTGGTAGCTACCTATTTTAATTTTCATAATTTTGTATGATAATTTTCTTAATTATGTTTGATTGATAAAATTCTGACAAAATTCGTAGAATTTCTCACAAAACAAGTAAAGATTCCTATAATTGTAATTTTCTATTTACAAAACCTTAGTAGCCGTGACTTGTAGAGATCGCGCGAGTTATTAGAGGCGGCCCACTGTATTTCCAATTATGGGCGTTGGTGGGCAGCAAATATGCGGGAAATATCAACTGAGCATAATTTGTCTTTAGTAGATTAGAGAACGGGTGTATATACTCACACCTAATGATGGTTTTCCGACTCTTGTTGCTTAATGTGAATAATCTTTCTATAAAGGTGGATAATTTCACACTACGGCTCTGAGAAAAGGCCTTCTTAAGAAAGTCTCATTAGGTAAGCATTTCTTAAAACACCACTGAAGTGTAGAACCATGCTGCAGTTATTTTAGTAGTATAGTTGTAACATGAATGGGTCGGTTCGACCGGGGAAGGACCACGCTCTCAGAGAATATTAGCGTAAAATAGTAGCTTAATGCTGCTGTGTTTCGTATGGTGAGTGTAGAGAACCGGAGACTCTTTTATTTGAATATGATATAACATACTTTCTTCGAGAAAAAAAATAGTTTGACATATTCCAACGGTGATTTTGTCACTGATTTCAGCAGCGTATTTAAATCTTGCTGTTGTCCACTTAAATTTAAGCTTTATCCAAAATAATAATAAAATCTTTTGCTGGATCGAGTAGTATTTGATGGTAATGGTATGTATAATATATGATAATATATGTGTAGAGCTATTGGCTATTGAAAAGATCGGTGAAGGTGTTGCTGGGATTATTACATAGGTTGGAGAAGCAGCAACACTGGACGGAGACAAATTACTCAACAAACACACGTGCCTCGTAATATTCGTCGTATTTTTGGCCGGGACCCGGGACTAATACCTCCCTGTAGTCGTCTTCACATTCCGACAATACGTGCATATTTTTGAGTGATGATGGCAACGAAATTGGTATCGAGCTGAGAAAAATGTGCGGTTATTTCACCACCCGATAAGTCGCTGCTTTCAGTATCCGATCTTGCTCCTTCGTTTGGGACCAATGCCAATATTCTTTGAGCTCTCGTGCCGGCCCAAAAAGTAAACAAACATCGATATATATGTACTACGCACAGAAATCTAAATATTATTTAGAATTCTGTGGTACTACGTAAGTACATAGTACATATAACTCAATGTAAAAAAAACGTTATGTACAGATAAATAAATACAATTTCAATAACGTTTCATACTTACTAATGTATCTGAAAATGCACACGGTAAAATGTACACTCTAGTGTTGTAAGTTTGGCAATGTGTCCTATAATTAAAATTCGTTTATAAATTAAAATTCGTACATGTAAAAATTTTAACTTAAAATATTGTGAACTAGATATTTTTCACCTTAAATATAATAGTTATATAAAAAAAATATTGTCAAATTTAATTTACAATTGGTAGCTTCACTATAGGTTGTGTGTACTGTATTACTTTTAACTGCTTAGTACTTAATGTTTGATTTTAAATACCATTTAGTAATTTTTTTTTTAAATCTTTAAACATATTGTGGTTGCAAGCTTTTAATATGTATAAGATATCTGTGGAAACTTCATTGGTTTTAGGATTACCTTTATATGTTTTATAATATATTTCTAATGTACTGTATGTTTCCCTTGAAAAGCAAATAAATAAATAAATAAATAATGCACTCTCCAAAATTAAGATCATAGTAGGTACAGGATATTGGCGATGTGCATTTGTAGATATATGAACATTAACAGTAATATTTTAGATAAAAAATATTGTTGTTCGATCAAAACCAAAACAATATACATTCAGTTACATAAATATAACATAAATCTGTCGTAACAACTATATTTTGATTTTATTCGATATTTTATTTCGATGGATTTTAATCGATTCTTATAACTCGTAGATGCACGCACATGCTCCGTCATTTTGCGATGTATCTTGCCTGAAGCAATAAATAATATTTTTACTGCCAAAAAGAAGGATTTCGTAAACTAAATGGAATATAATTTTAGTCTAAATTTGCTAAAATATTTATCTATTATATCTTTTTTTTACAATATGTCTATTATCAGATACGTAATCTAGTTAAGGGTTAACTTTCCCAGAAGCTTTTTGTCTGTAAATTTTAAGTTTTGTCGGGAATCTGGATATCGTTTAAAATGTCGGGAGAATCCAGACGAATCTCGAACTTCTGACAATTCCACCCCGATATCAAGATATAATAATGTCCTCCAAACCGAATTTCAATTTCGGCGGCCAGTCTTAGCGGAGGCTTGCCATTTGCGCAGGACTTGGGATGGTAAACTAACATTTTGACTCCGAAAATTTCTTGACGGATAAACCCAATATTTGCTCTCTTTTATGACAAATATATCCTCTATGAGGCAATGCTTGTGAGAGCTCTATGGCCAGCAATGGACTTCTGACAGGCTGTAATAAAAGTTTATCGAACAGTCACTCTTTTTTAATGACCGTAATCAATATCAATTAGAAATTTTTAACAACATCACGCGCCATATTTCACGCAACAATAGAAAGACAAATCAATCTATGCCGTTTGCGGTGTCCCTTAAATATCTTAACGTTTCGTCTTCACGGCTTGATGAGCATGGGAGCGGCACTGACCGTCATTCGCCACGCTTTGTTCTTCATCCCACTCGTTTATGTTCTTTGTTTTAAGATGTTGACGAGTTTCGAAATTTTCATCAGGGTTTGACTAAGAATTTACGTATAAAATGCGGAATTTATGTCACATGTAGCGTTGCTTGCAACTTTTTTGCGTTTCTGATTGGTTTTTTCCTCGACATGTCCATACAGCCTAGACTAGCGTTTCTCAAATCTAGTATTACTATACGGCGTTTTTTGTGTTGCGGTGCCTAGGAAGCGCAAATGGTAACATTCTCAACGTAGCCGGCTACGTCCCGGATTCCCATACGTGGCGGCTTCCGAGAACCGCCGCGCGGAGATCCGCTACGCGAGCCTGTGACCTTCCCTGGACACTCGTTACCGCGTACGTTTATCGCCTACACGCCCCCATTACGAGCCGCGCCACTATGAACCGAAGATCATTAGAAACCGTCCCGTAGAATGCTGCAACTGTCCGACCCGCTGTCAGTTGCCGCGGCGACATCCATCCGACAACGCTGTCGCAACTATCAGTGACTTACCAACGTTCGAATTCGAGTTCTGACTTATTGTGCATGTAACATCTTTGTAATTATCAGTGAGCGATTATTCGATTCTGTAAATGTGAATAGTAAGATGCATTTTGTGACGGACGTGTAAGAAATCGTAGATTTGTGTGTCCGTTTACGTATACGCGCTGCGAGCTGGCACCTGTTGATAAACTAAGCGTCCTTTCGAACAAACCAATAATAATCAGAGAGCGGTAAACTAAAAATACTCCTCACAAAATCTCATAATTGACGATTGAGAAACCAGCGTGGCATTTTCGTTAATGATACTGAAGTTTGTGTGTGTTTCGAATGGAATCATAGAGTCGTATTTTACAAATAGCTTTGTTAGTATTAGATTATATTTTAAATACTACGGCTGTAAGAGGTAGTCCTTTTGCGGATAGATGATATTTCCTCGCCCTCGCCCCAAAAACTAGCCTAAATGACAGATTTGCGATGTTGTGGAAAGCGTTGGCTGATTTAAATCAGACTGATTTGAATCTTGAATTAAATCAACATGTATAAATTAATGCATTAGACAGAAAATAAAATAAAATTGGTTTAAAATAAGGTAAAATCTTTTATTGTTTTATGTTATTCTTATTATTCTATTACAATAGTCTCATAAACTTTGGAAAATCAATAAAAACTGTAGCAATGAGGTCTGTCAGTCTCATAAACCTAGTAAAATCACCCAAAGAATTTTAAAGAAATTCATACTTAAGATACGAACTGTAATTAGTACAGTGTTAATTATTTTACTCTTAATCAGTCTCATACCGTATGTGTTCATAAATTTTGGAAAATTAATCCAAAATAGATAAATTATATAAAATATAAAAGTACGAGTACATTTGCCTTCGTAAACATCTGAAATCAACAAAATAAAATATTTATTTGTTACTATTTTAAATTTTAAAAATAAGAAGATTCCATCTTAGTCCTCAGGAGTGGCAACGCATTTACAATTTAATTCTTAATCGAGGATGGATGTAGATGTTTGTAGGCCACAGCATCCACGTACCATCAGGTGAACTGTGTCACCCTTATTCTATAAAAAAAGTTTTGGACATATCCCTTTTGTCGTATCCCTTTTCTATAATAATAAGTCAATCAAAAGCTTTCACTGACGTGTAGTTAGGCGTGAGACATCCCACTTAATTGACTATAAAGTCGAGCATAGAGTAATGTAGGAAGAGCTTTTAATTGCGTACATGTGTTTACATTTATAAAGCATTTGATTCAGGCCGATCTCTGGAATTTGGTTTCTCATAAAGCTTTAACTTTTTAATACAAAGTCTCAGTTTGTAATCATCAAAGCAGATGTCAGTCTTAAAAAGTTTCTTTCTTTATTAATTTCTTTAGAAGAAGGATGATTTCACTTGATGGTTAGTGAATGCTGTGTCACATAGACACTTACATGTATCATCGATTAAAAATAAAAATGTCCATGTGTTGTCACTCCTGAGGGCTCAATTAGAATGCCTTGTTACCAGTAAAAAGGGTCTCCAGTTCCCCACACTCATCGTACGAAACCATCAGCAAAATGCTGTTATTTTACGCTGGTTACGTGCGTGTTCCTTCTCCTGTAGAGGCGAACAATTTATCCTGCAGTCATGTTACACATACAGTGTGGTTGAGTTTGGTGACCACATAAAAATGCCTAATAGATACCAAATGAAGTTTTCAATAAAATCGTGCATGTGATAACAGTACAGCACTTGACATCCTGCATTTTAAGTCTGCTTTAAATTAGGTACACCTGTTTTTTTGTATTAGTATCTGTTTAAATTACACCAGATTTTTCTATAAAATTTTATGGATTTTGGAATGTTTTTGTTCTATCTTTATATTGTTCTTAGTCCCAAGACAACACAAAGACGGAAAAATATGGTAATTACATTTTTAAACTGTAGCTTACTGAGTAAAGTGTGTTGTAAATTACGCCAATAATCCGCATAATCAACGATTTTTACAAAAAATTGATTTTTTGGTTATGAAAAAATTATTGTTATTAAATGCTGCGTTTTATATGTTCAATTGTAGATACAAATAGCAAAGGTTACCGTCGAAGTATCTTACCTCATATTGTCATTACTCGATTCGGTCCAGCGAGCTGACGAGACAAAAACCTTGTCGTTGGAAGGCGATCAATCACGCTTGCCTCGTGCAGACAAGATCAAATCTTAAATGACTATGTAATGATGATACTGTTTTAGACTTTTTATTATTAGAATAACACGGTTTTATCTTAAAACTGTACGTGTTACTACTTGTCTTATTAACATTTCTATTTTCAAATGGCGTTAAAGAAACGTACTGCATAAATGAGACCTATGAAATTATACATACATTAACATGTATTTCATTTCATTACAATATGTTAAAAGTGCGTAAAAAGAAAGAATATTAACAGTGCTATAAACATTACTAATATTCCCCTTAACCACTCGTGGTAAGCTTAAATTGCTTGTGTTACGAGTGGTTCACGCCAGTAGTCGAATGGCGGATTCGAACCCACGACCTTTTTCAGTTCGCGGTCCGCGCCCTGCCATTGGGCTTCTACCTTCAACATGAAAAGCCTCATAAGGCTTAATTTGCCGAAGTTGCCACACTTAACATGCGGCTGGGTAGCCACAGTTTTTTATTATTATTTCGTGTTATTATAATGAAGATGCTATTCCCCCACATGTAGATGCTGCTCCTCCGTATGAGGATGCTACTACCCGTCACCTGTTTCATTTCCGTTCTTCGCCTCTTACTACTCCCCAGGCATAAGAGAACAGAACACCCATATTACATGATAAATAACAAAATATGTAGTAAATAGTCCACGTATGAATCTATGAATACAATATTGTCTTTTTTGAAAACACATAATATACGTTAACATCATTAATAATAAATAAATAAAATAAACAGACCCGTGAGTCTATTTAGCATAATCTAAAATAAAATTTTATACCACATTTTTAGCATGTAAATATTATATACCTACGAAAACCAGCTCTCACGAGCAAAAGTTGTTTACTGTGATGTCTCTCGACAATTCATTTGTGCAGTTACCGCCAATCTTTATAATCCGGTATTCTATAGAATACTTAAAGCATTCAGGCAATGTATAAAATATTATTTATTTCATACTTTATCTACAGAAGTTCAATAGTTAGGTAATTATTAACCTTCGATCGTTTTCCGCCCACTTATGGGCGCCGCCTACGAACTTAACGCTGCGTAATAAATCTCCACTAAATATTGCTTTGTTTTTATACGTTTTTTAACATGTCGATTTTCAATTCATAATTGCAAACTAGTTTTCGATCATATGATGGTAAGTACATATATACTTTATATTTTAGTGTGGAGTAATATACACAGTTATATACTGTCGCATAAATATTATGTAATATTTATATTTATCTAAAAGCCTATTTATTAACAGTAAAACTTATTGTTATACAATATTCAGGAGCCAAAAGACTGACTCTTTAGTCTCAAAACAAAATGCCTAAAAACTGAAACAAATAGGTGGTGCTGTGGTCAATTTATTAGTGTTTTTTATTTTAACTTTAAAAATTCAAAGTGAGTTTGGAATGAAACTTATCGTCCATCCTTCTCTAAGCAGTTCAGGCCATTTTCGACCCCCCTATAACTTCGTTGTGGGTAAATCTAGAAGCCTGAATTTTCAGTAACCAAGTAGACATTGTATAAACAGGGTATATTTCAAAGTTCATTCAATTTTAACCAGTAGTTGAAGATAAAAAATCTCATCTGTGAAAACTTAATAGGGTTACTTTGTAAATTACATTATATACCATATAGTATTAATTAAAAGCTGTAAGTTTTCCTGTTATAAATAAATAAATAAATAAATAAAAAAATAATGATTTTTTACATTTACGCGAACACTACACATTGATTAAAACTACTTTTACGGATTTTATCGCATTAAATTTAATTTTGATTATTTCAGTCCCCCGTAACCATGGGTGCTGGAAAGCACCCGAAACGTCGGGAATTAAAAATAAAAATAATTAAAATTAAATTAAACACGATAAAATCCGTAAAAGTAGTTTTAATCAACAGTAGTTGAAGAATTACAACTAGTCAAAGTTTCTTAATTTTGTCACTCACTGACTGACTGACCGATCATCAAAACTCTAAGGCACTTCTAGCACACATAGAAGCTTGAAATTTAGAATACAATTAGTGTTTAGTGTATAAATCAAAGAAAAACTAAAATATTTTGCAATCTCGGTCCAGTTTTCTAGGTACACTAACTGCATAAATAACTTTGTAATCCCATATAAATATATAGGATTACAACTTTATATGTAAAATATAACAGAATAATCGAAAAGGAAAAAAGTGGGACTATCTACGAAAAGAAATGAGATGCCATCAAAAACATAAAAAAACCAAGTCTCGCAACTCAGTTCTTCTTCCGTAAAAAGTTGTGAGATCCATGTAATACCAAGTCGGTTAATTAAATCAGTCCCTACTTAAGGGTCCTTCTGTCTTAAGTTGTTACGTAATTAGCGAAGCTAACGACATCTTATTGTGACCATATCGAAATTAAAAATCTTTTAATATCGATATGATCACAATTAAAGTTAAATGTAGAGCAACGTCTGACAAACTATTGCTTGAAGTCACTTTCATTGTGTTTTTTTTATAATGAAAGTGACCAAATCATATCATTATTGATGATGTCTTTAAAATATCTACCGCATAATGTACCAGCGTAAAATAGCATCTTAATGATGTATTTTGTATAGTGAGTGTAGAGAAACGGAGACCCTTTTTATTGGAACCGAGGCAATCCATCTTAGTTCTCAAAGGTGACAACGCATCTGAATTTTGATTCTTATTCGAAGGTAGATATAGGTGTATATAGACCAAACCACCCTCTTACCATCGGGTGGACTGTGTGGCTTGTTTGTCACCCTTATTCTATAAAAAATATTTTTCAATATCTCTGGAACGTTTTCTGTTACTTACATCTCTTGTCAACAATATTTCTTTTCAATGAAAAATAGGTTAATGGTGTTTGCTGACAGCCACTCATGTGTTTCACCGACGTGTGAGTTCACACCCACGCAGACAAATATAATTTTTGCTTACGTAACGTGCAGGTGTAACTCCATAGAAAAATTGAAGAAAAGCTATTTAAAATATACTTTTTATATTACTTATCTGAGAACGTTATAGAACAAGAACGTCCGTACGTCCTCTGCAAAGCTGCAGTGCGAATTGACAGACGTCACAACCTCGAAATATTATATTAAATCTCTTTGGCTGTGACGTCATCACATCCGTTGAGGCTGTGAGCCAATTGCAATCATGCTAATAGTTTTGGTAAAAATGCATGAAAAATCAATTGATCTTTTTTTTATTTGTCTATATATTTAGTAAACTTTAAAAAAAAAAACATGTAACTTTTTTTACTTCCTAAGTTTACTGTCGGTGCAGTGAGCACCGAAACTTATAAACTACTGGCTGTTCCCCGCGACTTCGTCCGCGTGAAATTTATTACGATTGAATTTCATGGATTTGAATTTTCTACGCAAAATCCCAATTCTTTTTCTCAAATAAAAATAGACTGTTACTCCTTATACTATCAGCAATCTGCTAGTGAAAGTCCTGACAAAATTGGTTCAGCTATTTCGGAGATTAGCCGGAATAAACAGAAAAATCAGACATAAAAATTGAAAATATACTATAGCCTATGTTTATCAGAGATAATGTAGGATTCCAATGGTAAAATAATTTTTCTACTCGGTCCAGTAGTTTTGGAGCCTATTTAATTCAAACAAACTAATAAAAAATATTGAATTCAAACAAACTACAAAACAAAAAATATTATTATAGTGTAGATGTAGACGACCTGGTGCGGTAGGGCGCTCTATCGCCAAGCTGATAGCGTTTTGAGGAGTCAAACCATAAAGCAAGAAGCTGTAGGAAATAATAAATACATAATAATAAGATTGTTGAATCTAATCAAGGAGCCGAAAAATAATTTATTTATTTTATATAATATTAACATAAATAACTTTGATATACCTATCTATAGAATTATTTGACTAGAGTTGTGAAGTAAATGAAAACTACTTCATTATATGCTAGTGACGTATGATGTATGCTAGTGACGTGTGCCATTATTTTTAGTGTTTGAAACGAAATCGTTATTACAGTAAAATTTGTTAAGTATCATATTAATTATCTAGGGACCACCATGTTTAAAACCATAGTAGAATAAATACCTACCAATTAAATTCAAAAATGAAATTGAATTGATTTTGACATTACATAAATTTGAGTTGTAATATATTATGAAAATTTAATGTTAAGGACTATTTAAATAACTATTTGCATTTGATAAATATTAATTATCGTTATATAAAAACTAAGTAAAGAATTCAACGGGGCCAGTTCGCGAGGTATGAAATATCCGCGGAAGTGACTACCTGACGGGAATAGCACAGTTCACGTCAAAACAACAGTGCGACCGCACTATCTAACGTCGCGCGTGTCTACCAAAATAATCAGTCTACTCCTAGCCGCAGTCCAACCACGACTGCCCACTATTCGACCTGCTAGTGCTTTTATACTACGCATCAGGGATGGCCTCGATGCGCACGCGCTCTGCATCCCCCAAGTCCGTCTCTTTCTCCCCCGTACTCGAGAGAAAGTACAGTGTAGAACGTGGACCATCCAGCCCGCCAGAGCTGAGCTGTTCAGACTGGCGAATGTACTTCAGTGATTTCAGCTCATACTTAGGTGAGTATAGTGAGGCCGATTTGTTTTTCGAATGATTCAGGTCGCGTTTATAGTTTGGCCTTGTGCTATTTCTGTTTCGTGTCAGTGGCGCGATCGGGAGTCGACTTAGTAGGTACACAAACTTCACGTAATCACAGTAAATAGTTGTGTTGATTGGTTTCAGTGTACTATCAGGATCCAGTTTGATGGACTTGGTCTTGCTTTTGGTGGCTTCTCATTTCTGCATCGTAACCATATACCTAGGTACTATATTCCTTTGTATATTTTGCGATGGAACCTGTTGAGATATCTAACACTTGGACGGTTTGCAGATGCCGAACGCTCTGATGTAATGCAAACCAGCAGTGCGATTTTGTAACTTTGATGGAAATTATACGTGGCAGAACCACGCTGCATCTATATTACGGTTGTAGCACGAATATTTCGACTCGACCGGGGAAATACCTCACGGAATAGCAGCTTAATGCTGCTGTGCTTCGTATGGCGAGGGCAGAGAACCGGAGATCCTTTTTACTGGAAACGAGGCAATCCAATTAAGTCCAGAAATGACATCGCATCTGCATTTTGATTTCTTAATCGAAGACAGATGAAGGTGTCTATGGGCCACAGTATCTCTACCATCAAGTGGACTGTATACATAAATGCTTAAAATATGGTATTATAATAAAAACTATATCGGCTTGTACACATTCAATATTGACATTAACATTAACGAAACCAAACGTGAAATGTAAAACCCACCAGAATAACACAATCGCGCTGCTGTTTTTAGGAAAGCTCATTTCCAACATATCAGACTGCTCAGCAAAAGTATATGTATAAAATATATATATAATTTTACATTTTTTTTTTACCATCAGCCCCTATAAGTCCACTTCTAGATATGGGTTTCCCTCGTTAAAAGAAAATTAAGGCAAAATTTTCTTTTAACGGGAGAAGCCATCGTCGCGTTTGGCAGGCGGATTGACGATGGCAGTACAAGACGGGGTAGAGCCATGCTGCAGTTGTATTAGTAGTATAGTTGTAGCAGGAATGACTCGGCTCGACCGGAGAAGTACCACACTCTCACAGAATACCAGCGTAAAATAGCAGCATAATGCGGCTGTGTTTCGTGTGGTGAGTGTAGAGAACCGGAGACCCTTTTTTCTGGAAACGAGGCATTCCATCTTAGTCCTCACGAGTGACAACGCCTTTGCATTTTGATTCAGAGTGGAGGATGGATGTAGATATCTATGGGTCACAGCAACCATTTACCATCAGGTAGACTGTGTGTTCGTTTGTCACCCTACTGTGACGCAGCTTTTCATCATCATTGTGGATGTTATACGTCTGACGTAAACGAAATGATTGTACCACCATCTATCGGAAGTCTCATTATTTCTCAGGCATTTCCCATAGTCGCCTGTTCCGACACCTACAGGAGGAATGGGATGATGTGTTCTCTTACGCCGTCACCCCGCAACACTAACTTAACATACTTAACATAAACTTTTCATTTTATACGATATTATAGTGTCAAATGAGTACACAAGCTATCTGATGATAAGTGGATGATATAGTCTTTAAACACTTTCATCTATATATTTTCACCATTACACTACACCCAAACCAAATGGAGCAAGCACCAGTAGGATAACGGATGAAGCCGCATTACCGCACACTCGGTGTATACACCGTACACACACCTGCAACATCGAACGACGAGAGCTGAGCAGTCAGAGGCGGGGGTTAGATAGCGCAAAAACGACTAAAGAGGCGACATGATGATTGGTAACAACATCAAATCGTAAACCATCGTTATCATCATCCTCATCTTTATTGCCTTTCCCTTTTTAATCAGTACGTGGCCTTGCAGGCTGCGAGCCGTAAATCTGATGAAGCTGTATATAGCTATATATATGATTAATATTGTCCTCCAGACCGCATTTAGGTCACGCGGCCTGCCTCAACGGAGACTAGCCACCAGCATAGGATAGGATCATAGTGGCCAAGTGTATGCGCAAGCACAGGTGCACTCTCTATTCCCTCACTCTCATAATCACGACCGGAGAGAGATCAGGCGCTGGCTCAACGGCTTTACGTGCTTTCCGAGGCACGGGAGTGAGACACCGCCAACTTCCTGACTCCGGGCGGCTACTGAGAATTTCTTGACGGAAAAACTCAATAATTGATTTTTTGGCCGACCCGGGATTCGAACCGTATAACAGACGCGTTGTCACCCCTGACTCATAACATGGAAAGCTTCGTTACCAGTAAAAAAAAAAACCTTATTCGCCTTCCTAACTGCAGCTAGGTTTGCCTACTATTTTTCGTTGTTAATCCACAGCATCTTCCCGTGGAGCTGTACTATTTATACTGACGATATAATTTTTGCTACCGAACAAAACATGGCATCTTTAACCAACTTCAAAGATTTGATAAAAAATTCAAAAAAAGGGGTAGGTTCTCAATTCGAGTGATTGAGAGTGAGAGTGAGAGTCATTTTTTTTTCTAGGTAAACCAATTTTGATGAGTCTCTTTTTATTGGTGCTTCTCATGTGGTCCCATAAAATTTGATCAAAATCTGACCAGTAGTTTTTGAGTATTTAATTGACTTCTATTACATTGATGATGTTCTTATTTTTCTACCGACTTCAAAAAGGAGCCGGTACTCAATTCGACTGTATGTTTTTTTTTTTCGTTTTTTTTTATGTGTGTTACCTCAGAACTTTTTTCTGGGTGAACCGATTTCGATGATTCTTTTTTATTTGAAAGCTGGTACTTCTCGTGTGGTCCCATATAAATTTGATTCAAGTTTGACCAGCAGTTTTTCAGTTATCCTTAATAATGCATATATAATTGACTTCGATTGCATTGACGGTATTCTCATCTGCCGATTTTTTTTCTGGGTGAACCGATTTCGATGATTCTTTTTTTATTTGAAAGCTGGTACTTCTCGTGTGGTCCCGTATAAATTTGATCCAAGTTTTACCAGTACTTTTTGAGTTATCCTTAATAATGCATATATAATTGACTTCGATTGCATTGACGATGTTCTCATCTGCCGATTTTTTTATTTTATACTTATATTTATTACTTGTCGAACGGTAAACGGAAAAACGGTAAAGGGTGGTTGAGAAGAGCATCGTATTTCGATTCATAGTATTTCGAGGTGGTCCCATTTTTATAATTTGGTGATGTCCGAATTAAGATCTTCGGCGAAATAAAACGGAACTATAACACTCGAAAGGGTACACACTAAAAAGCTAAAAACAAAATTATTTCTATGATACAACTTTTGATCTGACAATGAAGTTATTAGGCACCGGAACTCCGGAATAAAACATAGCATCCTAGCCATTGATAATGATTGATGATTTTAACGGTATATCTTTCATTCTAATTGCGCTACTTGAGGTGTACGAGTATTATGCGTGGTCTTCATTGTCGGAAGACAGATTTCGTAACCTCGTCATTTCTTTCAACGATTTGTCGTCGTGTGGTTTATTTAATAATTTGTTGGCGTCCAAATCTGATAAAGCTATGCCTTCCAAACTTTTAACACGACTTAGTGCCACATATATTTGCCCTTTTGCGAAGTTTTTCTTTCCAAGGTCAATCACAGCTCTTTCGAGGGTCGTACCCTGTAGTTTGTGAACTGTAACTGCCCAGCTTAATATTAGAGGCAGCATACGGCGCTCCACATCTCCGTAACCCCTTACTGCCTGAAATGTAGTACTTGATGGAGGTATGGGTACGCAACCATTACTATCTTTTAGCCTGCGACCGATAGTTTCGTCATCAAATTTAACGTACACGGCTTCTGGTAGCTCTCTATCCTCCAGTTGATCTCTCCTCAAGGCCGGCCATTTGATTTTTTTTATTATACCCATAGCTCCATTTACTAGCCCTTCAGAGACGGAGATATTGCGTCTCAACATCACTCGAGATTCGACGCTAATTCTTATCGATGGCAGAAGACCACCACAGTTATTGACGTCTTTGGGAATCACGTTCTCTGGTGGTTTTCTACCATATGTCGCTACCTCACGCGACTCATCCACTGCGTTGATTAAATAAGTTCGGTGCAGCTTTGCATTTTCCTTGGTTATTTTGTCGTTGTAATCGTCGACTTGCCTGACCGTGGGAAAGATACGAACGGCGACTCCATCCGCAAATTCACCATTTATAGGCACGTGGCGCCGCTCGCATAGTAATTCCAGCTGAGCCGTCGTCAGTTCACCTACCCGTAAGCTGTTCAATAAATCGATGAATTCGCTATCATTGCGCTGTCGCATGTTTATGGTCAGTTCACAAAAAGAAAGCTGATGCCACAAATTAACCTCCACCGAAAACCACGATGGCTGCACAAAACACCAATTCCCTTTCACCGGAGGAAGCTGAAATATGTCACCAAATACTAAAATGTTGACTCCACCGAATAACTTCTCGTTGTTTTTGTATTCTTGGAGTCTTAGGTGAATTATTCTTAAGTTCTCATAGGAGACCATAGAAATTTCGTCTATGACTAGCCAATTTATATAGCGCCATTTACGCCTTTCAGTCTCGAGTCTTTGACCTGTAATTTTTTTGTATGTCATAGAATTTTTTTTTCAATCGGAAGCAAGAAAATACTATGTAGCGTTTTGCCAAAAATTTGACGAGCGGCAACCCCGGTTAACGACCCAACTTCCACAAATTTAGGCTTCAGCAGTATATCTACTGTTGGTGCGTAACAACGCTTAATGTGCTCCACGATTAATTTCAGCAGAAATGATTTACCACTGCCTGCACCGCCCGTGATAAAAAGTAACAGCTGGCTTTCTTGTCCATGCAAATCGTTTTCGATTGCCGTTGAAACTTTCTGAAATAATTCATTCTGTTGGATATTTAATCCTCGAATGCTTCCTAGGAACAATTCATCTGATATGACGGCTCGTTCTTCCATGTCTTCACAAAAGTTATCATCGTCATGTAAAATTTTTTCACCAACACATAACATGGAAGCATTGCCTATATCGGTTTCACGCGCAGCATTAAGCGCGGTAGCTTGCGCAACAGCTTGTTGAATAATTAATTCGGCATGACCAATTTGTTCTGAACTGATGTCACCCTGCAACGGGCGAAGATCCCCTTTTCGTCTTATAAAACAGTCTTCAGCGGTTTCATTTTCGAAAAGTAATTCGCCTTCATTACGAAATGGTATATGGCATACTAATAAACTGTAATAATATGCTTCTTTGTCACTATTAATTGTATAATAGCGGGTACGTAACACTGCCGGTCTATTTCTTACACGCAATCTCGTATTGTCCTGCAATCTGATATACCTCTCTGGCGTAATATCTTCGTCTCTCAGTTCCGCATCCCCATTGTCCTCTGACCATGTCGTGTTAGAGACGGTTTCAAAACGGACGGCAAATTCCGCAAGGCTTAAATTCTCCAGCTCGTTTGGGCGTAATACATAACGATCAAAAATATTATTGTAAATACTGGTTTCATCACTATCAAATCTCAGCAGTCTGTAACGTTCCTCCGGCCTGCAACTATTCACAAAAACAGTCTTTCGCGACGACATTTTCAATGGCAAATGGCATAATCTGTAAGCGCATTCGGGCGCACTCACCAAGCGTTTATTTAAAATAGTCATTGATATTGAAAACAATTGTTTCCAAACATCACCACCTTGTCTCTTAGCATTCGAAATAGCTTCTCGAATTACATCACCTGTGTCATGTGGTTCGCATTTACTGGCATATTTTGCGACGTAGTAGGCCACAGCGGTGACATTACCACACGGTTGCACGTCAATATTTCCCTTCCATAGATTTAAAAGAACTGCATTGTAATTGTTTACCATGGTTTCATTTGAGGTTCGTTTCAATATACAAAATCGTCCATTGTTAGCAAGTGCTTCATCTGGTCCAAGACAAACGGTGTTAACACTTGCTGGCTTTGGAAAATCAAATCGACAACCATCAGTTTGGCGATTTTTTTGCATGTCGCAGTGTGTTTATGAATCTGTAAATCCTCAACTAATTTGCGCAACACAAGGTCATTAGGAGTTAATGAACATGAAACCACCCTTTCAATTACAGCAACTCCTTCTGGAGTGGTGAAATTCGGAACATTACTACACCAGACTAACATATGCAGATGTGGGCTACCGCGGTTTTGAAACTCCACTCGGTACCAAAAATCTTCAATAAGACCACCCAAGCAATCTTTATTTCTCTTTAAGAATCGCATGAGAGCGTTAACACGTACTGTGAACTGTCGTGCTAACACTACCGGATGTTTTTGCACTAGGTTCAAGCGCTCCGGGAATGACAGGCGATCGACGTCATCGATATCACGTTCATCAGCGATAAGCAAGGCTTTTATCATATCTGGCCAATTTAAATCATTGCAGGAAAATGTTAAAAACCATGTGGGAGGCCCTAAAGTTCTAACCATGGCAATCAATTCAGAGCAACATTTCTGCCAATATGATGCCGATCCTCGAATATTTCTCATAGTGAGATGCATATTATCTACAAGTCCCTGTGGTGTTTGCTCTCCATGACCTTGTCGCATCCTACATGACACAGATACGCTTGATTTTGCACGAAAATATTCAACAATGGATAGAGCATAAAATAAATAATCATTTCTGATGAACCTCTTGTCAGTACTCATTACCCGGTTTTGAAAGTAATCAAGGGGGGTACACGCATTTTCTCTTTCCTCGCCAAAGCCATTCCTGCCATTTGGAAAAAGAAAATACCAACATAATTCCTCCATACGGCGTTCACGTTCCAAATTCAAGGGAGGTGCAGTTTTCCTTGTGATTGCGGCCAATCTCATTGTATCATCGGTTGAAGAGCTATTCATATTAACAACATTTTCTAAATTAGGTACGTTATCGTCTATATTTTGGAGCATACCTGTTGATTCGATATAAATGGTGCTTAAGGAGTTATGGACTGGTAATGGCAACTGAAAATGGATTGATTTTACCGGAACTGTTTTTTGGATAGACTGAATGACTTGTGTTGTTGTTTGGAGGGTATTACTTGTTTGTATTATTGGTTGGAGGGAATAGTTTGGTGTAAATGTTGGACTCTCTAACCTTGACGAATGTTCCAATATTGGCGTAATCGTTTGTATTTGGGAGTCTCGAGCTGTTTGTATTATCGGTTGGAGGGAATCGTTTGGTGTAAATGTTGGACTCTCTAACCTTGACGATTGTTCCAATATTGGCGTAATTGTTTGTCTTTGGGAGTCTCGAGCTATAACTAATGATGTTAACGAGAATACATTAAGATTATCTCGAAAGTTTCCTTCTGGCACTTTTTTTGGCGACACAAATAAATTGCGACGTAAAATAGCATGCAAATCATCCAGTTCACTAAATCGCATGCAACAAGCGGTACCATTTATGGGAGCGGAAGCCCCCTTGGGACCCCTTGCATGGGAATCAAACAAAAAGTAAGTTTGATTGTCACCTAAAGTTCTGCAATGCACTGCTATCGATATGGCGTTTGCTGTAAGTATCCCATTGGAGTGTTCTCTGAAAAAACTTAATAATGCATTTTTTAAATTAGGAAATCCATCGGAAGTATTATCATTGTCTATGTGGCCATTATGATTGGTTTCCTCAAGTACTGTGATCACTAAATTTTGTCTATTATATATAAGTCTTGGACTAAGATCTGAAACAGCAAGGTACTCAGGATTTACTTCGCCGGGCGCAGGATTATCTCTAGCAGCGATGCAGTCATTATAGTATTTATCGCCAATAATTACAATGTAATCAATATCACTTTTAGCCCACTTGTTTGGATCTAATACACTAAATGCTGCACAAGCAACAGCCGCTATCCCAGTACATTGCTTACCCCGAGATAAATTAAATCGTAAATCACCTTGATTAAATGATCCGCGTAATATTGCCTTGTTGTCATTTAAAGTGATATAATGTTGTGATAAAGTTTCAGAAGCAACGCCATCCTGTTCAGGAATAGAATTTTCAGCTATTTGTAATATATGAGGAATATTTAAAGTAGTTTCAAAATGTACCTGAACATCGCTGTAAAGATGGTTATTGGAAATTAACCAAGTTAATGCTCGATTCAGTCTTTGCATATCCACGACGAATTCTTTAGAACATGAAAGCTTCTCGAGACTTTCCACTACCAAAACTAAACCAGCTTGATTTGGTGTCAGTGGTAACTGTTCAGCAATTTCCGCAACATCCTTTGCAAATAGAATGACCTGCCCTTTACACCAATTTTGACTGAACCGGTTATTAAGTTTTACAATCTTTAAAAACGGTACGATGCGGCTTAAAAATCGTTCTTCAACGCTCGTCAAATTGACTACAGGCGGTACTTCTGCGGGCATCATTTTATTCCAATATGCAGTTATTGGAATTTTTCTTTTCCTAATATTATTGCTACATCGAGAGCACGTAGTTATTGTACCTAAAGCAACCAGTTCTTCAGGTAATAGTATACTATACATATTTGCTCGTAAATTGGAACGCTGTTGAGGATAAAGGCTTCTTTTACAAACGGCGCATGGTACATCAGCAAAAATATTAATAGCCGCTTCAAAAGATTGTTCATTTGTGATGTCCCTACAAGCTTGATTAGCTTGTTGCATTCTACTAAGTCGATCTGAACGAGTTTCAGGTGTTTCGTTTGATAAGCGATCGCGAATCAATCCGAGTCGGTGGGCACGTTGCTCTTCCGTCTCATTCGATAAACGATCGTGGATCACACCGAGGCGGTGAGCACGTTGCTCTTCTGTCTCGTTCGATAGACGATCGTGGATGACGCCGAGGCGGTGGGCACGTTGCGCTTCCGTCTCATTCGATAGACGATCGTGGATCACACCGAGGCGGTGAGCACGTTGCTCTTCCGTCTCGTTCGACAGACGATCGTGGATCACACCGAGGCGGTGAGCACGTTGCTCTTCCGTCTCGTTCGATAGACGATCGTGGATCACACCGAGGCGGTGAGCACGTTGCTCTTCCGTCTCGTTCGATAGACGATCGTGGATCATGCTAAGGCGGTGAGCACGTTGCTCTTGCGTCTCATTCGATAGACGATCGTGGATCATGCCAAGGCGGTGGGCACGTTGCTCTTGCGTCTCGTTCGATAGACGATCGTGGATCATGCTAAGGCGGTGAGCACGTTGCTCTTGCGTCTCATTTGATAGACGATCGTGGATCATGCCAAGGCGGTGGGCACGTTGCTCTTGCGTCTCATTCAATAGACGATTGTGGATCACGCCGAGGCGGTGGGCACGTTGTTCTTCCGTCTCATTCGATAGGCGATCGTGGATCAGGCCGAGACGGAGAGTACGTTTTTCGATATTTTCCCTGTACAAAACTTTTTTCATGTAAGCCCGCATTATTGAAAGCCTATTTTTGCGCTCTTCACAAGTCTCTTTTGAAATGTCAATTGAGGTAGATTTCCTCTTTTGAGATAGACGTTTCTCCCTTTCTTCGTTTGTCTCATTTAAACGGTGCTGTCTCATATGAGCAGCGCGTTTGCTAGGTCTACCCATTTTCAAACAAATAAAATCAGTTATCGAACTTCAGAATCACTAAAAATAGAAAAATAAACAAAAATTTTAACAAAATAGAATACCGACTTCAAAACAAAATATTTTAAAACAATAAATGCACTAAAAATTTTAAAAATAATTGCGTATTCTTGTATCTACAACTTACAATCAACTTATTTTTTCTACTCAATGTACGATCTATGCGTTTACCACGCAAGAAGGTAGGTACCGACTTAAACTTCACATCTAACTCAACACATATCTATGATTCACAAACAATTATCAAAATATTTTTTAGAGTTCAACTAAGCAAAAATTTTCAAATATATGTGTAGACTGCTTAAAAGACAATCAAATTATTAGGATAATATAATCTACAATTATTGTCATTTTTGGAGTCGGTGTCAGCCAAGGAAATACGACAATGTACCTAGCAATAATAATACGAGAGTTCCTGGAAATACGCTTTAATACGAAAATATGGTGTGACAATACCTATGTAACAACATTAATACAATAAACAAAATACCAATAACCTAATTAATCCTATTTACAAATTAACTTAAATACAATGTGATGTGACAATACCTAAGTAACAACCTTAATACAACGAAATACCAAAAATAATTAACCTATTTCCAAATTAATTTTAATACAATAATATTCTGTGACGATATCTATCTAACAACCCTAATATAACAAAATAGGTACCAATGACATTACCTATCTAACAACCTTAATGCAACAAAACACCAATACCTAATTAAACCTATTCATAAATGAACATTAATACGACAATATGCTGTGATAGTACCTAATAACGTTTAAGTAGTTAGAAATATACCTTGGCTGACACCGACTCCAAAAATGACAATAATTGTAGATTATATTATCCTAATAATTTGATTGTCTTTTAAGCAGTCTACACATATATTTGAAAATTTTTGCTTAGTTGAACTCTAAAAAATATTTTGATAATTGTTTGTGAATCATAGATATGTGTTGAGTTAGATGTGAAGTTTAAGTCGGTACCTACCTTCTTGCGTGGTAAACGCATAGATCGTACATTGAGTAGAAAAAATAAGTTGATTGTAAGTTGTAGATACAAGAATAAGCAATTATTTTTAAAATTTTTAGTGCATTTATTGTTTTAAAATATTTTGTTTTGAAGTCGGTATTCTATTTTGTTAAAATTTTTGTTTATATTTATATTGAAGTCGGCTGTAATATTTTTTTTATTTTACCACTCGTAAGTGCTTGGAAAACCTACAGCTTATTAACAAAAAATATATGATTAGAACAAAATGAAGGAAAAACGGTCCACCTGATGGTAAGTTAATGCTGTGGTCCATAGACAACTACATTTATCCTCGGTTAAGAATCAACAACAGTTGTCATCCCTAAAGACTAAGATGGAATGCCTCGTTTCCAGTAAAAAAGGTTCTCCGGATCTCTACACTCACAGTGCAAAACACAGGTATAAAGCTGCTATTTTACGCTGGTATTCTGTGAGAGCGTGGTCCTGCCCCGGTCGAGCCGACCCATTCGTGCTACAACCATAGTATAGCTGCAGCGTGACTCTACCACGTATATGCAAGCAGGCAAAATGTCCTATAAAAAAAAATCAATTGACGTATGGTTGCTGCGTAAAGGATTCCATCACCACATTTCGCTTCGTCTTTAAAGAGGCGACAATGGGAAGTTACATCAAAATTTTTTATATTTGGCGGTATAAGTATCCAGTTTTCGTTAGACGAGGAATACCCAGACCGGCGACTGGTACCAACGTCATAGATGCTGGACTTATGTTTCTGCGATGCGATCGTGAATCCACCCTCATAGTTTGACGATTGAGACAAACCTCCCTACAACGGAAGAGGCCCATTGCCACTTCAGGTTATTGATCCGTTGGTAGCATTAATACTAAATATATAATTATTCTCAAATAGCTTTGAAGATATTTTTGCGCCGCAAAATAGAACTCAAATTTTATGCGATTATTATGGAAGTTTTTATGTAAGTTCATGAATCATGAATTAAATATGACGCTTCTATAAATATTGTGACTGTGTATTTGTGTCAGATTATTTTTGTGCCTATATGTTATTAAAAATGTTAATAAGTATATAATATATATATATATATATATATATATATATATATATATATATATATATATATATATATATATATATATATATATATATATATATATATATATATATAATAAATGTAAAAAAGTTTTAGGTTACAAGGGGATGTAAACATCTTTTTCACAGGATACTAATAAGCCCTCGATCATTAACATCTGTTTGTTTTTGTACCAAAATCTAAACTTCAAAACGCTGATGCGTTGTTACCCCTGAGGACTACGATTGAATCTCGTTTCACCATACGAAAAACAGCAGCATTAAGCTGCTCTTAAATTAGGGCCCTATTTGAACTAAACTAAATACATAGGTTGCAAAACTACTTCATCATAAGCTTTTTATCACCCACTGCAAGGCATAATAACGCAAAGCTACCTACTAATAAGTAGTATGGGCGCATCAGATAATATGTATCCGTACCTTCGATCGACAATTCGTACTTCCTAATCTATCTATCTATGTATATATATATATAATAAAATGAGGACTTTTAAAACTATTTGTTGCATTTTTTTACCAAAATCCCAAGAATTCTACAGCAACGATATTATGTACCAAGATGGCAACAAGTTTACATTTTAACATTACGTGCTATGTTATAGTTGTAACACGAATGGGTCGGCTCGACCGGACCACGCTCTCACAGATTACCAGCGTAAAATAGCAGCGTACCTAATGCTGATGTGTTTCGTATGGTGAGTGTAGAGAACCAGAGAGCTTTATTACCGAAATCGAGGCATTCCATCTTAGTCTTCAGGGGTGACAACGCATTTGCATTTTGATCCTTAATTGAGGATAAATGTGGATATCTATGAGCCACAGCATCCATTTACCATCGGGTGGACTGTGTGTTCGTTTGTCATCCAAATCCAATGCTATAAAAAAGTTATCGAACAAAATGGCACATATGTATATATTAAAATTTAATTTAATTAAACTTAGGTACTTACTTAACTGAAAAAAAGTCAACGAATTTATTTATAAAATACGAAGAAACTTTTTCCCCCACCTTATATAATGCGAAGGTTTGAATCTTTGCTACGCTTTCACGTCAAAACTGTCGTTTGGATTACTATGAAATTTGCACACGGATAGAGCTCGACCAGGGTAGGACATAGGATACTTTCATCCCGGTAAAAGGATTCCATGGGATAATTTTCAATGTTGGTGGAAGGTGCTAAAAATAAACAGTGACGAAGTAAATTACAGTTAGTACTCGTAATTAGAGATGGGCCGAATATTCGTTTTATATTCGGTATTCGTCATATTCGGCAGGTTTACCGAATATTCGTATTCGGCCGAATATTCGGCTAAATCACCGAACATTTGAACCGAACATTTTCATAGTGTCTAATGTATTGAACGATGTATTTTACTGTTGAAAGTATATTTTATTTATGGGTTAAATCTACTTACCCTAAGAGTGCCTCAAATGCGTAAATCTATACATTTATGTTTTTGAGGCACTGTGAATTTATTTCCGATTATGGCAAGTAGAAACTTGATAAAATGTTTTTGGAATCAAACAAAGAAACATTAAATTACATTTCACTTTACTTTGGTCGTCAGTTTTTCTAAAATAATTCCAAATAGTAAATCTCCTGCCGCTCATTTTTATCATATAATTATCAATTTTCACTAAGAATAAAATTCTTACGGCTCTTTACCTTATTCACTAAGAATAAAGAGCCATGGTAGCTCAGATGGTTAGCGCTCGCTGTAAATTTCACAGTGCACGACCAAACCGGGTTTGATCCTCGCTGGCGCCAAAAAAATTATTAATTGCAATTTTAAGTGCTGATTTACAAAAATTTTGATAACATCGAGAGGAAACCTGCATGTCTGAGTAATAAAAAAAAATTATTTCGAAGACATGTAAAGTTCGCCAACAAGCATATTGGGGCAGTGCGGTGGACAATTCCTTGCCTTATAGGGCTCTCAGAAATGAGCGGAGGCCTGTGACCAGGAGTGGGACGTATGTAGGCTATAACTTTAACTTTAATTAAGAATAAAACAACGAAATACTTTTTTATCACAAGAATAGTCAAAACATAAGCATGTGCCGGCAATTTGCTCAGTACTATATAATGCAGTAACATGTCAGGTGTGGCGGGAAGCGAGAGGCAGGGTCCGGCGCTAATCCCGTGTGCTTTACGGTAACAAGTTTCGACATTAATTATTCTGCCGAATAATATTCGGCCGAATATTCGGTTCGGTAAAAATTTTACCGAATATTCGTATTCGGTGAAATCCATGTTCGGCCCATCCCTACTCGTAATATATGTACTTAGACACTAAAACGAAGTAGCCGATTTTATTCTAACAATGATGTTTATGTTCTGGAGATGGAAGAAATTTTTGTGATTTCAGTTTGAGCCGTTCGAGGTTTGTTGGTTCAGGGGCCAAAAAGTTAAAAGTCAAAAATTATTTATTCCTAAGATATTACAATATAATTTTGAACGTCGTTTATGGAGGCCGAGGGACCCCTTGAGCTAAGGGCACCCGGGGCACACCCCACCTAGTCCCAAGGTAGCTACGCCACTGTATCGTGCTACAACCATAATATAGCTGCAGCGTGTCTCTACCACGTATGGAATTCGTTGCTGTATTTAAAGTATCAGGCGCAACGTTGCCTGGTAAGCTTACTGGTTTATGATTGTAAGGCGTTTTATTGTGTATTTACAACAAAGTAATGGTTATAATTCTGCGTTTTATTTGCTAATAATAAATTTATATCCAAGTTTTACATTGATTAAAAATATGTGAAGACTCCTATAATAAAAGATAATGAAACCACTTATATTAAAAGTAAAATTAATAAATAATCTGAAATATTATCCATGTAGCCAACTAATAAGTCATATCAAATTATTCGAATTGTTAATTTTACTTGTGTAAATTTTTATGATCAAAATATGTACGTAAATGAACGGTGCTTATTTTTGTATAATATTATATTTAGCATATTGTATTACGGAAATAATCGTTTATTACAAAAAATATCATGGAACCAAACTTGTTGAAAGACAAAGAGAGTGTAAGCAGAATAAATTCCACGGGATGCACGTCATCCAACAACGCGCCGACGTCGCCGCTCTCCGCCTTGATTATCAGACCAGCGCAACGCAGCGTCTGCAAGTATATTGATGAGATATACAGGGCTGCCAGATTTAAGGTTATAATGAATTATGTATAAAAATAATCTTTCAGTATATAAAAATAATTCATAACATTGTTTACCTACCTACGTTACGTTGCTTTTAGACGTAAAATTTGGGCAAACTTCTGATTTCCTAAATTCAAGAGGGTAGTTTTCAAGACAAGTTACGTTTGATTCTGTTGCAGTAACATAATATATTGTTGTAAAAATAACTTCTGAATTTCAAATTAAACTAGAAATATATTGTAAACGTATTGAATAAATTTGTATACAATATAAGTAAAAATGGCAACACAGTCTAAGAAAAAATTTAAGTTTATATTTTGTATTCAATACACAAAGAACCGCCTACTTATAGGGTTTATGTAACTAACTTTAATTTTATAATCTAGCAGCCCTAAAATTACACCTTAAAGGGCTTTAATTGGTATAGTTCATCATTAATTACTAAAAAACTAGTAACAAATGTTTACTATCCTATAAAATACTAAGAAATATATACCTCTTTAAACATTACGGCAATACTAATTCTATTTTTTACTTACAAATAAGTATAGAAATTTATAAGTTTTAATGGTCTTTCACTTATAGAACTGAAAGGATATAAATTTAAATTTGCAAAGAACTAGTTTATATTAGAGATTTATAGTAGGATAGGTTTTTTTTCCATTTCAACCAAAAAGCACTGCGTTTATTCATGTTCATACCTCCCATCTCATCACGCCGAAAACCACGCGAGTAGAATGAAGAAAAAAGCTTGTATTATATCTGATATTACGTAATGTCACACTAAAATTTTAGTAACACTTCGTTCAGTAATAAAATTACTTTTAAGCGTATTTTAAACAAATAAATATGTTTTTTTTCTGCTACGTATCAGAAAATTCGGCTTTTAATTATTATTGACATAACTGACGATAAAAATTTATAATAGTTTATGCTTTAGGAAACTAATACTTATGTGAACAATGAGTTAAACTGAGCGATTTTTGCGGTCAGAGCACAACACGATGAGGTGAATCAGTGTAACATTAGTCCATAACAGAGTCGCCCGCGCCTCGTTGCCGACTAAGGGCAAAGGAGATATTTAAATTTAGAACTCTTAGCCCTTTCGTTGTTGGTTTTTTTATTTTTTCAAAAGTGTTAGTACGAATTTTTTGGTTTTGGCCAGTACGAAACAACGTCATAGTGTATTAGGTTGCGTTCAGTTTTTTAATTCGAAATGTCAAGGGCACATTATACAGTGAATGACGATGTTTACGGGAAGATTTTAAAAACAAATCCTAACTTAAAGGCGGACACGGATTATGCAGAAGTTTTCGAAGCAGTCGAAGGACTAGGTAACCTATATGTCGTTTAATTTTAAAATGATTGTTTTCATTGTTTAAATTTTAATTGTAAATGTTAATGATGACACCAAAATCCCTATACCTTTTTGTCTTTACGTGTTTGTTATATAAAATGCAACTTAAACCTTTAATCCTTTGTACTTTGATCCTCCTACAGCCTTTTGGTACTCTGTCTATGTATATGATACGTCTACTAACTAATTTTGGAAACGTTTAAGATTAAGAATTACTGCTGTTGCAGGATATTAATTATCGCAGGATTACTTTGACAAATTTTCGAAGGACTTTTGTTTATGGTGATTTTATATTTTATTTTAAATTAAGATATCCACAAGTCGCAAACTTTTGATATCACTTTCATCTAATCACGCGACAGTTATCTCACTTTTGCCACAGTTCTTTAATAAACGTTTGGTTTTAGCCCCCAGTTTCTTCATTATTATTATTACTGTCATTAAATACTTGACGTATTCATTTAAACGTCACAACGTTTTTAAGGGCTTTTTGACGGGAAGATGACAATTGATATAATCATAATTCATAAAATTTAATCAGACAAAGTTTGCAGTTATGTATAAATTGTCACTAAATGGATCTGGAGGCGTAAGAAGACCAATGAACTCGTCCAAATGAAAACAAGTTTTCAAACTGCACGACGAACGAAACTTTGGTAATGCAAATACGACAGACACGTATTTCTTGAATATTTAACGAAATGAAAAATTAATCAAGAAATTTGTTGCGTTAATTACAATAAAGAAAAGAAATGATTGGCTGTTACAAAATAATCAATGACCTATCTAATGAATGTAATTGCATAATTTTACGTATGATTTTGTATATATTATATAGGTCGTTATTTCTGTCAGCTATCACACACCAATCTAAACTGGTAAACCGGTGTCTTTTCTAGTCTCCTATTCATTAGACGTAGTCCCGAACTCATGGATTCTATAACTTATATACTCATAGATAGCTTTAGTGCACCCGATCTCTTAAAACTTATACCCCTTTTAACTACATAATTTTCTCTTTCTTCAATATAATCGAGTCTTCCAGTTGATTAGTGACCGTCACTACGATTTCCGTTGGGCTCGCTTAGCTGCTGATCTTCTAGTTTTCTTGACTTATAGATGGAGGGCGGTAGTGGAGTCCAAAGGAGCGGCTTTAGCAGTTAGTTTGGACATAGCAATAGCCTTCGATCGTGTTTAACATATATCTCTTTTTCCGATAATTCCTACCTTTGGATTTCTAGATAAATTATTCAATTGGATCACTTACCTAATACATCTAAGCATGAAGGTCGTAGTATACGATGAATGCTCAGACTATAACCCTATTTATGCTTGTGTTCCACAAGGCTACGTGCTATCCCCTACGCTATTTCTTCTGCATGTTAATGATATGTTACGAACCAGTGACATTCGTTATTATACACGTGGCAGTGCTAATTGAAGCTTTTTACACCAGCCGTGCTAAAATTTTCAAAAAAAAACGTCGTTGAATGCCTGAACAAATTTGTCTCCTGAGTCGAAACTTTGTTTGACAAAGTCTCGCATTGGAGCGACAAAATCTAGCCAGTACCTTAGAAGACTCTAAAACCCCTTTGTCGTATCTCCTTAATTTTAGGGCATTCCCTTTGCTGTCCTAACCAGCGTCGATATCTTTGGCGTCAACATATCTTATCGGTGGTTGCTTGGAAGGAAAAAAATCGGCGTGCTCAAAAAAGCGGGGCAGTATTTAATGACAACACTCCGCTTACAACTTCACAAGACACAAGTTTGTCACCCCTGTGCCAGCTGCCAGCTAGAGGATGGTGGAGGAGCGACGACCGAGTTTTATCGGCTCGATTCACTGGCTCTGAGAAGTTGAATCCTTTACATCTCGTTTCCATTTTATATCGCATTTATCAAGGGGAATGCTCAAAGGATTTATTGAATTAATTCCAACTGCCAAATTCTACTATCGCACATCACTATACAATTTTTGCGACTCCATCGGGATGCTTCGCAATCTACCACTATGCGATCTACCAGAAGTTTTCTTCTTCTTACGACCTCTATGTGGAATCAGCTTGCACCAGAGATAAAAGAGAGTAAAAAGTAAGATGAAGAGATAATACTATATTGCGAAATTTGTGTATTTCCCAATATGGTATATATTTAATTACTTTATAACTATGTCTGTTATAAATTTAAGAACTTTATTAAACCTGTGACAATGTCACATTCATGACCATTGGCGCCAACCAATTAAACAAGTCGCTCGATTTACTTTAACAACATGACATCACTGGTTAAATAGTTTACTTCGTACTTATCTGTTTATACCGATTGAACAAATGTATCCTAAAATAGTATACATATTCCGTTTGTGTGTTATTCACTTTCTATAACATACAAAGTTTATTTTTATCACTTATGACAGAAGTCCTTTTAGATTATTTCACATATGATTGTGGAATAATTTCATGTTCTTTAATTTTCGTTAGTAAAAATATGTATACATATGCATACATTTTCTAAGAACGTTTTTGGAGCAATTATAGTCGGCTAGCTCAATTCGTGTAGGTGATCTGCAATGTGAAATAAATTAATTTCGTTAATTTATCTGTGACATAACCTTAACATATTATTTACTTAAAAAAGCTGATATTTTTGTATACATATATTAATAAAGTTACTTTTCTAAATCCCGTTATAGTAAAAACTTTAAAACATGGTGTCGAAATCCGGTTCCAAAGTTCGTTATGGTTCTTCACCTTGCCTTGGTTAAAATAAAAGTTTTACTTTTCCGCACGGTTCTGGTCCTAGATCCATTGACAGATTTATTGTCATGTCGATAGATCGGAGTAAACTTACTTACATATTTACAATAGCTCCGGGGAAACTTACCATAAACATAATATTGTGTATGAAATTTATTTTGTTTCGTTAGTGGTAAACAATTTAATTTTCTGAGTAACTAAAAAAAATCACTGTTTTGGTACTTTGATTACTTCCTGTTTAAAATGTATTCGGCATAACGAAAAAAAAGTCTCCGGCTCTCGTCAATTTTATTTTAAAATATGCTACTAATTTAAGTTGGTATCACGTGCGAGAGTGATCCCTCCACAGTTGAGCCGACACATTGTAGAACCATAGTACCTACAGCTGCAGGATGGCTCTACCACGTAATATCGATACCCCATAATGTCTTCCAGACCGAATTTCGCTCACGGAAGCTCGTTACAACAGAGCCTAGCGCAGGACAGGACTATAGTGCCGAAGTTAATGGGCCAGCGTAAGACAGCATCGAGTTATGACAAGCACTATCTGTCATAGTCCGATGGGAGGGTAAACCCACACGAACCGGAGAGAGATCAGGCGTAGGACCACCGGCTTTGCGGTTTTTCCAATGTATGGGGGGAAAACATCGCCAACTTCCTGACTCCGTAATATGCTACTGAGAATGTTTTGTTAGAAAAACCCATTAACCAATTTTGTTCCGAGCCGGAATTCGAATCAGCAATCGCGCTTACGATAACTCACCCAACAAGACAATACATTACATATACAATATATATTTGATACGACATAATATATCCATAAATCTTATCATCTATTAGGCATTACAACATAGAAACAAAACATATTTTTCACATTTTACTGTATTCTATTTCAGACGCCCTCCTCGCCGACCTACAAAACTCCATAAACCCAGGGCGAGTATCAAGTCCAATTGGAAGAACAGGGTCTCCTGGTGCAAGAACAACATCCCCAGGCAGGACTGCCTCGCCCATCGGCAGGGGTGGTTCCCCGGGTCGCCTCAGCTCTCCCGGCGGCAGTCTCAGTTCACCCACATCAACTGGGTACGGTTCCATCAACGGCTCCAAAAATATCTCATCGGATTATTACAAACCAAGCTCCGTAAGTGTTTCCTTCATCTTTTGAAAACACGTATGATAGGGGAATAAACCTAATGGAGTATATATTTGTGGAGGGAATATATGTATATGTCGTAGAATAATTAGATAAACTAAATTTTAGCGGAAAAAGTCTAAGAATATCGCGAAAACACGGATAATTAGACTTTTTCTCAATCTTACTGAAAAAAGATTGGGTTTTTTGCAACTTTGAATATACTTAACTCTGATTAGCTTGATTTTGGTTTATAGGCGTATAGTTTATGAGTTATGATTTGTTTTGTAAAATCACTTTTTACACAGGAATATTGACCCAAAGTTACTGCTGTAACAGCTTCTGCGCTGCGGGAAGTGCAGCCCCTTCGCCCTTGCGTAGCAAATTGCTGGTGCGAGCCGTAGCGGCTGAGGCAGGTCGCCGAAGGCGACCAATAAGCCGAAATAAGGCGGGCGGGAGCTTTTCTCCCTCCGCGCCTACGGCTTTACAAAAACACTCTAGGGGTAGGACAGACAAGACTACGTGGAGTCGGGGCGCGCTGCACTATTGTCGGATATAAATATGTATTATGCCAATACGATTTTTTTTTTCATTTTTATTAATATCCGTAAAATACGTAAATCTCAATGATGAATGCATTATACATTTAACAAACAATAATAAACCCGTAGTGTTTTGCTATGCACATTACTAAAAATAGAAAGCATTTATATTAAATTTAAACTAGCTATCCGGCCCGGCTTCGCACGAGTGATTACTGGTTCTCGACAGCAGCACCACCTACCGGGTCCAGTTGTGAATCTAAAATCCGTCGAGCCATTTTCGAGTTTTAACGAGAGTAACGGATAGCAATTGATTTTATATATAGAGATGAATCATGAATAGAAACGATTTCATTTCTTTGAGTAGAAAGAAATAAAACACAGTTGCCAGGCAACAACGTAAACCAAAAATTTTAGATAAAAAACACACTTTATATTATTATTATCAAATTCAAAAGTCAAAATCATTGTTTTCTGCTTACCAAGAACCAAGCTTTATCAAATCCACCTCTTATAGCCGAAATGCTAAATGAAATATATCAAAATCATAATTTCATCATAATCAACTTCTAAACAACTTTAATTATAATTAAAATCACATCCGTGATTTAAGTTTAATAGGAAAAATGGTTACGATGTACTCTTAAAATGCGAAGATTGTAATATTTGCCTTAAGAGATTGCCTTTAGCTTTACCTCGGTCAAGAGCGTACCACTTCAGACAACCTTACACGGTCTAAATAATACTTTTTAGGAAAATTTTATTTTTCATATTTAATGGATGAAGCTAAAAAACGACAAACATCCAGAAAAACTTTCTATTCCCTATTTTATATATATATATATATATATATATATATATATAAGTAGAAAAAACATAGTATATGAAAACTAACAGAATTAAACATTATTTACATTATTTTGATTTTAAACTGGATGTTTAACGTTTTAAAAGTTAAACATCTAGTTAAAAATAACTTTAAGGTTACCATTACAGCCTACTAAACTATACTGCTGAACATAGGCCTCCCCCAAAGATTGCCTCATAGGGGGGATATTTGCCATAATTAAACACCATAGAAATATTTTATATCTATGATTGCCACCCTTGACAAACGGGTTGGTAACGCAATTTATTGGGTGCGTTTCCAGAAAAAAGCGCTAGCAAGCGCTTACTAGCGCTAAAATAGTTTTCTATACTATATACTATATGTATACATATAATACTACATATAATACATATATACTACATATAATACTTCACAAACATATATTTAAATTAGGTTAGGTTCTCCGGTTAAAACTAACATCGTGTCCTAGAGGAAAATAGCTACTTACGATTTGACAGCGCTTACCGCTTACGATCGCCATTTTGCTTACAAGCGCTTGCTAGCGCTTTTTTCTGCCAAACGCACCTAATATTTTTAGTCGTTATTAGAAAGGCGCTGCTGCCAATCTCCTGATTAGTTCCAACTGTCGCCTCTTACGACATCCACGAGATAATATGGGGTAGTGGGATATTTTCACACCCCCACTCCTCTGTAACTTTACTACTCGGTAAAATTATTCCTAGAACTTATAGGTAACAAAGCATACTATTTCCGTATATCGAACACATTTCTATCACTTCCTTTTGTTTTCTTCTGCAATCTACTTCATTGCTTGGAATTTTCATAAATTCATTGAATGGAATAGTTTCAACAATTTTATAAAATTGAAAAAGTTTCATAGTAACTGTTTTGGAAAACTCTTATCTCGTGACGAAGCCGCCAGAAACTCAGCGGGAATTCAGAATTCGAAAGTTCTTATTTAAAACCAAGAAGGCGACAAGTCGTCGGTTACCCATACGTAGTATACGGACATTGTTTAAATAGTCCTTTTGTCTTTGATGCGTGATTTAGTGACAAATGCTTCCACCGCATTTGGTTCTTGTATTGAATCTTAATAAGATTGTGTAACAAAGGGGCGTTATGTTCACAAATCACAATTGATTTTATTATTATTAGAAGCCAAATCTGTGAGTTCATTTATTTTCATCCATTCGTCTATTATAGCATATAAAGTCCATTGCCCATATATTGCCTCACAGGGGAATTTTTGCCATAGTTACGTCCACAGAAATCTAAATAATAAGTTGTTTTGATTTCTGTGGTTGCGACACTCGGTAGATAAATTGGCAACCGGAGCTTTTTTATTATTTTGAGTTTTTTTTGAAAGATACTGTTATCCATCTCCTGGTTAGAAGAGGGGCAAACGATCATGCGGCTCACCGAATGGCAACTGACTACCGCCGCCCATGAACAACTGCAACACCGGGGGCGATTGCATTGCGAGTGCGTTGCCGGCCTTTTTGAAAGGAGTAAGCTATTTTCTTGTAGGTCCCTAAGTCGTATCGGTCCGGAAAAATCGCCGGTGGTAAACTATTACACAGGGAAGTTGTTTCCCTCTGTCACCTTTTACGATCCCCACGGAACGCTATAGGGTGGTAGATATTCTACACCGCCACTACTCAGTTGCGGTTTGCTTATTCATTATAAGTTAAAGCTTAAATTTGATAATACAGTAAAATCAATTATTAAGTTATTATCCGAGAGACCTTTATATAAATAAGTAAATAAAGTTTATACTAACACTTCGAAATCGGTTAAATGGCTGCATAAGACAAATCTTTAACCCCATTTTAAACTATGGATGTCATTTCGGATAGTCAGCTCGTGGACTTTATCTTAATCTATTACAAATAGCAGGTTAAAATGCTGGAATCCTCGAACACAGCGTATTTGGGATTAGGTACATTTAATTAAAAGCGTATTTGTCGATTGATTAAAAAATAATTAATATACATTCATGTTATGTCTATTTATCTGTGCATGATGTTTTTTTTTTAAAGAATTACATTATCTTCTTAAATTAATCTAATGACATAAAATACCCAAATAATGTAACCATTTTGACATTTTTTTAATATTAGGGTGATAAGCTAACGTTCACTATCATTAGTAGCTACCGCAGCCCGTTGGCACCTGAAACCAACAAAAGATGTGTTGTCGTTTCTGTTATTTCTGTTATTTCCCATTTATTTCTGGTATTTACTCACGAGACGAAAAGTATTCTTAAGTCGCCGCCACCACACGGCCAGAAAAACGTAGTGGCTATGCCAATTCCCCCTTCTACTATTACATTCCATTTCTCTTACAGTCTTCTTCTTACAGTCTTTTTCTTACGGTCTCTTGGTCCAAGATGTCTCCATGGTCTGTTATTTTCCTATCTCTACTTGTGTTAAATCTATTTTTTTCCCTATGAGGTTTAATACGTTTTTTCATTAACGGCACGACTAGCGTCTTTTTCGTACATCACTGTAAATAGATTTAAGTTTTTTATAAATAAATAACAGGGTGGACATTGGTGCGCCTGCTACCCATACGCGTTTGTGTGCAACATTGATCTTATGACTCACGCATATTCCAGTTAACTGCTGATTGTATTTTGTCAACTGGATTCAAGATGAGCCATTCAAGGCTTAGCTGATAATAGTATTAAGTTATGAAACTCTTCATTATAATACACATACATTTACACAGTGTACGTAATATCGTTATGTGTCTTTTATTGGGTCGTCGATAAATTTTATAAACAGTTATTTTATTTCTGTACCGCTTAGTAATCCTACATTTTATATACAGTAGTACTTTAATCATGTATAGATACTATATTACCTACAACATTGGATTTTTGTTTTTGAGTCAAACCTAATTAGATAAACTTAACAATTACATACATATAATATTACCTGGGCGACCGAGCCTAACTCTACGTTATAAAAAAAATCACGGGGATTGACATCTAAATCAACCTAGAAAATAAACCACTATCCAGATACAAAATTCATACAAATCACCGCTCACATTTACCTAAAAATCTAAGGTAATAATATAAAGAGAAAAGATTTGATTGTTTGTATGTTTGTTTTTAATGGATAAACTCTAAAGTAACTTAACCAATTTAAAAAAATCTTTCACATATAGAAAGCTACACATTCCTATACATTTTGTTTAGTGTAACTTGTCCCATAATTTTTTGTACTACTTACATTATATTAATTTATTAACCGTTTCGCTTCACACTTCATCTAACCTTCTTCAATTTTAACTATAATTTAGTGCAATAAAATATCCATAGGACACAATTCTTAAAACGACGGAATGTTGGCTTCACATTGATGTCATCCCAATGCTAATATGTAGTGTGTAATAGTGTAATTTGAGCTCGGTCAGACATTCTTTGATTCGGAGAATCAGGAGATACCATTTGCACCATAAGTATGGATAAGGAATAATTTACTACACAGATTTGGTTTCGGTTCTTAATGATAATTTTGCTTTAAAGCACGCACAGAGTTTTTCCGTTCGTATTTCCCAAATATTTTATTCGTAATCTCATATTTACATTAATTTAATGCGGATTTAGTGATTATATTCTGTTTGATGTTAAGTAATTAAACAAAAATGAAAAAAATAACTTCCATTTTAAACACATTAGCAATTTTATTTCAGATATAGTGAGTGCTATAGTGTTGTAGGTATTTTAACTTGGTTGTATTTTGCAAGTGAGCTAGTGAAGGTGTTCCAATTGTTTTTGATAAACCAAATGACAAATGTGTTTCGTGTGACATATATAGGTATGTCATAAAGTTTTGCGTGAGTTTTTTCGAAATCATCTTTATTTTTTACTAAATATTAATTTGCCAAAACAAAATAATATGCTACCTTAGTTATTATTTCTTAGCATAGGTAACTTGCACTTGCAATTGTAATTTTAAGTCTATGCTTATTTTAATCATACACTACAGCGTAAAATTGCAGTTTAATACTGCTGTGTTTCGCATGATAAATGCAAGGAACTGGAGACTCTTTTTACGGAAAATGTAGAATTCCATCTTAGTCCTCAGGGGTGACAACACATATGCGTTATGCATTCTTAATCAAAGGCTTTATGGGCCACAACATCCGCTTACTATCAGGTGGACTGTGCGCTCTTTTGACGCCCATATTCTATAAAAAAATGTACGCCATCTTAATTTTCATTATTGTGTTAACTACTTGTTTGAAAGGCTTGTTTTACACTTTTTTAGCATTTGCGCTATCATTATTATATAATACGGGATTCAGCTTTTCGATTTCCTATTTTCAATTTTTCACATACGAGGGTGGATTGAAAAGTACTCGGCCTAACCAAGAAAATAAACACATACTAAATCAGTTATATTTTTATTTTTCTACATAATCACCATCAAGTTCAATACACTTTTGCCACCTCCCCTTCCAAGCATTTAGACCGTTGAAAAAAAATGATTCTTCCTTAGAGTCAAAATATGCGTCTACAGCTGCTTTGACCTCGTCGTTTGTCGAAAATCTTTGACCTCCCAAGTGCTTTTTTAGGTTAGGGAACAGAAAGAAGTCTGATGGTGCCAGATCAGGTGAATACGGCGGATGCGGTAACAGTTCAAAGCCACAGTTGTGAATTTCAGCCATTGACTGTACTGACGTGTGAACACGGGCGTTATCTTGATGAAACAGGACTTTTCTTCTGAGCATTCCTCGACGTTTTTCTTTTATTTCCTCTCGTAAACGACGTAGTAAGGTGCAGTAGTAATCAGAGTTTATAGTCTGACCCCTTTCAAGATAATCAATCATAATCACACCTTTCGAGTCCCAGAATACTGAAGCCATCACCTTATTTGCCGACAAAATCGACTTAGCCTTTTTAGGGGGTGGTGAACCAGGTCTTCTCCACTGTTTTGATTGTTGTTTTGTTTCCGGTGTACAGTAATGAACCCATGTTTCATCTATAGTAACAAAACGATTCAAAAAATCATCTGCATCGGCTTCAAATAACTCCAAACAGTCGCGTGAAATAGTCAATCGCGTCCTTTTTTGTTCAACTGAAAGCAGTCGCGGAACCCACCTCGCAGACACCTTGTGGAAACCCAACTCGTTGACAATGATGTTTTGAGTTCGTTCATAAGAGATGCCTATAATCTCGGCTATCTCTCTAATTTTTAATCTGCGGTCTCCCATTATTAAATCAAGTACTTTTTTAATATTTTCGTCAGTAGTTGACGTCGAAGGCCTTCCAGAGCGCGGTTCATCTTTCACACTCTCTCTACCACGCTTAAATTCTGCTATCCATTTTTTGACGGATGAATATGACAGAGCACAATCGCCTAATGTACTGACCATGTCATCATGGATGGCTTTTGATGATAGCCCCTTCTTATGGAGGTACTTAATGACGGCACGCTGCTCGATTTGCTCCATTCGCGGAAATTATGTCCGATTACTTTGTTAATAAATGTATAAAATCACAACTAATTATCGCACACGTTTCGAACTTCACACAATGAACTAGGCTGAACTGAACTAAATAATGTGGGTAGATTTGATTTTTAGAATTGAATGGATCTGTGTTAGGCCGAGTACTTTTCAATCCACCCTCGTACAGTTTAAAATCGCCATCTAGCCTCATTTTCTGATACCAGCGCAGAAACAGTTACAGTTTGGACTATATCCAAGTTATATTGCTTCAAACGCTTACGCAATAGATGTCGCTTATTGTATTCATGAATACAGTGTGCGTCAATAGATAACGCTACTGATAGCGTTGTCCCTCGTCTCGCTTGACGATCAACGGTAGCTTATCTTATTTGACGGTTTGTAAATAAGTATATCAGATATACAGTAAAAATCTTATGAAACTGACATACTTCGTAGCGAAAGAAATAGGCGTTCTAGAGTTATTTTATATATTTTCGGTTCCGTTTTAGCAATATATTACAGTGTCGGTATATGAAAGTCACCAATTAGTCACTAAATCTTAAAATAGAAATCACGTCTCAGACACGAACAAAAATGGTGCAAAAATGCGAAAAATAAAAGATAAAGTATTGTAAAGTATGAAGTCACTAATTATTGTCACCAATTTATCACTTAAGACTGATATAATAAAGTTTAGTATGTCGCTGGGGAGGATTCCAGCTGGAATAACGTCGGCCTTGTGGTCCAATTTTGAATTCAGAAGGTAGCAACTGTGTATAATATTATGTTGCCGCAATATACGTACTAACAACGAGGTACTCGCTAATTCCAACTTTTTTAAGATCAGTTTATTGCTTATTTGATTGTAATCCTTGAAATCATGGAGACAGTTATTGCCCATGGACAGGTTTACCACATATAAAATTGAAAAGTCCTGACAAATAACCTGATTTCCGTAGAAAAATCCTGACATTTTGTAGCAAATATAATTAACAATCATGAAAAAGAAACAAATCAATTATTGGTTTTGTGCACTCTCGCTGATCAAGTACGTCGCAGATTACACCCCTCCCATGCAAAAACTTACACTGTATTTAGTTGAAAAATTGAAAAATCCTGACATTTCCTAAATCTTACCTTAATTCTGACAAGAGCCCAAAAGTAAGATAAATCCTGATAATATATGGCATCCCCTCATACGTATCCCAAATTTTCGATTTGGCACCTATAATGACTGCGGAAGAGAAGTATTGGTCACTCAGTAGCCGCGTAATGGAATTTAATAACCCATATCATCCCGTCTACCAAGCGTGGCAACTATGGCAAATATCACCTCTATGAAGGTATTTAATGAATAAATTAGTCACTAATCACTAATTACTTGATTGCAAAATTAGCTGATTCGAACCCCATACTTAGTGCTATAGTAGCGTACCTAATGAATCAATAGGTAAAGTAATTTAGATTTGAACCATTGTTTCAATCTGTCAGTATGAATATGCCAACTCTTTCTCGACATACATGTGTTTGAGGAATGAGGCCCTGATGGCGAAAAATCGATAAAATGCCTAGCCTAAAGTCCACTAATTGGGCGTGCGGAGCTTACACCAGTGCAAGAGTCTAGTGTTAATGCGCTTCCACTCCGAACCCAGGTTAGGATTCATAGCATGGCAACTCTTTGAAAAAATGTACGCCTAATGACGCATTCTTGAAATTGCCTATGTCCATCTACATAATATACATGGTAGATCTATATAACATATGTGGTAGAGCCACGCTGCAGCTATGGTTATAGCACGAATGGGTCGGCTCGACCGGGGAAGGATCACGCTTTCACAGAATACCAGCGTAAAATAGCTGCTTAATGCTGCTTTGTTTCTTATGGTGAGTGTAGAGAACCGGAGACCTGTTTTACTGGAATAGAGGCATTCCATCTTAGGGGGTGACAACGCATCTGCATTTTGATTCTTAATCGGGGGTTAAATGATTTATGTGCAATTTATGTAAGTAAAAATGCCCCCAAGATATAGAAGAAAACCGGGTTAAGGGCTCCCACACAAAACTGCGAACTCGCATCGCATCGCAAATATCTGCGAAATCGCACGAATGCACCGCAAGAACGTCCGATCTCATTCGCATCGCGCATTCCTGCGATATTACGTCATACTTGGTGACGCCCCTTTTAAAAGACTATTGTTTTAAAAGACTTTTGAAATTTTGTTTAACTTTACCTGATAGTCAGTCCCAGCATTTCTAAAGGCATAACAGGAATTCTTCCCTTGCACGATCGTTTTTGTAGGCATAGTGATAGTAAACTCAAAAGCTCTTCAAACGAAGATATGCTCATTCTAAAATAATCAAAGAAATTATCTTCTTCAGTTCTCAACCTATAGTACCTTCGAGTAAAATAGTTCCCATCGGAGTTCATAATCGTAATAAATGGATGAACCCAGAACCTTCTTTTTCTTTTATATCTATTTAACAATAACAGCAGTGCAATAATCTTTTTGCGATCAATCTTACGCTTCCTAAAAACGCGACCAATACGGCTGACTACCGCCGTTGTTTGCCGCACAAAATCGTATCGCAGAAATTCGCATCGCAAATTCCTGCGATGCGGTATCACATCACATCGCATCGCAGTTTTGTGTGGGAGCCCTTACGTAGAAGGACGGGTTTAAGTTATACGTTAATTTGTTTCTAATGAAAGACCACTCTGTCACAGAACAAACGCAAAAAGTAGCAAAAACCTATTGTGACTTGAATAGCCATAGGAGAGCAAAGAGAATCATAGACCAAGAGCTTAGTTACTGACAGTAAGCCCTTACACCAGTTTTTTAAGGGTGTTGTACCTATATTTTATATTTCATCGATTACGGGCGACATAACGGTTATATGTCACAGTGACCATTCACCTTGCTCCAATTAAACAGACCGTAAAATGACTCATAACTCCATCGTTCAGACATTAATAAGTCATTTCATAATACATGATTATTTTCAACGACATGAAAAACCTCAATAAACACACTTTTTTACACTTTATTATTGACCAACGTGGGACCATCGCCAGTTGCGGCTGACGTGGCTTATATCCCCACGTCTGTTCTATTATTTACTATAATTTATTGAGGTCAAAGTAATAGTTTTATTTTAATTTCCTTAATATTATGATTCAAAACCGTTGTTATTGTTTTAACTGCTGATTGAGATAGAGATATAGAGAATTCTACAAGGCTTGTTAAAATCACATTCGTGTTGTGTATATCAAAGATTAATTAAAAGTGGAAATAATAAAGTAGTTAAAAACCTACATTAGCGCTACTAACGAGAAGGAATATGTCCTTCTCGTTATTATGATAGTCCCTTGTACACTTGGACAAATTATTATAAATAATAGTCCAACGGAAATGCATTTTACTATATTATAATATCGGTTTTAGAATAAGCGTTTAAGTTGTGGTCTGATTTGTTTATAATTATTGCGCAAGAATAGAATCAACCCAGCCATATTATTTTTAAAATCAACTGTATATGTACGAAAATTAATATACTTTTTAATTATTTTTTGTCGTAATCCTGGCCACATATATTTTATTAACCAACTAATTTTTAAAAGAAAGGCTAATATTAAAAAAATATACAATTTAGACTGTGTTACAAGTATTTTAGCGTCTGAATGTTTTATCCTTATGTAATGTATGTATCTAAACTGCCTTCACGATACAGGAGAAAATTCTAGTGCGGGGTAACGTATTTTTAAATTTAAAAAATATTATTAATCATCACCTTCATTATTATCATCAGCCTGTGACATTCCTCTGGAACCCAAAGCTCGCTATTTAGTCCAATCCTCGGCTACACGCGTCCCGTTATTGGTAGTCTTCTCTAGTCAACAAGTATCCATTAATCCACCCAAACATTACGTTTATCCAATCGCAGTCTGCACTTCATGACACGTCCACTTCGATGGTTGTCATTTCTACGTCAAATCGAACAAGCCCATTGCCGCTTCAGTTACTTACAAATACGGAAGGATATTTGTTACTTAGGCTCTCCGACGTATTTCTTTATTACTTACACACCAGACAAACCGACCGTAGATGTTTCCTTCGCTATAGTAGAGAGAGTAACTAGTAGTAAGAGTAAAAGTTGATGAATGATCAACTAACTTTGAAAGCAAGGAACTGTATGTTCGTAAAATATTGATACGTTGTGGTCAGCATGTGTAATACCTTCTGTGCTCCAAAAACATCATAGAAGAGGCCTTTACCCAATAACACGTATATATAGGACACGAAATATAGAAAATGTAGTATATACTTCCTGTACTACGAATATGCATTAAAATATATACGAATTTAATCTTGTTGCAGCCCACGTATCAGAACACAACGACCATTCACGAAAAGGTCGTTCCATCCAAATACACCACAACTCAAACGAGCTACGCCAGCCATTCTCCGGGGTACACAAACAACCAGACCACCGGTTACGGCAGAACTACTGGCGGCAGAGGCAACCTGTCCGAATTGGACACATTGCTGGACGATTTGAGCAACGCACGGTACGGGAACTATGTTGAGAAGACAACGTACAATGAAAGGAATGGTGAGTTTAATTTCATTTTTTTTTATTTCACAATCCACTGTTGGATAAAGACCTTCTCCTAAATGCACTCTACGTTTAGGGACAAACAAGTTTTGTATGAACGACGGTTTTTGTCTACAGCGTTACTATAAAAAAGTATTTTTGTCTATTTTATCTACAAATGAATTTTTCGTCATTATTTACAATTTCACTATGAGGACAGTAAAAGAGTACCTTAAAAGTTGATTCACCCACGAACAAGGGAGTTACTGTAGTACATTTTTGACGGAAATTGCCAATACTTTTTTAATGGACTCGAGTGGTTGTACTTTTTTTAGTGACAAGTAATAGGAAAATATCCTTTATCAAATGAATCAAAAATTCTTGCACAACATAGACATGTACATATACACTCACGCCTGTCACCCAGAGGGGTAGGCCTCTGCCTACCCTTCCTACGGACTTCCATTTGGCACGATCCTGACATACCTCTTTCGCCTCTTTTACATCCATATATCTACGCATACATGCTCGTCGGTTAAGTGTACTTCTAACGTGGCCCATTTTCAAAATATCGCCAATTTGGTCGATAAACTTTTGCCTAGGGCGTCCCTTCCCGACTCGGCCGTTCACATCTGCCATATAAATTTGCTTTGTGACTCTTTCCTCATTCATTCTTTCCACGTGACCAAACCACCGAAGGATTCCTTTCTTAATCCTGGTCACAACATCATCTTGCATACCACATTTATCTCTTATCACGCAATTTCTCACCCTGTCATTCAGATTCAACCCTAGCTTATTCCTTAAAGACCGCATTTCTACAGCATTTATTCTACTTTCGTGCTTCTTCTGCCACACCCAGCTTTCACTACCATACATTAAAGTAGGGACTAACACAGCATTATGAATTACCATACGTGCCTGTTTTGACACATTCTGGTTCTTCATAATAGAGTGTAGTGCCCCATTCACTCTATTCCCTGCACACTCTATCTTGCACAAGTTGTTAATAAATCACTTTGAGGAAGTTTTAGGGAAGTTCGACGATGGCTTAAGCCAGTAAACAGTCTATAACGACAGGCAGACAGACATACACAAGTTCCCGCCAAAATTCCTTCCAATACTTACCATGCTGCGCTGACGGGTTGGTGAGCGAAGGGCCTCACACCAACCCAACTACTTCGCACTACATATGCGTATACTATCGACCAATGAGGTTTGTAGAGGAGGACTTGTAGATGCAATTTGAGTTCGGCGCATTTAGATGGATATTCCACGAGTCGGTACTTTTTCTCCTTCTTTTTTAATTATAGGAAAGGCCTATCCATATATTATATGCCCCACTTTGCAGAGGCAAGTAACAGATTATGCCATACGAACCAACTAAAACCGTATGTTATTTTACTTTCGTCACGTACGCCTATATGGCCACGGGAAACCTGCAGCTTGCATCCGCGAAAAAGCACACGAGTCGCCAGGAAACATGAAAAACTTGGAAGCACCAGCCTTGCCGGCTCCAAGTGGCGTTAATAATAAAAATTGCGATTGCAAATAATTTTATTTATTTAATGCACGTCCATTGATATTTCTTGGCATCGGACACTAAGCAGTTTATCTTTTTAACTTTTATCGTTACAGCGGCAATTCCACGTTTGGTAAGCTGGTTGGTAGCCGGAGTTCCCGCTGTCACCTCTTGCTACACCTTCAGGATGATATTATGGGATAGTGGATATTCTTACACCGCCACCACACGGTGTCTTTTGGTCTACTATTATTATATCCATCCTGGTTCAACGAAGGTAGAATTCACGAGAGACACTATAAGTCGGATAGTTCATACAAAAGTATTGAAATTTGTGTTGCCTATACAATCTAAGATATATTAAACCTAGTAGACGACTATAAAACTACATGTTGTTGAAAAAAATATTTACGAAAAAAAGTAACAAAAATCCTCTTTTAATGAAAACAAATTAAATCACATTCATTTACTTGTCCAGTTTCATCAGGCAGACGTTTATGCCTGAGCACAACTCGAGGTCATTCATAAAATTAAACCAATCAGTAGTATTATATTATAGATTATATATTATAGATTTTACAGTCATGTAAAATGTTGCTGAGGAGGTAAAAATAGGTTAGACTATCGTTGTGTATTTCTGTTTTATAAAATCTTCAGGTTTCGGTGGAACCAAAATCTAAATGAATTTCTATGTCAGTCTGGTTTTTACCCACTTATAACTCTATTAGCCGTAATTTATTCACTCACTCCTTTCTTACGCATATCGTCTCTAATACAGTCATTCCATCCTTTCTTAGGCCTCTTTCTACTCTAATATCTCTATCTATATATACTATGTAGTTTTTACACAAAGAATATATTATATATTTACTTTTGAGCATATATTACTATAACGTTTCCCTTTAACTTCGTCATATTAACTGTTTCGTTAATATTCCGTTAATGGATATTATATGCTGGAAAACTATAGATAGTACCACATAAATCGTAATTTGTCTTATTATTACTATTTCTGTGGATAGTACAATGTCCAAATCTTCTGAATGATTGTTGAATTCATGGGCTTAAGGGGAAATATAACCTGAAATGGCTTAGCAAGATCCTCCGTTATGCCGAAAGTATTGTAGCATTAATTTTGAAATAAATATATGGTAAAGTTGAGGATTAATGTTAGTGATTATGTTAGACGAAAACAGGATTTCGTAAAATTTTCTCGATAGAAAAAAAATCCAAACTTACCTCCAAACTGAACAATAAACCGCTGTTATTCATAAAATACTTTTAATAAGATCATGAAACTTTGCATACTAACTGAACTAACTATAAAGCAGTGCTTATGTTATTTACTTTTTTTTAAATACCATTATTTTCACTGTAAAAAGAAATTACTTAAACTATCGGCGCCCTGAAGCTTGATTACTGTCGCCCCGTTAGTATCGCTTAAGCTTTTGAAGGGAGAAGTTGTGTCGCTTATGATCAGAATACACATTACGCAACAAGACGACGTAAAATGAAAATGGGAAATAACCGTGATAAAAATAAGAAGCGACTGGGTTGGCGTTAAGAAACAGGCATAAATATGATAAACCTAATGAAATAAGTATCTAACGACCTATCTACTTACAGTATTAGTGATTACAAACATGTCGGTACATAGCATACGACGCGCGGGGAAGTGGGGGCGAAATTAGAATTTGAGCTGACATACTATATCCTCTTAAGAGTCGAATATTGTTCCAGTTTGATTTTTACGCTGTTAATGGATATATGCTGACAGTGACAGTGAGCTATGGATAATACCATGTTGCACCCTATTAAAGTCCACTGCTGAACATAGGCTGCGCCCCTAGATTGCCTCATAGGGGGGATATTTGCTATAGTTGCCACGCTTAGCAGGTTGACAACCGCAGTTTTTTTTATTTTTAGTCGTTATTGGAAAGACGCTGCAATCCATCTTCCTATTTGTTTACCTCCGTCGCCTCTTACGACACCCACGGGATGACACGGGGCATTGGATATTCTTACACAGCTGCTATTCGGTAAGTGCAATTTTCAAATCTTTTAAAAGATTTTTGAATCGATGGGTTTTAGCCGAATAATGTTTCAGTTTCTCGTTGAGCGACCAAAAGATAACGTTCAAACTAACATCATGTTATATCCAGTCTAAACCGTTGCAGTTTTGCGATCGAACCACTTGAAACTATAATAAAGCGTATACGCTCAGTAAACTGAAAGTCATTGCCGAAATGTTAGCTTTGGCACGATCTCCGTTTCCCTTCCAGCAGAAATAGACGTCGGATTTAAGCCGTTACAGATTGTTTAGTTTTCAAATTAATGCCCCGCTATCCTTGTCATTGCTTTGAAGAATGTTTTATCTGTTGCATAACATTTTTCGTTTAGTCTGTCGCAAGAGTGCTATTAAAAGATTTCTCAGTTTTTTTTTTCAAAAATATATATTTACTGTTGATCTCAAGAAATAAAAGAAAATCTAAGATATGATAGGGATATCGAACGACGAGTAAATGCAGGGAATAGTGTGAATGGGGCACTACACTCTATTATGAAGAACCAGAATGTGTCAAAAAAGGCACGTATGTATGGTAGTGAAAGCTGGGTGTGGCAGAAGAAGCACGAAAGTAAAATAAATGCTGTAGAAATGCGGTCTTTGAGGAATATGCTAGGGTTGAATCTGAATGACAGGGTGAGAAATTGCGTGATAAGAGATAAATGTGGTATGCAAGATGATGTTGTGACCAGGATTAAGAAAGGAATGCTTCGGTGGTTTGGTCACGTAGAAAGAATGAATGAGGAAAGAGTGACAAAGCAAATTTATATGGCAGATGTGAACGGCCGAGTCGGGAAGGGACGCCCTAGAAAAAAGTTTATCGACCAAATTGGCGATATTTTGAAAATAGGCCACGTTAGAAGTACCCTTAACCGACGAGCATGTATGCGTAGATATATGGATGTAAACGAGGCGAAAGAGGTGTGTCAGGATCGTGCCAAATGGAAGTCCGTAGTATCTGCCTACCCCTCTGGGTGACAGGCGTGAGTGTTTATGTAATATGTATGTATTATATCCAACAATCTTCGGTAGTTGAATATTCTTATGACTGCATGAAGACATGTCTTCGAAATTTTTTTTCCTATTTCTCAGACATGGCGGTTTTCTCACGATGTTTTCCTTCATCGCCGAGCACGTGGTAAAATTGCGATTAACAATATCACTAATGCCGACGGGGGTCGGATCCTGGTTGCTCACTTACTGTGAAATTTACAGCCAGTGTTTACCCCCTTAGCACCTACAATGTATGGTTCTTAATTATCCATGCATTTGACAACTCCACTCGGTATTCAGGTCATTGCTTTGTCATGCGAAATTTAGATGATACTTTTTTTATAAACCTTCAGTGTTATTTTATATAATGAAAGTGTCATTATATAAAATAACGTAGCGATGATTAACTTAAATCTTTCTAACTGCGTTATCGTTGTCATCGGAAATGTTATTTCTTCAAATATGACACATTAAACTCGTTATTATTTGCGTCCATTTGTCTTAAATGAACAAATAACCGACTTTCTGTCGTGGAGGATATATTTCATCTTAATGAGTTACTAAGTATAAAACCTGCTTAAGATTTTTATTAATGTTCTCTTCTTGCGTGTAATATTAGTCAATGGCACGTAAAGCTTACGGCTTAAAATCAAAACTATTGCGGCATGCAGCACTCTCCTTAGTTGATTAAATTTTTATTAATATTATCACGTATCTCGCACGTTTCTCGCTATCTTTTATATGTATTGTATTAGATGTACCCTGAATGCATTGCAATGCCTCTTTTGCCGCGCACGGCATCTCGCCAATGTTTCATAGTTATTGAATGAATGGTATAGAAACACATAGAAGACGATCGAACAAACAAATATTCATTAGTGTTTATGTACCGTCCCGGGGATGTCCGTATGTGGCCGAAACGGAGCTGGTACAAGTTTTAGACCACTACACTAGTCATCGTCGTCAGGGTGCGAATAGCAACTTGATTTCCCGATACACCAGGAGCCTCGTTTATTGTAGAGGATCACCCATAACTAGCGCAGATCGCGATGAGTCTTCTAAAGGGATCTATACACTCTCGTTTCTGCTTAGTAGCTCCTGTTTGGGCCATTACAGATTCACAGGCTACGGCCTGACACTCCGTATCCCAATTAGCTTAGCTGATATCGCTAACTATTTAGAAAGAGATCAACAGTCACAAAATGACGTTCACCACCGTTGTCTACTGTCACTTCATATATAATAATTATATTGCGCGTAAAAATAACAACATTTTTGTACTCTATTTGAACATATAGTGGCAAAGTTTAATTGACATCTAATGTAATATTACATAAAGACTATGTCAGTTATTAATAAGAATCTTGGCAACTACAGGAATCTAAATTAAGCGCGGATGATATACGACATGTTGCACAACGGACAATAATTTCCAGCCATGATCGATCGTTCAGCCAGTTTCAAAGCCAACTGTGTATCATTATAAATACTCGTATTAAAACATATACAGGGTAATACTTTGTTGGAAGCTAAAACCTCTAAAGCCAATATTCGTTTAGTTCTGCTATATCATTAATACATAATATACTCAAGGCGGACTAAATGTCATGTTGCCAACATAAGCAACACCTCATCAGCGGCCCTCTGGCGCCCATATACTACTCATTTTGAAAATACACTATATTATGATTGATAAAAGATATTATCTGTAAAATTATTAGGTAGGCCAGGATACGTGTACTCTTAACAAACGGGCGTGATGAAAAATGTGGTAAGAGAGTTGGGGCGACGTAGGAGTAAAGTAACGTGACACGCTTCGGATGCGCTACATCTCTATAGAAAGTATGATTTTGTATTTTATGTAAGTAGGTAAAGGCAAAGAGCCGTTGTAGCTCAGGTGGCTAGCGCTCACTTTGAATTTCACAGTAAGCGGGCGACTTGGGTTCGATCCCCGCCGGCACCAATGAAGTTGTTAATTGCAATTTTAAGTGCTGATTTACCACGTGCTCGGCGGTGAAGGAAAACATCGTGAGGAAACCTGCATGTCTGAGAAATAGGAAAAAAATATTTCGAAGACATGTGAAGTTTGCCAACAAATATTGGGACAGCACGGCACTTCTTTGCCCTAAAACTCTCTCAGAAATGAAAGAAGGCCTGTGACCAGCAGTGGGACGTATATAGGCTGTAATTTAACTAACTTAAGTAGGTTACTTATTTTATTTAGTTTGCGAACTCCTTTATGTATCCTCGCGCCCCTGGGCACGTTCCAAGTTTGCCTTTAAGATAATCCGCGACTAGGTGTACTGGGTCAGGAAGCAACTAGATGTGACAACAGCGTAATAGTCGTGAGTTCTAATTCGTTTCGACAATTACTGTCCCGAAACACTGTGGAATGGTTAACGGTTAATTTAAGTTTGAATTTGCAATATTGTAAAGCTAATAATAATAATTTATTTGCAAGAAATATGGTAGTTACAGGATTAATCTTTTGGTATGGTACAATCATATTTCGCCAGTTGCATGCAAATATATATTTTTATAATTGTCAGTCTAATGCTATACAAATGTTCTATGGATATCTATGATTAATTACAAATTAGTGAAAAACCTAAGAATAAAATGTCACAAGATAAATAACACACATATACATAGACGTTGACAATAAACAAGAAAATAATACAAAATTTGATCCAGTCTTAATGCCAAAATAAAATAAAATAAAAAATAGAAAATGTCGTCAAGTTTAGGTGTACATGTCAACAGTTATCAAGTCAAGTTAAGATTATACTAAATATCACTTTGGTCTATAACAATAAAATGCATCAAGGGAATAAAAACAATTCTGAATAATCCATTGCTTCAGTGTTTTTTGAAAAAAGTTAAATGGCAATTTTCGTATATCACTGAGGATTTTATTATATACTCTTATACACATATTAGGACAACTCTTCTGATAAAAGACAGTTTTACACTTTCGTAAATTTAGTCTTGTAACATGTCTATGTGGAAATGTTTTATCTGTATAATTATCAATACATACAATACATCTGATAGCATCGTTAGCATATTTTTATAGAAAAAAATATTGTCGTGATGTTTTCAACAAGTGTTTATTTTTATATAACGGGAGTTACAATTGAACTTACAGTCCAAGTGATAGTTCAACGAGAAATAATGTGTTTGATAATTTTGTTAAAAAATCTGTGTGCAACACTTTTCTTCTTTGGTTGTTAGATGTATTTATCGAAGTCTTATTGTAAGTTAATACCGGCATTTGTTATAGGCGGCGCCTCTCTTACGACGCTCACGGGGTTAACTGGGGTGGTGGATTCTTTAACACCACGACCACGTCTATACATATAAATAAAATTGAAGTGTCTGTCTGTAATGTCGAAATAACCACCTTTTATTGAGCCATGCGGGTTGATAGAAAGGGGAGCTGGTTATTTGTATGTTATTAAGACACGGAAAACAATTTAAAAATACCTTCTCTTTTACAAAAGAGACAGACAGACAGATTTTTTACAAACGAGCACACAGTTCATCTGATGATGGTGTGTGGTTGCTGTGGCCCATAGACATCTATTACGAATTAAAACGCAAATGCGTTGTCACCCTTGAGTACTAAGATGGAATGCCTCGTTTTCAGTAAAAAGGGTCTCCGGTTCTCTACACTCACCATACGAAACACAGCTGCATTAAGCTGCTGTTTATGCTGGTATTTTGTGAGAACGTGATCCTTCCCCGGTCGAGCCGACCCTTTCGTGCTACAGCTATACTACTAATATCGCTGCAGTTTTGCTCTAGCACGTAAAACGTCTGTCCGGGCTAAGCTCCGGAATAGCTGAACAAATTGTAATAAAATTTGAAGAACAGATAGAGAGCAATGTCAGGAGTGTGATGTCTTGGCGATATTTACCCGAAAACCTTGGAGATTTTTTGAGTTATCGAAAAATTGATGATGAAATTAATTAAAGCTACATTAATAGATGTAGCCATGGTAGCTCAAATGGTTAACGCTCGCTGTAAATATAACTGAACGCGAGTAACCCGGCTTTGATCCCCGTCGGCACCAATGAAATTGGTAATTGCAATTTTACATGCTGATTTACCACGTGCTCGGGGGTGAACCTCTGGAGGAAATCTGCATGTCTGAGGAATAAGAAAAAAAATTATTTCGAAGATATGTGAAGTTCCCCAACACGCATTGGGGCAGCGCGGCGGACACTTCCTTGCCGTAAAACCCTCTCAGAAATGTGGGGAGGCATGTGCCCAGCAGCGGCACATATTATAGGCTGTAACTTTACTTTACATTAATAGATCGAAGCGAAGCCGGGGCGGGGCTAGTCTACATATAATGCTTTATTTACAGAAAAAACATGTCCTTTTATTTATAAGCACTTATTTACGTATAATGGTCGCACCTACCAAAAATTGTCCTTGTCACCCAGGGTTGACTGGCAGAGAATGCCACATGGCATTAAGTCCGCCCTATGTACCCTTTAGCTTAAGGTGTTACATGTAAGTTTTTAAATAAATAAATAAGATTTACTCGACTTACATCAGTCCTCAAACAACAACAGATTTTGGCACGAAAACAAAATGTCCAGATCCACCTGTCCCAGTTCTTCCCGTGAGAATACTAACAATTCTCATTGTTTTGGCACTATAATTAATGTTTTACACGTACGTCATTAAAATTCTCAACGTCTTTTAAAATTTATTTGAAATAAAACATGCGACAAACGACAAGTCAATCGCTAAATATATATAACAAGAAACAAGTTCGCTTATAACTCTAAAACTACTATTGATACATTTTGATGCGTTTTTCAACATAAATTAAAGAATTTAAGAACGAAGATTTGTTAAAGGAAGGAATTTGTGCATATTTTATGTAAGGTTTTACCCCGTACAGTGGCCGTGTAAGAAATCCAGTATCCCATATTATCCTGTGGGCGTCATAAGAGGCGACGCGACGGAGGGAAACAAATAAAGATATTGGCAACAGGGTCTTCCTAATAACAAATAATAAATAAGGAACTGCGGCTGCCAACCCGCGTGTCAAGCGTGGCAACTATGGCAAATGAGAGGCTGAATCTGAGCGGGGCCTATGTTCGGCTGTGGGCTTCTGAAAGGCTTTAGCGGTATGTACTTTCATACCTACCATAAATAATAAAAATACATATTTCGTGTCTGAAGATTATACGTAAACAGCAACCTTCTAAAGGTTTTGGACAGACGCGTATTTTTTGATAGCGACCTTTAGAAGGTTTTGGACAGACGATAGGTTAAAGACTAGAGAAATGCTCGCATTTTGCGATGAAATCGTAAAAAGATACCACAATGGTAGTAGTTGGAATACAATAACATGACTTTAATTTTAAAAATAAATGAATCTAATTTGTACATAATCACTGTACTGTAATGATAAAAGTATATTATAATGGGTTACATCTACTAAAGTTATAAAGCAATCACCCATCCAGCAGATTACAAGAGGCCTGTTACAGATTTAAAACTAGAACAAAAGTAAGTAGAAACATAAAACAGATGAGACCAATTATTTCAGAATATCACGGATAGATCTATTGAAGACATTTGGATTTGAACCTGGAATATCAACATTTGGATAGGCCTGAGATATATAATTGTAGAGGCGACACATGCTAACAACTGGGTTGTAATACGATGTGTTGTTACGGTACACTTGGAGTGAAAACAGTTTAGGCTTGCGAACACAGGCCCTGTAGTGAGTGCTGAGTGTGCAAGCAGGGAAGGAGAATCAATCGTAGAGTGTACTATTTTATGTAAGCCCGAACCTTTTGTGTCTCGTTTCCATGTTGCGTTGGTAACCATGACGAAATCTCACAATTTCTAAAATAAATCAACTAAAATCTATCAATTTTATTAGATATGATAATCCAACTTCAGGCCAGTTTGTACAAAAAAATTTAAAACACGATTTTGACGCTCGAGAATCGAGATAAAAAAATTATTGGCGAAAATCTGTGACTTTCGAGTACTCGTTTTATTAAGCGATAACCATATTATAATATTTTTGATGATATGAAAGGCATGTTATAATGATTTAGATTCTTAATCAGCTACATTTTATTTAGATCTTTATTGCCCGATATTAAGCTAAAACTTTTCAGATAAAGTAACTTTTTGTCTAACGAATGTCTACCTACAATACATACAAAATGGAAATTTTGAAAACGTAAAAAATATTACACTATATAAATTATGTTTCTTGCCGCAGAGGGCTACGGGAGAGCAAATGGAGCGACCAGTCCAGCATCGTCTAGACCGACCGTCGACTCGCTGCTCGATCAACTCAGCACTGACGTACCTAACGGGTAAGCTGTACAATGAAATAATAAGCACCGAAACTATAACAACAAACTGTTGTAAGTTGTCTGTCATACAGCAAGTACTTAGGTATTGGAACTTGCACTGCTGGTGTTGCGACTGTCGTTTTCATCGGTTCAATGTCTATAGCTTTATAAAAATAAAAGAAAAGAAGAGTTGGCCACCAAACGCAGCTCATATCAGACATATTTTTTACCTAGGATTGCGTCGGGGTAGGTTTCACCCTCATCGGTGTGAAGGCTACAGAGAGTGAGTATAATTAAAGGATGTGAGGCATTCAATCTTAGTCCTCAGAGACGTCAAAGCATCTGTATTCTTATTTGTTTAAATTTGCTTGTAGGTGTCCATGGCATGGACTGTTAGGCACTTACTATTAAGCACTTACAAAAAATTGGCGATCATCATGCCCGGACAAATCGTGCCCATTAAAATTTTCTTTTTTTGGGTTTATGCTCTTTTTATTTATGACTACTTTTTTATTTCTTGGTTTTTCTGGGGTTATTCCGTTTATACACCCTAAGAAATTTACCCTAGTGTGGATACTCGGAAACGCGTGTTCGTTTATCCACCCTAAACGTGGTGGATAAGCAGAATTCACTTTTTGGATTGTCTTTCCGCCTTTCCACCCCAAATACAGTTCAACAGGAAATATATTCACTTTAACATATTATTGATTAATTTTTAACAATCACAAACAAACAACCGTGAGGAGCCGTGGTAGCTCAGATGGTTAACGCTCGCTGTAAATATAAGAGAACGCGAGTAACCCGGGTTCGATCCCCGCCGGTACCAATGAAATTGTTAATTGCAATTTTAACTGCTATTATCCTGTGGGCGTATCCTAACAACGAATACATAGAAACTGATAAATCTTGTGTTTTAAATTACATAACATAAAACATAAACACTCACGCCTGTCACCCAGAGGGGTAGGCAGAGACTACAGACTTCCATTTGGCACGATCCTGACACACCTCTATCGCCTCCTTCACATCCATACACCTCCGCATACATGCTCGTCGGTTAAGGGTACTCCTAATTCGGCCCGTTTTCAATAATCTTATCATATCTCCCATCCCTGCTAAATACGCAGCCCAAATATACAAACTCATCTACTTGCTCGATCAACTCCCCTTCTATTCTTATTTCACAAATCGTTTTACTTATTTCTCTTTCAAAAACCATAACCTTCGTCTTACTTGCGTTCACTTTCATACCCCTTTCTTTTAATGATCTGTTCATTAATGTAACCATCATTTGCAACTCGGCCGCCGACGACGCAAGAATAACTTGATCATCGGCGTACAAAAGGCATTTGACGGTTAACTCACCCATTCATGTTTTAAATTATCCGTTTTTAATTTATTCTGATATTATTCACACCAAACCGTAAATGATTATCAACTCTATATAATCGATATCGATTTTTTAAGAATCGAATATTGTACGTTCCCATTTTTTGATTGGCATGCCTGGTGCAATAAGTCTGACAGCTGTCAAAATGTATTTCTTAGATTTGGTTGACTATAATATTTAAAAAAACGGCCAAGAGCGTGTCGGGCCGCGCTCAGTGTAGGGTTCCGTAGTTTCCCGTCCGTCACAGTAAGTGTTCCCACTTATGAGTTTGTACAAAAACTGTTGTTTCCATCCAAGTTCAAAATAATTTTCCTAGAAAGTCCTTATAAAGTTCTACTTTCCAGATTTTTTTCATATTTTCTAAACTTATGGTTCAAAAGTTAGAGGGGGGGGGGGGACACATTGTTTTTTACTTTTGGCGCGATTATTTCCGAAATTATTGACATTATCAAAAAATGATTTTTGTAAACCCTTTTTCATTTTTAAATACCTTTCCAACAATATATCACACGTTAGGGTTGAAATTAAAAAGAAAATCACTTCCCACTTTACATATAGGGGGGCTACCCTAATAAAACATTTTTTTCCAATTTTTATTTTACCACTTTGTCGGCGTGATTGATACACATATTGGTACCAAATTTCAGCTTTCTAGTGCTAACGGTCACAGAGATTAAGCGAGGACGGACAGACGGACAGACAGACATGGCGAAACTATAAGGGTTCCTAGTTGACTACGGAACCCTAAAAATATGTCGTCATTTGTATTCGGCAGTATACTGAAAACGTTTCGGAACATACCCACTATTTCCAATACTGTGTTTATATAGTTAATAATATATTTATTTATAGTCAACCAAATCCAAGTAATATCTTTTGACGTTTCACATTAATCATTCCGCAATAACTTTGCACAAGCGCACTCACACGATTTAAAATAACCTTTTACGGAAAACCGAAGAATTATGAAGTTATATATATTTTATTACAACGTGTATAGTTTTTATCACTAATTTAAATTCGAATCTTTCAAACAAAGCAAAATATTAAAAAATAACCAGTATCAACTTTTTTACTTAACGTCGTTTCAATGATATGTCGCTATGTATTGTACCGTAGTGTTTGGACAATTAAAATTCATTGATATGCGAATAATCGGGAAAAGTATTAAAATAATCGAATCATTCATTTTATTTGATGTATTATTTGTTTAAATAATTTTTTTATTTTTAAAATTCCTCAAACTACATGAATCATGAATAAAACAAGTTTATTTTTTTAATTTGTCAACGCAAATTTGGTAGGCGAAAAAACTCATATACAAGGCCGCGCTGAAATACGTAATTTCAGTCTTCCGCCATTTCGACAGCTAACTGTGCGTAATTTTGTGATTGTTTTCTTATTTTGTGATTCGGGTTTAACTTTTTGCATTGTTTTTTGTATATTCGTTGATGCATGTGCCCATGTCACAAAGAATGATTGGGCAAAAGTGGTAGAAAAAACAAAAAAGTTTGATTATGGATGACTTTGAAAGAGACATTAACTTTGACTGCATTATTGAAAATCAAATAACAATCTAAACAACGACAGCTCAACTAATTGTACCTACTGGAAGTGATTGAATAAATTTATTTTTAATCTTGTTTCAATCTTAAATTCTTGTAACTTTGCCTCTAGAAATAAGCAATAACAACATATACGAAGAAACTGATAAATATTGTGTTTTAAATTATCCGTTTCTAATTTATTCTGGTATTATTTAAACCAAACTGTAAATGGTAACCAACGCTAAATAATTGATATCGATTATTTTAAGAATCGAATATTGTACGTTCCCATTTTTTGGTTGACATCCTTGGTGCAATAAGTCTGACAGCTGCCAAAATTTATTTCTTAGTTAATTAGGTTGACTATAATTTAAATACCTGCTCCAATAAAATACAATTGATATTAATTGCAGTAAAACATTTCTCTCATCATAAGATAATATGATTAGATAAAATTGTCATAACGAATGATATGTAATTAAACAATTAAAAGTATTTCAGTTTTGATCTTTAAACAGGAAATATGTATGTATTGTATTTAAGTCTACTAAGTAACCTTCGGCCAGTTTCTATCGTGTTTTTATAAACGACTGTACGTAGCCGAGGGAGGAAATCGGAAGAAAAATAATATATGTATTTCGATTATCCACCCCAGATGGAGTGGATAATCGGAATACGTATATTATTAATCCGGTATAGAGCTATATCCCTTTTAAATTTAGTTTCTCAGTAAGCGAATCATTTCTTAATTCTTAATGAGAAATAAATTTCATAAACTATGAATCGTTTTAATCAATCAGCTCAGACATTTAACTGACTGTGGCGAAATGTACAATGCTATGCAAATTCAATGTTCCGCGACCGTTAAGAAATGTATTAGCGATCTATTATTGTAGACGTAGATTATCATTACACACGTGTAATGCGCCAGAGAGATTTGGTTTTGCGTTTTGTCTTTTTAACAGCACCATACAATGTCCGACTATTTTCTACTTTTGCATCACCTTTAATCTAGTCTCATACAAATGTAATTTTAAGAATTCTTCTATATTTTAATAAAGTACCAGCAATGCTGTTAACATTACTAATATTCCCGTTAACCACTAGATAATCTGATCATAGTCGAAAGGTGGATTCGAATCCACGACTTTTTGAGCTCGCGATCCTAACTATAAGGCTAACGTCGTTTAATAGTAAATTTATATAAACATATATTTTTTATAGGATAAGGGTAACAAACGAGCACACGGTCCACCTGATGGTAAGTGGTTGCTGCGGCCCATAGACATCTACATCAATCCTTGATCACGAATCAAAATGCAGATACGTTGTCCCGTGTGAGTACTAAGTAGGGATGGACTGAATATTCGTTTCATATTCGATATTCGGCATCTTTACCGAATAATTGTATTCGGCCGAATATTCGGCTAAATCACCGAACATTCGTTAAAGTGCTACTCAAGGTATCCACTGTATTGAAATGGACGAATTGAGTAATGCCATGTCTCATAAAATGGTTAAATCTACTTGTATAGTGTTATGTTTTTAGGCACTGTCGATTTATTTCTAATTATAGCAAATATAACGCTTGATAAAACGTTGAGGAATCAAACAAAGAAACATTACGTTACATTAGTACATTTCACTTTACTTTGGTCATCAGTCTCTCTAAAATAAGTCACTCATTATTAACATATAATTATCAATTTTCTCTAAGAATAACACAACGAAATAGTATTTTTTTATAGGAAAAGGGTGACAAGCGAGCACACAGTCCACCTGATGGTAAGTGGTTGCTGTGGCCCGTAGACATCTACATCTATCCTCGTTGGCGAATCAAAATGCAGACGCGTTGTCAGCCTTGAGGACTAAGATGGAATACCTCTTTTCCAGTAAAAAGGGTCTCCGGTTCTCTACACTCACCATACGAAACAGCAGCATTAGGCTGCTATTTGACGCTGATATTCTGTGAGAGCGTGGTCCTTCCCCGGTCGAGCCGACCCATTCGTGCTACAACTATACAACTAATATAGCTGCAGCATGGCTCTACCACGTAAAGCATGGCTCTACCACGTTCTTACAAAAATAGTCAAAACGTAAGCATGTGCCGGCTATTTGCACAGTACTAGATGATGCAATAACATGTCAGGTGTGGCCGAGAAGCGAGGAGCAGGGTCCGGCGCTAATCCCCCGCGCGCGCTTTGTGGTTACAAGTTTCGACATAAATGGGTTGGGTACTGAGATGATCTTGCCGAATAATGTTCGGCCGAATATTCGGTTCGGTAAATTTTTTACCGAACATTCGACCCAATATTCATATTCGGTAAAATCCATATTCGGCCCATCTCTAGTACTAAGACGGAATGCCTCTTTTCCAATAAAAAGGGTCTCCAGTTTCCTACATTCACCATACGAAACAGCGTTAAGCTGCTATTTTACTCTGGTATTCTGTGAGAGCGTGGTCCTTCCCCGTTCGAGCCGACCCATTCGTTCTACAACTATACTACTTATATAGCTGCACCACGGTTCTACTACGTAAAATGCATGGCTCTACCGAGTTTTAATATTTGGTGAAAATAACAAAACATCTATTTATAATAAATCAGTTTATTATTTGTGATTTGTCTTAAAAATGTTAGTGCAAACCTGCTTGTTTCTAAAGTATATAAATATAAATAGAACTTGCACAACTTTTTTGAGATTAAACCTGTATACATAGCCTGAATTCGTATTTCGTAGTAAGAAACTGTAGTAAATTAGATAAATGCAATCTTAGTTGACGCGCGTAACAGCTGCCCACGAAATTATCTCATGCATTGTGTGTATTATGTTTCTTAGTCGCGTGTGGCGACAGAAATTATTGTGTGGTAAATTTACAAAATTATTTATGTACATAGTAACGAGCAGTTTTCACCACAATCAAGTAATCAGCGTTGTAGATTACTTCTACCTTTTCACAGAGCCGTTTCATGAGCCGTGGTAGCTCAGATGGTTAACGCTCGCTGCTAATATAACAGAAAGCAAGTAACCTGGGTTCGATCCCCGCTGGGACCAATGAAATTGTTAGTTGCAATTTTAAGTGCTGATTTACCACGTGCTCGGCGGTGAAGGAAAACATCGTGAGGAAACCCGCATGTCTGAGGAATAAGAAGAAAAAATATTTCGAAGACATGTGAAGTTCGCCAACATGCATTGGGGCAGCATCGGCGGACACTTTCTTGCCCTAAAACCCTCTCAGAAAAAAGGGAAGGCCTGTGCCCAGCCGTGGGACGTATATAGGCTGTAACTTTACTTTTACTTTACTTTTTCACAGGTTCGATGTACATACACTCCATCACTTGTAGCCTTAAACCGCTCTACGTTTAACTGTCTTTTATTTTATGGGATGTGTAACCAGTAAATAAATGTCATTCTTTCTTTTTGTTCATCCAACAACAATAAAAATTCACCAATGTTTCAGTTCCAAACTATCTCAAGTGCCGTTAATACAAGTTCCTTCTGAATAAGACGTGTGTGGTAAATTCAAGGCTACTTTAATTTGGATATTTAAAGATAGAGCTTTTATTGAGTTTTCTTTGCAGAATATTTCGCCTTTTTTGAGGATTCTACAGTTATTATTGAAATGTAACTTCTTTATCGACGTAGTGGAGACATTTAGTCCGGTATTTAAAAATGAACGTTGTGTTTTCTTGTAACCTTTCACTGCAGTGGTTACATGAGTATACTATTATAAAATCTACTCATTTAAAATATAAAATAAAAGAAGAATGAGATATCGTATAGTAGTTTCACTTCGTATGTGTGTAATTACACGCACATTTTTTTTATTATTTTACTCTTTATTTTTTTAATGGCTCCTCTTGGTTAGAGATGAGAATGGTTAGAGATGGTAACGGATTTTGTTAAACTAAAATACTTATGAGGAAGTACAAAATACTCGTAAATGAGAATATTTGATTGCTATATTTAAAAGATTTTATTATTAGATTATGATTCAAAGAGAAATAATTAATCATGGTCAATATTTTATATCAAAAACACACCCAAAAAGAAAAAAATAACGTCACGGTTAAAAAATCGCAATCACCGATTGAGAAAACTAAATACACCAATTTCCCAAACCCTTTTGCCATTTTCTGATTTTACAAAAACACTTTTAAGTTTATAGTACCTCTTCTAATACAGTGGCCGAAAACTAAAATTCTTGTTGGCCGAAATCTAAAATTTGGGGCCGAAAACTAGCGTTTTGCATATTTTTCACATCAAAATTTATTATAAAAAATAGATTTCTTTTGTAGCATCAATGAGTTATCAAAATGAAAACTACATTATAATAATAAGCTATAAATTACATTATAATAAGCTATAAATTAACATTAACAACACTAGGTCAACATAATCTATTAGCTTCTATCTATTATATCTATTAGCATTTTAACGCGTCTCTGCATGACACATGCCATCAGAAACAGAAACATTTTTATTCAATATAGATTATAATTAATAATAATGGCCTCCAGACCGAATTTCGGTCACGGCGGCCAAGCGGAGACTAGCCATCGGCGCAGGACAGGATTATAGTGCCCAAGCGTACGCGCAAGCACAGGTGCACTCTATTCCCTCTTGTCTTGTCGTCTTCATGCACCTAAGTGCATGCAGGTATTGGGCCTCGGGGTATACCCCATTGCCCGGATAATCCTCATGCCCCATGACTATGGGACAGTCTTTGTAGCCTATTCTTGGCGTAGATGGTACTACGGTTTTTACCGTAGCCGAATAAGATTTTTCCCGTAGTTTACCGACTACGGGAAAAAAGGAGGTTATCAATGGAGGTTATCTAAGTAGGTCTGAGTTGGCCTTTCAGCGGCATTGGGGGTTGTTACTCGACTCTCTAATCGATATAGAGAGGAGCTCTCTTGGAAGAGGTCGCCCGTCCGGGGGCCGAGTGTGCAGCGGCGCAAAGCCGTTGAGATGGTCGTGTGGCCCGTTGTCGGCACAGTCGAACATGCCGCGCGCTAGCCGGGCCACGAAGTCGGTGATGGTCTCGACTTTCAGATCGGCCGTTATGACGTCATTCCGGACGTAGCGACCTGCTCCGGCAATCGTCCTTAATGACAGGTTCTGCTGAGCCTGCAGTCGCCGCCTCAGAGGGTCGCTCAGAAGTGCGTACCAGGCCGGAGCAGCGTAGGTGGTAATAGTCCGGATATACATCTTGTATATCCGGAGCTTGGTCTTTATCGGCAGCTTGGATGCCAGGACCGGACGAAGCATCGCCCGCGCACATCTGGCTTTGCGGACGACGAAGTCGACGTGCGCAGTCATGCGCAGCGCCCTGTCGATTCGGCACCCGAGGTATGTCACGGCCTTCTCGTACGCGATCTTCTGGCCGTCGAGAGTCAGCGGAGGTGGTAAATTTCTGAGACGGCGAGTGAGCAGAGCGGTCTTCTTACCAACGTTGACGACCATCCTCCACTCGTTCAGCCATAGTGGTAGCGGATCCAGCAGACGCTGCATTTTGGCAGTGGCTATATGGGCTCTTCTGGACGAGGTGAAATAGGTGCTATCGTCCGCATATAGCGCCAACTCAACGTCGTCCTCCCATTCTTCCAGCCTGCCTGCCAGTGTTGGTATATCATTCGTATATGCCGCGTACAGGACTGGAGACAAACAGCTGCCCTGTGGGACGCCGGCACTGATGGTTCTTGTTGCGGACTCGGCGTCCTCTACGCAAACGTAGAACTTCTTGTCTTCCAGGAAAGACGCCATTCACCGCAACATAGCAGGGGGGACACTGGTCTGCTCGTGTAGTTTATATAGTAATCCTGAGTGCCACACCCGGTCGAACGCTTTCTCGATATCGAGAAAGACGCCCAACGATATGCGGCCATGATTATACTCTGCCGCAAGCAGGTGCAGCACTCTAGTCAACTGTGCGACTGTAGAGTGACTCCTCCTGAATGCGTGCTGCTCCGCCCGAAGTTGGATGCACGGATGGAGACGTCTCAGCAGCAATCTTTCTAACAGTTTAGCTATGTGCGGTAATAGCGTAATCGGCCTGTAGCTGGCAGCTCTACGCCTGTCCTTCCCGGGTTTCGGCAAGACGATAATTTTGCCTTTCTTCCATTCCTCCGGGAAGTGGGATGTCCGCACTATCCCATTGTAGAGTCGACCAATCTCTACTAGGACTTTATGGGGCAGCTGTCGGAGTGCGGCGTTGGTAATCCCGTCGTATCCGGGCGCCTTCCTCGGTTGCAGGCAGGCTACTGTCCTCCGCAGTTCAGCGGGGGAAATGAACCACTCTCCTGCAAGAGGCGGCGCAGGCGACGACAGGAACTCCTGTACGCGACTCTCCTTTATGGCATGAAGCTCCATGAACTCCGCACTTGCAGGATTCGGCATAAATTGCTCCTCGAAGTGCTCTCCTAGGATATCCGCTCTGCCCTTGGCATCATAGCAGCGTTCGCCCGCACTGTTGGTCAGCGGGCAAACGGGAGGTCTGGTTTTGGTTAACTGTCGGTTCAGTTTGTAGAGCGACGCATTGTGCTCGTCCGCTTTCCATATGCGCCGCTCCCAGGCCTCTCCTCTGTAGGCCTGGACTGCAACCGACAGTTCCTCCGATAAGGTGTTAAGCTGTGTCTTCAGTCTTGGGCAGCGAATACGCGCCCAGAGCTTCCTTAGCGCGCTTTTGCGCCTGATCTGCACGCATATCTCTCGCGGCAGATCGTCACGCCTTTCTGTAATCGGGACGATCTTAGAGGCCGCGTGAAGGGCCTCCTGAAAGTTTTTGGTGATTCTAGTAGCAGCGGCCTCTACGTCGTCCGCTGTACTTATAGGTTGGTGGACTGGAGGTCTCTCCTGTAGATGTTGTGAGTAGAGCCTCCAGTCGATGCGTGTCTTGAATGCTCTGGGCGGCGTAGTCACCTTAGTGCCAAGGGTTATCAGAATCGGGAGGTGCTGTGAGCTCAGGTCGTATAGCACCTCTACCACTACTGGGTAGTTGACGTTCCTGGAGAGCACGATGTCTAATACATCCGGATGTTGCCTCGAGTCTGTCGGAACGTTAGTTGGTTCTTCGGGACCTAAAGCGTCGTAGTTGTTCTTCTCAGCGTCTTCGTATAGTGCATGACCCGGCGGGGTGATCACTCTGGACCCCCACGCCGGGTGTTTAGCGTTTAGGTCCCCGGCGATTATAGTGGGTGTTTCGCCTTCCATCATCGTCCGGATGTCTGTATTCTCTGATGTCTCTATTCCCTCACTCTCATAATTCAATGGGACGGTAAACCGACACAACCGGAGAGAGATCGGCGCGGGACCAACGGCTTTACGTGCTTTCCGAGGCACGGGAGTGAGACACCGCCAACTTCCTGACTCCGGGCGGCTAATGAGAATTTCTTGACGGAAATACTCAATAATTGATTTTTTGGCCCGACCCGGAGTTCGAACCCAGGACTTCATGATCAGTAGTCGTACTAATACAACCACTAGACCAACGAGGCAATCAAGTCCTCTCGGCACGTCCCCAGCGCGCGTTGCACTCATGATAGTATACCGATTGGCCGTGATGTGATCGATTTTGATATAATTAATGCACAGTAGTCACATTTTATTAAATTTACGGTTCGAAGACAGAGGTCTTGGGAAGAACCAGCAAGCAACCCTGCGGGAGTATATTTTTTTAAATAACAGCATACGATCATGTATGTTACAATTAACACAAAACAAATTAGGAATAGCTTGGTAGCGAACACAAGGGTTTATTATCATCCATAAATTCCTTAATATTATAATAACCCTTTTTATACAAACTTAGTTTAATAAAGTTTTTGAATTTTGTGTAGGTCATCTTTTAATGTTACAGATTATGAAAATTTACATATACGTAGATAGTATAGTTCTGACTACGGTGTTGCAAGGTTAGACTTCATAATATAAACATCATTTTAATTAGATGTTGCGTCTATTGCTCATTTTGACCCTGATATTTTGCCACCGAAATAAATATCCGTTATGTTCGCTCAAATTACTGGTTAGCCAACTAAAATAATTTTAGATTTTATTTTAAACAGGAATATTTGACAAACATAGCTACATTTAAAACGTAGAGGAAACACGTGGCAAACTAATGGTGTTCTAGTATTTGTACTTGTACAGTTTTAGTATTTGTACTCTTACTGTATTCTAAGAGATAGTACAACGGATAGGGTAAAGATAAATTTAAACCTTATACTCTACTATTTACGTAATTATTCTGTTCTTTCATAATATATAGAAATTTCGCCGTGTGGTAAAAAAGAAGAAAGCAGGAGATGTGCAGCAGCACTTACCATAGTTTTTATTATTTTAAGCTTTGATCTGTTATTAGGGTGTCAAACAAGCACACAGACCACCTGATGGTACATGTATTCTGTGGACCACAAACTACATCTATCGTCGATTAAGAATTCTCTATGATTAAGAATGAACATGCAGCTGCATTGTCATCCGTGAGGACTAAGATGGAATGCCTCGTTTCCAATAAAAAGGATCTCCGGTTCTCTTCACTCACCATATGAAACACAGCAGCATTGAGCTGCTGTTTTACGCTGGTGTTCTGTGAGCGTTGTCCTTTCCCGGTCTAGGATAAGCTTTTCTGTGTTTCAACCATAATATAGTTAAGTATGGCTCTACCACGTATAAAAAAATCTGCAAATTATATAAGTTTAGATAATGAACATAAAGTAATTTATAATAAACTGCACTGTTACAAAATTATTATTGTAATATTGTCTGTTTACACTTTGTGCTTTTTTAGTTACACAAAAGCGAATGCATTAAAATTTTACGAAGTTGATGTTACATACGTTTTTTAAAGTGTAAATTCCATAATTCCATGTTATAATTTTAATCGAAAGAATTCAGTAAGAACTGTTTTACTAGATTTATAATTATTGTAATATTTAAAAAGGCAGAGAAACAATTACTATTAATTAATGAATATAATTTGTATACGTATACCATAAACCAACACATTAATTTACCCAATACTTTTTAAAGTACAAACATTTAAAAAAAATCTTCCCGTATTCAAATTTAGAATAGCATTATAATTTAAAAAATAATTAATGCATCAAATAATTTTCTTTTCTTTAAATTGGGGTATTCTCTTTTTTATCTCATCTTTTCAAAACAATAAAATCAAAAACTAATCAACAGACTGAACCAAAACTACAAGATATTCTTATGATATCACAATCTTAACAATTTTGTTTCCATATTATTGTTGCCGATTGACGATTTGAAAATAATTTTTCAATACACTGTTGCTTGTTGGTCAAGGTAATAAGGTTTTAGTTAAAATCGTCATAATACATCATAGTGTTGTCCCATAAAGATATTTCGGCGCGGTCGGGCCGCTACGACGACGGGCCGTGTGAAAATCGACGGATATTTTTGCATGGCGACGAAAATAGCACGACTTCTATACGTCACGGTTCGCCAGTTCTGTTGTTAATCGCTTTCGGTTCGTGGGGTTGCTACATCGAATATTTATAAGATTCACAATCAACTAAATAAATGTAATATTGGTTTACATGTGGATAAAAAAAATTATCGCCAAACGCATTATTCTTATTAAGTTACAGAAATTGTCTGGCTCCGATTTTTATTTCGGATTTTTCATATTATAATTTTCCTTGTTGTTAAATCGTTTTTATTAAAACAGTCCTGGTTAGTTTGCTCTTTACATCATATCTTATGGTGGCTTTATTATTATTTTTTTTAGAAATACAGTGAACATTGCTTGTTTTAAATCTTTATTGTTATGGAAACAAATGTTTTTGTTTAAAAATATTTTTTTAAAAAACTTAAAAGCTACCATATTATTACTTTAATAAATGAGTACAGTATTGCATAGTACAATAGTATTAATTAAAAATATGGGTACTTTAAGCAATTTCTTGCAATTATGCACATTAATCAATTGTCAGTCATTCATCAATGAATAAATGAATGGAGACGATAGTATTGAAGTTGTGTTGCTACACATAAAATTATTTTAATAGAAATTATCGGTAGTAAGTCAATATAAAGTTACAACCTACCTTACACACGTCATATTGCTAGACACCTTTCATTTTCGGGAGGATTATGGTGCAGTAAGTCCGCCGCGCTACCCCTTTTTTTATAGAATAAGGTGACTAACGAGAACACAATCCACCTGATAGTAAGTGGATGAGCCCATAGACATCGACATTTATTCACAATGAAGAATCAAAATGCAGATGCGTCGTCACCCCCGAGGATTAAAATGGAAAGCCTCGCTTCCAGTAAAAAGGGGTCTCTAGTTCTCTACACTCACCATTCGAAATATACTGTGAAAGGTTGGTCCTACCCCGGTCGTGCCGACCCATTCGTGCTACAACCATAATATAGTTTCAGTGTGGCTACAAATACCCCAGTGTATATTAGCGGATTTTACATGTCCACGCAAAATTTTTACTTCTTACACTGCCAGGTTTCCTCACGATATTTTTCTTCACCACCGAGCAGGGACCGAATCCGAGTTGTACGAACGAACGAGCACTTACTAACTTAGTCTGCCTGATCTGTCCATCTGTCCTCATTCGACTGGGCTGCCATGGTTTTTAAATAAATTGCTGAATATAGGCTGTATTTCGATTTACCCATACTTACCAGAGAGCTGGTGAGCTCAGTATCAATGCCCTGGGTAGTTTTATAGATAAATTTTGGCAGTAGACTTTAACCTGTTTTGTAAGATTTGGGTTCATTTTCGCTGTGTAGAAGCGGTGCGGTGTAAGAATATACGCTACCCCATACTATCACATGATGACGTAAAATGCCACAGAGGAAAACAAATCAGGAAATAGGCGGCTGCATTTTCCTGATAATAATGAAAAGTAATAAAATAACTCAACCCACAATGGCATGCGTAGCGACTATGGCGAATGGGGTGAACTTTTGATAGGCTATATGGATTTTGATAGGCTATTTGATGGATGTATTGCCAAGTCACGGAAATAAGATTAGTTAAAATAAATCAATTTTTTTATCAGCATTCATTCAATTTATTTGATTATTCGATTACGATGAAACGCTAATGTTTCTGACACATGAAATTTTGTAAATTGAAATTTTATACGTGGTAGAGCTATGCTGCAGTTATATTGGTATTATTATTGCACGAATCGGTTGGCTCGACCGGGGAATGACCACGCTCTCACGGAATACCAGCGAAAAATAATTGCTTAATGCTTCTGTGTTTCGTGTGTTAAGTGTAGAGAACTGGAGACCCTTTTTATTGGAAACGAGGCATTCCATCTTAATCCTCACGGGTGACAACGCATCTGCATTTTGATTCGTAATCGAGGATTGATGTAGATGTCTATGGGCCACAGCAACCACTTAACATCAGATGGACTGTGTGCTCGTTTGTCACCCTTCTATAAAAAAAAGAAAAATGCATTACAAAATTGTATACAACATACATACATAGCTGTTTCTAAATAAAAAATAGTGTAGTATATACACTCGCTATTCACTTTGCACTTTGCACACGGTTTTATGCATCGACTTGGAACACTTTTGATTTTGTAATATTATTCCACGTCAGATAACCGTATTGCAATAATAAATGTGAGCCTGTGATTTATGCGTGCAACATAATATTTAATAATCGATTTATCAAACAGGCAAGTGTTTACTGAAGTATGAAATGCAATATTTAAAAGTAAAGTATCGAAAGGTATATACAAATTCCTTATATTATACTTCTATTCACTTAAACGAAGTGAAGAGTTAAGATTTTATCTTTACTTTATTGACGTCAAAAGTAATACTTAAGTTAAAAATAATTGTAATATTTTTTATATTGTCATGTGTACTAAGTTTTTTTTTATAGAATAAGAGTGACAAACGAACGAACAGTCCACCTGATGTTAAATGGATGCCCATAGACATCTACATCTATCTTCAAAATAGAAAAAAAATTCAGATGCGTTGTCACCCCTGAGGACTAAGACGAAATGCTTCGTTTCCAGTAAAAAGGGTCTCCGATTCTCTAAACTTAACATACGAAACATTATTCAGTATTAAGTTGCTATTTTACGCTTTTATTCTGTGAGAGCGCCTTCCTTCTTAACCATAATATAATAAGTCACGATAATTTAATGAAAAGTTATCCACCTAAAGGAATTATTCCTGCACTAGTTTTACAAACGTAAATTGTCGAGTACAATAATGTACTTCAGACGAAATTTCGGCCACGGGGCCTGTCTCAACGGAGACTGGTCATCCGCGCAGGACAGGATTATGGTGCACGAGTGTATGCGGAAGCACAGGTTACTTTATTACTTCACTTTCATAGTCCAATAGGACGGCAATTCGGCAAGACCAGAGAGAGATGACGCGCAGAATCAACGTCTTTACGTGCTCCGAAGCACGGGGTTGTAAACACTGCTAACTTCCTGATTCCGAACTGCTACTGGGAATTTCTTGACGGAAAAACTCGAACCTGGTTCTTCATGGTCAGCAAACAGTCAGTAGACCAACGAGGCAGTCAAAATTAAAAAAATATTGTACGAGAACAATCTTTTACTCTAACAAATAGCCCGACCCAAAACAACTGAAGATATACATCACCTGTTTGTCCTATAGTGTGGACACAAGAACTTACGTAATGAAGCAACTTATTGATGATCAAAACTTGAATTGTTCGTAGTCGATTACAATGACATATAATTAAATATTACATTGAATTTCAGTGAATTAAATCTGGCTAGCGAATGTACTAGAATATTCTTGGGATCTAAGATACCATTATCATTACCTATACGTGGTAGAGCCATGCTGTAGTTATATTATTAGTATAGTTGTAGCACGAATGGGTCGGCTCGACCGGGGAAGGACCACGCTCTCACAGAATACCAGTTTAAAATAGTAGCTCAATGCTGCTGTGTTTCGTATGGTGAGTGTAGAGAACCGGAGACCGTTTTTACTAGAAACGAGGCATTCCATCTTATTCCTCACGGGTGACAACGCATCTGCATTTTGATTTGCAATCGAGGATAGATGTAGATGTCTATGGGCCACAACAACCACTTACCATCGGGTGGACTGTGTGATCGTTTGTCACCTATCTTGTTTAAAAAAAACCTTTACAGCCCATCAAAAATCCACTGCAGAACATGGTCTCCATAGACTGCCTCTTGTGGGGAATATTCGTCGTAGTTGACCCGGTTGGCAATGGGTTTATCGACTGCAATTTTTTACATTTATTTCACTGTTATCGAAAGATGCTGATGCCCATCTTTTGGTGTGTTGTCTATCCTCTGTCACCTATTACGACACCGTGATGGTATGGGATATTAAATATTCCTACATTGCCACTACACAATCAAGGTATAAGTAGAATGGACATAACATGAATTTCTAAAAAAATTTTTTTATTCTTATCATAAATGATAAACAATTTCTTTTTGGGTCATACTTTTTATTGATAATTTTATTACTAAATCCTAGTTTGCCTGCTTATTTAACTGTGTAAAAAAAGTTTGAAACCGATTCTCTCTCAAATTAAAATGTATTTATGTCAATTTCAGGAACAAGGTTCATAAATAAAACATGTTTATAAAGTATTCATGATTCCCTCTCTAGCTATCGCGTTGTAAAATTATTACGACGTTGTTGATTGAACGTTGTACGTAACTTCGTCAAGGTTCAGTAGAAACTCAATTTTATCTTTAATTTTATTCAAATTTTAATTTATTTTTTTCATGCGCTTTAATTGTACCTCGCCGCTTGTACTCTAAACTTTCAGACACCGTACTTTGAAACCCAAGTACTTTTCACTAAATAGAAAACATTTCCATACTATTCCGGTGTCTTGATAATCACTACTTCACCACAGTGACTTATTATTAACTTTGAAACGCCCCCGTGAAGAAGGCACTATGAACTTCTATGCGAACGAAGTCGCGAGCATTTCCCAGTTTATGAATTGGCTGGTAGAGAGTTCCTCATGGAATTAAGTTCGCCCTTTGTATTATTTTGTAATAGGGAATGAATTCTCTATTATTGAATAAAGAATAAATAAATAAATTACGTATTACGACGCTATGAATATCTGCCAAACAATTCGTGTATTAAACAGTAATGGTTGCAGTTTCAAGTTTACTTTGTGTTATTGATCGTACTTGGCGGTCGAGAACGTAGTTGGCCCCTCTTCCGGCGCGGCGTTGGCGTTTGTTCGGAACGGCACCTGTTCGCGCATTAATATATAAATTTTTTATAAAGCTGAAGTTACGATCGAACTTATAGTCCACTTAATGATAAATAGTTACTGCAGCGTTAGGACCTCTTCTGCCAACTTCAAACAAAAAAGATTACTGACGCGTTGTCACGTTGTATACTGTTTTTTTTATATGAATAGGTCTTTACCTACAAAATTTTCGTCTTTTATAACATAAGTTAACATAATTTATTTTCTGTGTTTTTTATTACTTCTATTAATCAAAGTAATCACCCATGCAATCGATGTTCCTTTGCCAAGTGGCAGTTTATTTTGATGCCTTTCTTGAAGAAATCAACTGGATGCAGCAAATTCTTCAAATGCAGTTTGTACTGCCTGTCGGGTATTAAATTCCTTTTCCACTGAAAAGCTATCCAAATTTTAGAAAAAAGTAGAGCTACGCTGCAACTACATTACGGTTGTAGCATGAATGGGTCGTCTCGATCGGGGACACACACACAAAATACGAGCGTAAAATAGCAGCTTAATGCAGCTGTGTTTCGTATGATGAGTGTAGAAAACCGGAGACCCGTTTTACTGGAATCGAGGCATTCCATCTTAATCCTCAAGGGTGACAACGCATCTGCATTTTGCAAATATATAAGTGTATAATATATATATATATATATATATATATATATATATATATATATATATATATATATATATATATATATATATATATATAAATGTAGATGTCTATGGGCCACAGCATCCACTTACCATCAGGTGGACTGTGTGCTCGTTTCTCACCTTTACCCTATAAAAAGAAGTTTGTAAGCGCAAGGTCTGGTGAGTACGGCTGATGACGGATAGCTTCCAACCCCAGCTCTTGTAACTTGGAGACCATTTGTTGTGCGGTATAAGGTCGTGCGGGATCAGCGGAGACGAGCCATTGATTAAAGCTTGTTAGAGACGTGCGAGCTTCTCCATCTTTGTGTTCAGTACTTCACAGTACACATCTGCAGTAATGCTCATCGCGTTTAGTAAGAAGCTGTGATGAACCACCAGCGCTAGACCACCAAACAGTGACCAACAATTTTCTAGGGGTAAGTTTTCGTTTAGAGCATTTTTAGGTTCTGAACCTGGATCTTATCAACTTGCTGAGCGCTTGCGATTGTCAAACAGAATCGATTTTTCGTCACACATAACAATGCGGTTCATAATTTCTTCGTTTGTGTGCCTGTTCACCAGTGCAAGGTACGTCTCGACGCGTACTTCGCGCTGGCGATCATTGAGTTCGGGGGGCACCCATTTGTCAAGCTTTTTTACCTTGCCAATTTGTCGTAAATGGATGAATATTTTCTGATGCTAACGTCGAAAGCTGCTGCTAATTCAGCCGTAGATTGAGTATCATCGACGTCCACAGTCGCCTCTAATTCGTCATTGTCAACCAAAGTTTTCGGACGACCACGGGGTTCATTTTTCAGGTCGAAATTTCCAGAACAGAAACAGCAAACCAGTAACAGGTGGTGCGTTTGTTTGTTAGTATTTGCTTCGTAAACGTCGTTGGTTTGTGCAGCTTGTGTCGATGCTGCCACGAAGGTAGTCGTATTCCACATTTACTCATTCGAGTAAAAAATTCTTTTAACGCATCCATGATGACGAAAAAGATTCAAATGCGATGAAAACATAACGTTTATCAATATACAAATGGCTAATTTTGAATTCCATGTTGTTAAAATAAAATTAATTTGATATTAGAATTCTTAGCCAAACAAAAATTATACTCTCGAAACAAAGCACTGCCATCTGCGCAGTACAGGATTATAGTGACTAAGTGTATGAGCAAGTGCAGGTGCACTCTCTATCTATCTATTCATACCGGCTTAAAGATGGTCACAAACTAACGTGAAACAACGAAGTTTCTGTAAGTCTGTAAGTAACAACTCAGGCCCCCGTAACTATGGACGCACTAAAGTCCTAATATAAAAAAATTTTGGCCGTTCAATCAGTCTGTCAAACTTGAGCGGCTTGAATTGACAAGTAACAGATAACGCTAAGCATTATTATTTCTAGCAGTTGAAATTACATTTATGAATATCAGCAAAATGGCTAAGTATTTTCTTTCCCTTGTCGGTTTCCTGTATATGAAAATATATTCTACTTATAAACTATTCTACCAACTCTGTTGATAACTGACGGAGTTTTGTCAATTAACGAAACGAACTAGAAATAGCGATGGGTTTTTATGCACACCTCACTATTTACTACGGTAATACGGCAGTGACGTTTACTTTTGTTTTAAGGTTGAATTGGTGCCAATTTTATTGTTTAACGTTGCGACAACTTGTGAAACTATAAGTTTGACAAAAATCGTTATTAGTTAGTAGTATATAACACTTTTCAGGGATTTCAATATCGTGTTTTTTATCGATTGACGGTGAAAGAAACAAAAACTGAAAAATATTCTTTCGCAAGTAAATTGTTAACAAGATTTTTAAAAATTATATATATTTTCCATTTTTCCCCTCATACATATACAATGTCTTCTGATTCGAAGTTAATTTAAATTTTCAAGTTTCTGACTCATCGGGAAGTTAGTTTAAAATATAGATGATATTAATCGTTATTCGGCATTACTCGGCATTTTTGTTACTCGTCGAATAGCGAGTAACAGTGGTCATTATTCGATATTCGACGATTAGTTGTCTAAATAAAATAAACTTATATTTAATGGACAGAAAAACTGTAGATAGACAAAATAATTACTTGTATTTATCTTTAAAACAAAACACAATTAGTATTAATATATAATTATTATTAAAAATATAAAAGTTATCAAAAATCAGTCAAGTTGAAGTTAATTAGGCTTTTTAATTAATATTCAAAGTCTGAAAGAGGTATTTTGTGGTGCAGAAAAACTGATTTTTCTGCACGACATGGATCGAGTCGGTTGCGCTTTTTTCCGTAAACCTCAGCAGCCTCAGAAAATAGCCTTTCTGAATAAACAGAGCTTGCTGGTGTGACTTAGTATAGTTTAGCAAGCTTACTTAATATTGGGCATCGATTCTTATTGGTACTCAAAGACCACCATTCATATGGGTTTATACTTCTGTCAGCCCTTACTAACCTGATGTAGTTGGCAATTTCATCAGTAATGGCATTATTGGCTTGCTCTTCATTAGGCTGCTCTATTCTCTTAGAATTAGATTCTTCGAAACATGCCCAAAATAGTTCATGAGTTTCTGAAACGACACCCCCCTTTTCATTGTCTAATTGAGGTCTTTTGGACGCCATTTCTGGATCGGATTCATCAGTTTCGTCGTCACCGAAAGAAAGTTTGATTGACCTTCTCTGAGCGCAGCTCTACGTAACCGATCAGCTTGGGCAGAGTCAAAGGAAAAGTTCTTGTATCGGGGTTTTAAAAATGTCGACAAGTAATATCTCTTTAGGGCGCAGATCCTCCAAGTAAAAGCGGGCTTACATATTTTAAAATAACGTCTTTCTTAAATTATCAACATATTCAGTTTGTTGAATCAACGCATCTTTCTTTAGGTATCTGGTTAATAAAACTGTTCTAGGTATTACATCTGATGTGGATGCATATGTGAAACTCGTTTTTTTTTGTTATCTCCTCGAAAGGTTTTAAGAGATGTAGCAGTTGTTCTATAATCTCCCACTGGTCACTGGTCAAATTTCAAAATTCACACTTCTTGATTCTAAAATTTACACTGTAATTGCTCTTTTTTGTTCAAGTAGATGCTATAAATTAATAACGCAAATAAATTATTTTGTATATTTCCTTTTTTATGTCGAATAATAATGGCGAGTATTCGACTATTCGTTATAAGGAATGGCGAGTAATCGGTGTTCGACTATTCGCCATAACAACTTTTCGAGGCATCTCTTATTTAAAACCAATTACTAAGTACTATTCAATCAAGAAAGTGAATTAAAATAGAAAAAAAAGAAAAGTTGTTAGAAAATAATCTGAATGTAAACTTGTCGTAAACTGATTTCATTTCCTTTTATAATTAAAAGAAGCATACAGTTATACAATATTGTTATATTAATTTAAAGAAACGTGGGGGACAGCTAGCGTACGTCAAAATTTTTAGCAGTAATTTGCCCCCACCCACTGCTATTGGTAATTTTAAATACTGATGTAATCCGCGCTTGGAAATCAAACATGATATTCACTATCGTCGTGAAGTTTGCGGCGTAATTACTCCAAGTCTATACTCCCACAAATCATCCCCGGGGGTGTCGTAAGAGGCGTCAGAGTGAAACTAAAATGAAATGGGCAGAAGCGTCATCCTCTTAACGACTCAAAATAATGAAACATGCGGACGTCAGCTTACCTGCCAAGCATGGCAACAGTGGAAAATATAACCCCTGTGAGGCAATGCCCACCACATTTTTAATGTTGTAATGATGATGAAAGTTCACTAACTCCAACAGTGGTAGATCTACTCCAACAGTGGTAGATCCACTTCCACAGTGGCTCTCACTAGATAGCTTTTGCTGTCGCGCAGTTGGGCCGCCTTGAACCGGTACCACGATATCACAAAATATGTATCAGCGTGAAGTAGAAGTTTACATCTGCGTTCCGCTTGGTAAGTGCAGGTGGCCGGAAGGCAAATTGTCCCCCCCCCTCCCTTAATATGGTAGCGAAAACAAATAAAAAAGTACCCCAGGAGGGTACCAGCACCCCTGGCGACGGAGAATCCCTCGCTGAGCATCCACGCCTAAGCTACCCTACTCTTTCTAAACGTGGTTGCTCAGGCTGCCTTGTGTAACCTGGGGGAGGGGGGGGGGCTGAAATTCCGCTCGCGACTAAACTTGCTCGGTGCAAGCGGAGTAATAAGAACAAGGCAACACCTGTCACGCTATCCATGAATTTTTGCAACATAAGGGGACTTCATTCAAACGTAAAAGCTGCCCACTACCGTCTGTAGACAGTGAAGCTGGCTCTTTTTCACCGAGACTCAGGTGTCCTCTCCGGCTGATACTTCCTGTCTCTCCTACCCGGGGTACAAATTAGAACATTCCTTTGTGTCCCGGGCTTGAGTTTGCGTAAAGGTCAGAGAGCACATCTGTTTTCGACATCTTATGGCTGCGCGTAGACAGCCGAAACGTTAGACCATTCCCTCAAACGGGTCGTGTCTACGGGTGCCTCTGTAGGTCCCATAGCGGTAATGCCGAACCAGACCGATTCATCGACCACGTCCAAATGACTACAGATTCCTTGCTACAGCAGGTCCCATCCGCAGAGATCGTGATTCGTGGCAATTTTAACGCCCACCACGACGAATGGCTCGGTTTAGGGTTAACCGATCATGGTGGGAAATCTGTTTATGACTTTGCCTTGGCAAATGCTCTTACACTGCTGGTTACTTCGCCTGCGCAGGTTCATGTGTTGAGGATCATGCACCTTCCTACCCCTGGGGCGGACGATCCCAGTGTTGTTGTTGATTCTGTCATTGTGTGTGAAAATGTAAAGAAGACCTAATGGCCAATTAGTCTGATATTGTAGTAGATGTCAATACCAAAACTAACGATGGGAGCCTAAGACTAACTAAACTAAACTACACTAAGATTGTCAAAGGTGTAATAAAAATGGCGTTGCTCTACCACGATATGTCTTTGAGATTTACCACAACAAAAATAATTAATATTAAACTTATGAATAAAATTGAATTGACATTCAGTGAAATCGAAATAACTGCCTTTTATAAAGCTGAGGGAGTTATTTGCACGCCAAAAAAAAATCATGTTTAATATCTGTCTGCCCAGGCTAGTCTTCGAAATGGCTGAACCGATTGTGGCGAAACTTTACAAACAAACATAGATCAATGCTAGGCGGGATCCAGATTATTTTATGTGAAAAACTTGGATTTTATATGAAAAAACGTAACATTGATGAAATGAATGGTCCTTGATTACCTTAAACCTAAGTACCGTTATATTAATAGATCCAGACGAGATGAAGCCAAGGCGGGTCGCTATCAAACAATAGGAAAGAGGATGACTTTTAGTTTGACTAAATGGCATAAGGTTATATGGTCATAGGTAGTATGAGACATTAGATATATTCCTTACAAATAATGATAACATATAATTATATCGAGTTAATTTACAATTCAGAAAGTTCACCTGTCACAAATAAAGCAATACCCAATGTCACAATGTGAGTTCTATTCGACTTTGCAATGACATTATTCACATTAATGCTTCATTTTAGAAGTGGGAATTAATTGGCTGTCTAGTGCGAAATTGATTTATTTCTATATTTACTATTACTATAGATATTAATTTCGTTGAATATTAGTAACCATAAATAATGTTACTCTAATTATTGCCAGGTTATTCTTACGATTTGATATCATGTAGTCAGATTATTGTGTCTTTGACTGCCCCGTTGGTCTAGTGGTTGTAGTAGTGCGACTGCTGATCATGAGGTCCTGGGTTCGAATCCCGCGTCGGGCCTAAAAAATCAATTATTAAGTTTTTCCGTAAAGAAATTCTTAGTAGCTGCCTGGAATCAGGATGTTGGCGGTGTCTCAGAAAACACGTAAAGCAGCCGTTGCTCGTGCCCTTGATCTCTCTCTGGTCGTGATGGTTTACCGTTCCATCGAACTATGAGAATGATTGAATAGAGAGTGCACTTGTGCTTGCGCATACACTTGGGCACTATCATCCTGCCCTGCGCCGATAACTAGTCTCCGTTGAGGCTGGCCGTCGTGGCCGAATTTTGGTCTGGAGGACATTATTGTGTCTTTAATAAAATGGACAATTGCCTTGACTAGCGTTTCTATAAAACTGAAGTGACATATGAACTTACACCTCGTACATTCGCTTCAGAAGCCCTGGGATTGAGCAAAAATATATTGCTCATCCTGGCAAGAGCCCTAACTGGACACTGCTGTCTTTAAAATCACATGGCCATCCTGGGACTAAGAAACTCAAGGATGTGCCGGTTCTGTTCCGCAACGGAAGAAACTCCTCTGCTCATCCTAGTTAATTGCGGACCCTTAATGCGCAAACGTAACCCTCATCTGTGAAATTATGTACTCAGCCCAGAAGAAGTGAAATCGCTCACAGCTAAGCAACTCCTTTCTATTCATTGAAGACACAGGGCTTAGCTGTGAACTATAGCCATAGCAGTGATCACAATAGATCTTTTAGGCAGCAAAATGCTGATCATCTCCTGTATCAGTTTTCCTGTATCGCCTCCTACCAAACCTACCGCGCGACCGGCGGACCGCGGTCCGCATTCGGACTCGGACCGCCGACCCACTTGGTGCGGACCCGCGAGAACACAGTAACTTACACTAAAGACTACTTCCGATATAAATAAAAAGATTGACGCGAGCTATACGTAATTTAATAAAAATGTATCCCCCGCATTATCTTTGTTGACGTCAATTCGAAAACGGCCGGGCGAAGTAACGAGCGAGCGAGAAAGAGTTCGCCAATTCAAGACGTTCATTACGGAAAATTGAGAATGTTGTAGAAATCCTCAGCAGCATTTACTCTCTGCATCCTGATGTTAAATGGAGCAATGATGCTGCGTTTTCGGAAGTGATAAAGCTACTCTGCAGATGGAAATGATCGATTTCCAAGAAAACACAGTTTTAAAACACAAACAATCGGTAGTTTCCAGTGAAGAGTTCTGGATAAAATTTGTGTGTGGTAATAAATATCCAGAATTACAAAAATTAGCTTTGAAACTTCTTACTTTGTTTGGATAGACATATATTTGTGAAGCAGCATTTTCGACTTACTACTGGACATCTCCAGGTTTTAATGTCAATAGCTTGCACCAATTTTACTCCAAACTACACACATAATTTTTTTAAAAACACACAGACAGATAATTCGCAACAAAAAATATCATTTTTCGCATTGATACCTATGTAACAAAATACCTTTGTTATTTCCTTAATTACATTTGTTTAATAAATATTTTTTCTTATAAATAAAATGTGCGGACCACGATGGTCATTTCATTTCTTAAAACGGACCCCGAGCGAAACTAATTGGAGACCACTTTGTGCATGAAAGCATAAATAAATAAATATTTTGGTCTTCCGGTCTGGCATTCCTAGGTAGCGGATTTTCTTATTGTTGAAAGTTAGTTTTTTGTTGCCTGGAAGAGATCGCTATGTAGCGATAAGGCCGACAAATTGTACATGTAATCTGCTCTCTGTTATGTTCTTTGTAAATTTGTTTGTGGTGTACAGTAAAATATATTCATTCATTAATTCATTCTCTTACGCCGCCATTACATGGCAAATCAAAATATTGTTAGAAATATATTGAACCGATTTCAAATCAAAATTGACAGCGCTGTAGCGCCATAGCCAAGTGTTAGGGACTCTGCGGGCCTTTTGTTCGACTCCCGTACGAAACAAGTACCTACCTAATATTTGTTAAGCCTTACACACTATTGTTTTGGGGTAGACTCATACAGTTATATGAGAAATCTAACTTTCAACAATATCCTTGCGTGGAGTGGCTTTTTAACATTAAATTAAAATAATAATCTTAATCCAATTTACTTCACTTACAAGTGATGTCTTTTTCAGACGAACATCGGTATCACCGGTTCCGCCATCGTCAGGCACTTTACCACGTCCTGGCACCAAACAAGTGACGGTGACGGTGCAAGAGACCGTGGTGGAGCCAGCCCAAGCGCAACAACAACCACCACCGACCATCGCGACCCGCCATCAACATCATGCATCCAGCGCAACTAAGGAGCTCGATGATCTTATGGCTTCACTCTCTGACTTCAAGGTGACTACTTACTGCTTATAACTTATGCACCTGGTGGTGAATGGTGATGCACCGAAGATGGTGAAGCGCACTTACTTAACAATAGCCTATTCACTCTTGAAGACACCCACATTGTAATCGGATGAAAACATAGATGCTGGCAACTTATTCCACTCCTTTGCTCGTTGATCGTTTAGGAATACATGAGTGAGTTTTGTTGTCCTATTCCGTTTCTGTTTTGTTTAATAGGTATAACGACATTTACCGTGTAGTGTTGGTGTATTCACAACTCCATATCATCTCGTGAGTGTCGTGAGAGGCGACAGAGAGAAACAAATCAAGTGATGAACAGCAGCGTCTTCCTAATAACGAATTAAAATAAAAATGCGGTTGGCAACTCGTTTGCCGAGCTTGGCAACTTGGATTCCCCCGCAAAGGCCGGAAAGGCCTATGGTCAACAGTGGACTTTAACAGGCTGTAATGATTAGGTATTAGGACAAGCGGATGTTCAGCTTCTCCATAAGGAACTAGGGTTCTTATGATACGCGAAAGAAAGTTGAGATTATACTGGGTGGTCCAAAAGGTGACGTCCAAAAATTTTTTTTGGAATGCTGACCTTTCGGGCTACATGAAAATACCCCATGTTTGTTCCGCGACTTTTCTTAGTTTACGAGATATGATTTTTTTTTGTATTATTTTGAAAAAAGTCGACTTAGCGATTCAAAAATTTTTTTTCTTGAAAATTCTGCTCTCTTTTCTACTTTTTTTATTCTTAGCGTAGTCTTCATGAGTTGGACTCTTTGACATAAAAAAATAAGCTGCCTACCATTAATACAAATTGCAAAAATTTTAATCGAAAACAAATTATGCAGATATGATTGAATCAAAGTTTAATTTTGAAATTTAAACTAAAAATTAAATAATGAGTTCCATGACTTTAAAGTAATTTTAAAAACTTCGCAAGACCCTAAGCTTTAGTTATAATACAAAAAAAGTGGTGGTCAATGGGCCTTTTTTAGCCCTAGTCGGCCTTTAATTGCACAGAGCCAAAAAGTTCAAAAATAATCGTTTTATTATGCACCTGTTGTTTATTACTAAGGATAATTAGATTTTCATGGTATGTCATAATCTTTCATAATAAATAAAACAATTTGGTTTTTAATACTTATTTTATTTTACAACCAATTCTCAAAGTACCCCCCCTCCACTTCAATACACAGTCTACAACGCCTTAGAAAATTTTGTTTCAGTCTTCTAAAAGCATTTGAATTTTGTCTGATTTTTGTTTCCGCCTCCGTTAATTTATCTCGCAGTTCTGCTTCGGTGTTTGTTTCGCTTGCGTACACCATCTCTTTGTAATATCCCCAGAGAAAGAAATCTATGGGGTTCAAATCTGGTGAACGTGCAGGCCAATGAATCGGTCCGCCACGCCCAATCCATCTATTGGGGAATCTTTGATTAAGGTGCTCCCGTACCTCTCTTGCATAGTGGCAAGGAGCACCATCAATTTGGTAAATCATATCCCTTCTTGTCAATAAGTTTACATCGCCTAATAAGCCGTTTAAATTGTTTTGTAAAAAGTCTAAATATTGGGCTCCGTTTAACCTAGCAGGCAATTCAAAAGGTCCTATAAGTTCCCCGTTCAAAATTCCTGACCACAAGTTTACACTATAATGTGTTTGAAAATTTGAAGGCCTTGCCTTGTGTGGGTTTTCAACAGCCGAACTATGGTAATTGTGGATATTGAAGACTCCTGTTCTTTCAAATCTAGACTCGTCTGTCCACAGAATTTTATCAAAAAAACCTGGATCCTCCGCAGTTCTTTCCAGCATTGTTCGACAAAAAGTCACCCGTCTTGAATAATCTGCAGGATGCAATTTTTAGACGCGTTGAATATGATAAGCGTGGTATCCCTCTGAAAAAAAAACGAAATTGTACTTCCAGGAATCACTGTTTTTATTCCATGAAACGTGGTTTTTGCCCGACATAAGTACTCGTATATAAAATTAATTGATCGCTCGTCGCTATTCAAAGGTGCGCTTTAATACGGTGTCAAAGTAAAAGTTTTAAAGACAAAATGAACTTACCTGACTTAAGTATCCTTATAACTAAGGTTCGTGGTACACCAGTCGTTCTCGTAATAGCTCTGGTGCTAGTAAAAGGATATCTTTGCACTTGTTTCACGACTTCATCTCTGACATCAGGATCCACTCTGGGTACTCCTTCGTGGGAACTGCGTCCCGGAATTCGTCCGTCCATAAATGTATTATGTGTATTTATGAACATCCTGTGATCGGGATAGAGTTCCCGTTCTTCTCCTCGCCGTTCTAGTTTCTCTCGGTAAAGCCTTGCCGCTAAATGGCCATTGCCTTGGGCAACACCGTAAAAATAAAGCATTTCTGCATATTCCTTCAAAGAATAACTCATTTTGCAACACAAAAATCCAAATCACAAGGTAATCAATCAAAGTCCGAAACACAAGCACAGTCAAATCAGTTATAAGGCGAAACAGAATCCAGTTAGCAAGCAGTCGTGGTAAATTAGGAAGTATCGAAAACAAAAACAGGAGTAGTAGTTACGCCAGCGATAGCTGTGAAGTGTGAACAACTGAGGCACTCTATGACTGAGGCTACGCCTGTCGCCTTATGCGCGCGAGCTATGGCCAGAGCGAGAGAGCGCGCTACACACGACACAGTATTTCTCACTCCTGCTTCCTTTATTCGACACGTGGTATTTTTTGTGATCTGCAACCGTCTACCTGCCTATTACTATTATTATTCATTATCTCATTAACATTGAGGGGAAATTCGTTGTTTTTTGTGACCCATCTGTGCTACTTACTGAAGTGGTACTATCCCTAACCCGAAGATTTACATTTCATTTTATTTTATTTCATTTGATTAGATTCTATGGCGAACCTAATTATTTTTAGAAATAAGGTGTTTAAATAATAATGTTGAAAATTTTCGCCTCTGTGCAATTAGAGGCTGATTACGGCTAAACAAGGCCTATTGACCACCACTTTTTTTAGATTATAAAAGGGTCTTGCGAAGTTTTTAAAATTACTTTAAAGTCATGGAACTCATTATTTAATTTTTAGTATAAATTTCAAAATTAAACTTTGATTCAATCATATCTGCATAATTTGTTTTCGATTAAAATTTTTGCAATTTGTATTATTAATGATAGGCAGCTTATTTCTTTTATGTCAAAGAGTCCAACTCATGAAGACTCAACAATGAATAATTTTTGGACGTCACCTTTTGGACCACCCTGTATTGACGCTCTTTCGCGACGCGGCTGGCGTATGGGGGTGGCCGCACTGGCCGCTGATAAGCGATCGCCGATGAAACCGAATGAATAATCACAACTAAAATCGATTTTCTCAATGAGTCTTTACTGAAATACAATTTCCGTGAAACGATACTGTTCATTTTGATTTTTATTATTAAGTCCTCCAGACCGAATTTCGGCCACGGCGGCCTGCCTCAACGGAGGCTAGCCATCGGCGCAGGACAGCATTATAGTGCCCAAGTGTATGCGCAAGCACACGTGCACTTTCTATTCCCTCACTCTAATAATCCGATGGGACGGTAAACCAACACGACCGCAGAGAGATCTGGCGCAGGACCAACGGCTTTACTTGCTTTTCGAGGCACGGGGGTGAGACACCGGCAACTTCCTGACTCCGGGCAGCTACCGAGAATTTCTTGACGGAACAACTCAATAATTGTTTTTTTTGGCTCGACCCGGGATTCGAACCCTGGACCTCATGATCAGCAGTCGCACTACTACAATCACTAGACCAACGAGGTAGTCGTTATTGTGATTACCGCATTATAAATTAACGCAACACCCTGGTGCAGCATGGAAGGCTTTTTGAGATTCTTGATTTACACATCTTTTAAAGAATTATCAATGAATTACGCGTGTAATGATTTAATTATACGGCCGTCATTTACATTTCTATTTTTGTAAATGACAACATTGCATTGATTACTTACTTATGATAATTCGAGAAAACGATCCGTAAAACATAAGAATAATTTTGCTTATTTTCAATTTCCTTAAAATTTTACAAATTACTAGACTATTTGTATTAATTAATATTTAAAAAAAAACAATAACATAATAATATTAGACCGACCAACCACGGGCATAAAAACCATCTATCAACCATTATATTTCCTTTGTCCAATGCCTACTTTGAAGATAACAGATCGGTGTTATTGTTTACACACATAATACATAAATTTAATTTCAAAAAAGTTTTATTAGCTATCGCGACCTTTGACGGGGACTTAACCATCCAGCAGTAAACGAAGCTGCCAAAACGATACTTGACCTCATATTACGATTGTTTTTATATACTACTTTCAACGCGTCGACTTCTCATAACCCGAATTTCGTTCGTAATACCGGTTTTTATTTACTCCAGTTGTCGGTTTTCATTAAAATAAACGTATACATACAAACGTGTATAGATTAGTATAAACTCATTTTCATGAGTCATCGCGGCAGCACGACGATACAATAGCAGAAATAAATGTAAACGTAAACTCCCTAACTAAACTCGTAGTTTCGGTGCTTCTTTGTAAATAAGAAGGGCCTAATTTCTAATTAGGACAAACAATGGCAAGGCCACCTCTTTACCTTGAAAACAGCAATGCTATTCCCATAACCATAAAGTCCAAAATAGCTAATCAACTGTCAGGTTCGTCTCGGCACACTGCACCACTGAACACCCGATTTTCCGTTTATTATAATATTTACAAGTCGCCTTTCTTGGTCGACGGCTATTTCCAGCCGCGGGAGCGGTCCACTCCAGCGGTGCTCTCTCTCTCTCTCGCCCGTTCTAACGCTCGCGTCTAAAGATAGTACGCGTACGTACTGTTACATCACAGGCGTAGTGGGGCCGCGAGCATATAATATTAGAGTACATAGTCAAAGACTTCACTCGGGCCGCATTCGCTCCAGTCCACTACGACCGGCCGGTTTCTTTTCTGTACGTTCTACTAGACTTCGACTTCGATCTTTAAGATCGGGGCCGCTCTGATTACTGCTGTTAAATCTGAAGCGGCAGTAAAGAAAAATTATTGTTTGTTCCCCCCAGGTGAGCGGTGCGCCGACAGATAGTGGCGCTCACGTCTACCGGGAGAAACACGCGTGGCAGGAACAGTACCGCAGCAACCCGCGCCAAGCAGAGTCCGCGTCTTTGGAGCATATGCTCGGATCCCTCCGGGCAGACATGAGCCGCCAAGGAGTCCAAACCCCCCAAAAGGGATGCTGCAACGCCTGTGAGAAGCCCATCGTCGGACAGGTGGAAACTTCTTTGAGAACAGCACGACTTGGACATTCGATAACTTTAAAGTTTTAATAGTGAAAGCAAGTCGTGGCTTTTAGTTAAAGTGTTGTAACTAAGTGATTACTACAATATTCATTTTTGTGCAGGTGATCACCGCCTTGGGTCGCACATGGCATCCAGAGCACTTCACGTGCGCTCACTGCAACCAAGAATTGGGAACTAGGAATTTCTTCGAGCGCGATGGAAGGCCATACTGCGAACCCGATTACCATAATCTGTTCTCGCCAAGATGCGCATACTGCAACGGACCAATCCTCGATGTTAGTTTCAAGACTTCAATCCTTATATTTTAGAAGGAAACGCGTACAAGTCTTATCAAATTTGTATCATTTTTGTTCACAGAAATGCGTGACAGCTTTGGAAAAGACCTGGCATACAGAGCACTTCTTCTGTGCTCAATGCGGCCAGCAGTTTGGAGAAGAAGGGTTCCACGAACGGGACGGAAAACCTTACTGCCGTGCCGATTACTTTGACATGTTTGCTCCTAAGTGCGGTGGATGCAGCAAACCTATCATGGAAAATTACATCTCCGCCCTTAACACGCAGTGGCATCCAGACTGCTTTGTTTGTAAGGTCAGTATCAGTCTTGATTATCAGGAAAAACTCGAGGTCACAAAGCAGTCTTCATATGACAGGTGTAGTATTTCGAAATGTTTCAGCTTAGCGTCTATGCCAGGTCAAGTATAAACTTTCTATAAAAATGTACATCTCCTCTATGAATATTTAGAAGGTATGCATTTTACAAGGTTAACTTTGTGTTTCGATCACACAGGAATGCCAAAACCCAGTCAAAGGAAAATCATTTTATGCCATGGAGGGGAAGCCGGTATGCCCAACATGCGTCGGAGTGGATGAAGATGAATAAAGAATGACATTAAAACCCCCTATGAAACGAATGCCCTCCCCAAAAATTTTCTTACAGCTATGGTTTCGCCGCATCGGCGTGACAACGGATGTCTCAAACACACATACACACATAATATACACAAAACTTATAGAATAACGAAAAGTATCAAAAACTAGTCGATAGTACTTATTAGGAAATATTAAATTATGTAATATATTTTATAAAGTATTTGTAATGTTAAGATTTATAATAAAGATAATAAAAATGAAAAAAAAATAAAAAAAATTAAAATGACTGATAACATTTAAAAAGCGCGGGCTTTTGAACTCGTGACGCGTTGACTGCTTTAAGGTCATCGTTCGTCACCATCAAGGCCGCGGCCATCCGTAGCATTGACCTCTTATAATATTGCAAACGATACGACAGTGAAAGTAAAAAAAACTCAAATAGGGTCAAGTGTCGTTCAAAGTTTCCTCAGTTCTATATATAGGCGTCGCTAGTGTGACGTTATGGCGATTCCGCAGCCACGCTGACGGCGCGAATCAAGCCGTTTTGTATATGGGCCATCTGACAAGATGATATTTTTATCTTGTTTCTCACTATTCGTGCGTTGTTATGCCGTAAATAAAATAATCGAATCTATTTTTTATCAAATGATTTCATAAATAAACTAATATAATGATTTGAGCTCGTACATAACATAATATACATAATCTCACACGCCTGTCGTCCACAGGTGTAGACAGAGACTACGGAATTCGATTCAGCACGATTCTAACATACCTCCCGCCTCCTTCACACTCATAATAATAAGTCACACAGTCTTGCAGGCCGCGAGCCCTGAGTCAGATGAAGCTGTAATAGTCGCATAGGCTAACAGCACAAACATCTCGTAAATAGCTCAAACTTAGCCCATCGTCAACTTGCACCTTCGGAGTTTCTTGTCAACTATGCTACTCACTTCTACAGCATTTATCCTTTCTACATCTTGCACATATTGCCAACCCTATCTTATCACACAATTTCTTACCCTTTTATTCAGATTTATCCCTAATATACTTCTTAATGACCACATTTCTTCGGCATTTATTCTACTCTCATGTTTCTTTTGCCACACCCAACTTTAAGTTACTACCACACATTAAGATAGGGACTAACTTACGTGCCTATTTTGACTCATTCTGACTTTCCACAATAAAGTGAAAAGTCCATTTACTCCGTGTCCTGAGTTCACTCTACGTTCTGTTTATCCTTATTACATCTACCATCCCTGGTAAGCACACATACTAAATAAACTCATCCACTTGCTCAACAAACTTTAGCTATATTAAGAAAATGTGACTAAATGCAATCACCCAATTTTTTCTCATTAGTGTAGTAAAACCAAAAATACGTTGCTAACTTCTGGGGCAGTCAGGTAACCATTAGGTCTATTTTACATTTATAGTTTAATAGAATAACTTTCGTTCTTTTTGAAAATAATTTTTATTTCACCAGTGATTCGGTCCTCTGTCCTGGAAAGAACCAGCAAGAAAAAGCGTCATTGCTTTTTTTTTACAAATTAACATTTTTCAACCAATTAGGCTGCTCTATAATTATGAACTTAATTTTGAAAACAGCGTGCTTGGAATAGTTCAGAACAATCCTTGGGATATGTAGTTACATATTTTGAGGATTCTTTACCTATATCTAATATATTAACCATCTGAATAAAATGGTAAGAAACATTTATTGTAATAACCCTTTTATTGCACAATATTTGTTAAATCACAAACAAACCTTATTTATTTCTTAGAACTTTTGAGTGGAATATTATGATCACTACCTTGTCGTCCTTATTCCTAGTGCTTATATTATTATAGTACCTGGGCGACCGAGCTTTGCTGGGTGTTAATAAAAAATTCTCACGGATGACACCTATCTAGATAAACGTGTCTAGACTATCTAGACTTTCCAAAAACATTATCTCAATACAAAATTTCATCCAATTTGTAATAACCGTTTATCAGAAACCAATTAACTTATATATACAAGAATAACTCACTTAAAGATATAGTATAGGATTACTTTTTAGTTGATGCTTATTTTTCAATCACTTATAAAAGTTATTTATAGGATAAAAATATGTAATACTAAAATTTAAGAAAATAAAAAAAAACACACATTGACCATGAGCTGTGACGATTCTAAAGATAATTCTCCTGGTGATCCTGATCACGATACTATGATAAAGTTATTGAATTATTGAATTGTAGTCCTTGAATTGAGGTCCTAGATACGAATGCAAATTTCAATCAATGTCTACAATGTCAATCGGCCGTCTACAAATAGGTGAAAACTACATTAAAAAATTCCGTTATATAGATAGATAGATAGAGATATACGCGAAGCTAATAAAAGCGTGCAAATACAACACAAACATATCAAAAATTACAGTTATATTAATAAAATAGTTCAATTGTTTCACTTTTTTATTTAGCCAGGTTATAATTTAGTGGATGGATAACTTTTATCTTTGGATTGAACAATCTGCCCTAAAACTAATTTTGTTTTCGTATACCTACATTCATTACATTTTCGTTAATATGCTGAATGGCTAAAGTTAATTTATTTCTTTAAACTTACTCTGGGAGACTATGTTATGGTTAAAAATGTCTTATGACGCTGTTCTGAACAAAACAAAAATAGCTTGTGAATCATTCGCTGCAGAGCTCGGATTGCTTGCTGGTGTAGATATATACATAGATGATATATTATAATCGGGAGCCCTGGTGAAGTTTCACCAATAAATACCAAGAGTTTGAGTTATACCAAGAAAGATTGACAAGGTATTGTAAATACAATTCTTTAATTTCTTAATTTTAATTTAAATACGGTGAATAATTTGACTACAACAAACCTATGGGGTCCAGATTGTGTGATTTTTTTTATGGCAATATAAAACTATATCAATATGATTTCTTATATTTAAGCATACATAATACCAGTACACATTTTTGGTTTATTTACAATTATTAGTCCGACTTACACAGATAGATAGATATACTTTTTATGCAGTATTGTTTCTTCTGGCTAAAAATAATAATTTTAAGCTGGATTTTCAATAATTTGAACCGAGTCCTCCCGTGATTGAGGGGGCTGCTTAGTACTTCAACCGTCAAGAATATAAAAATAGGTTGATTAAACGCGATTAAATCCGTAAAAAGCTAGATTCATTCAGTGAGACATCATCATCATCACAGCCCTTCACCAGTCCACTGCTGAACATAGGCCTAAGTCGATGGATGCAGGTAGCTCGGGACCGTGCTGTCTGTATTCCTTGGGTGAGGACTGTGTTCAGTGATTAATATTGATAGATAATTAGCGAATTTTTATTATTAACTTTACTACAGCGCTATGTAACGGATTGTAACATAGGAATGAACCATCGTCTTTACAAAGCGAATTAAATATTGTGTTATATGATCACTAACACGCGCACTTCAACGATTATTTATAATATATTTTTAAATAAAAAATAAGAATCTAATTTAACTGAAATAGAGAACCAAGAAGGTTTAACTACTAAAAACTACTAGACAATCGCTTTTAGTTTGTTTTTAGGTTATTGTGATATTCATATTTTAATTGTTATTTCTTACGTATATATATATATATATATATATATATATATATATATATATATATATATATATATATATATATATATATATATATATATATATATATATATATATATTAATAATAATAATATATCGACATGCATTTCATTAAGTCACGCCACAATACGTGGTGAGCCCATTCTCCATACAAAAAGACATTATCTTTTTGTATGGAGAATGGGAATGTAGTTGTTAATTTATAGCGGTGTCAGTGTCTACAAACCAGTTAGTGTAAAGTTTCGTTTAGAACACTTGTAAAAAGTATTATAACTAGACTTTTTGATCGCCTCACAATAATTTTTGCAATATATTTCGTTAATTTTATAGCAATTCTGTCTAAAATATCTGAATAGGGCTGGTGCCAATAATTAGTAAAAGTTCATATTGTCAACTGAAATGTCTTTATTATCTCAATGAAACGCGCACGTACCGTGCCGGCCGATGTAGTACTGTATTGTATAAGGCAAAAGGCACTTAGCCATTACAAGTTCCTTGTAATGGGAATCATTTGATGTCGAAATCTCCCATATGTGGCAATATTTGGTTGAGGCCTGTGTTCAGCAGTTGATTTTTGACAGGATATAATGAATTACTGATTAATGAAATCACTTTTAATATCACATATGTGCACGTACAAATAGTCTTTATTCCTGTAGGCAAGTTATTTCATTCAGTCTCACGAGAAGTAGTAAAAGTAGGTAAAAACAGGCAACCAGCAAATTCGTTTCCACCGCGTATTGCGAAATCTAACGAGAACACCCTGCCTCAAACTTACGATTAGGACTATTGCGATCATTATTTTCTCCCAATATTATTGTGATATCTCCACTTGTAGAGAGGAATGACCAGTACCAGATGTCTGGCGACTTTTGAGAGAACGGGATGCTAGTATACACCATCTATCGGAAGCCATATTGATTATTTCCCGGACATTTCTCTAATCACCTTTTACAATGTTCACGAAACTTTTGGGTTTCGCCACCACACAGCGAACCAATTAAAATTAACTACGCATTTGCGTAAAAACGGATAAATTAAATTAATATCACTCTTCTTAGATAAAATATTAGAATCTTGATGATAAAATCGAAAGCAGAAATACATTATCCGATAATGTACCTATTTTTAATAATTATAACCTCAACTGTAAACAGTGATAAAAATACGTGGACAGCTGCCAATGCAAAAAATTTAGAAATAATAAAGATTATATCTGATGCCGACGGAACGATGACGAGCGAACGTATCCACGAAAACAACATAATATCTCGTACAGGAAACAGCTGCTACATCTAATACTTAATTGGAAGATTTATGTATATTGTTGATAATGGTTACCTTGCTTAAAATTATAACCAATATTACTCTTTACCTTCATTAACTTCCCTTATGTACATAATATTTCTATCTGACTACTTTGATTATTTAGGACGCGGACGGTGCCATTTATAATGCCATTGCATGAACTCTGTTTGCTTTTAGGCCGTAGTAGATGAGCCACAGGTTTCATCTCTGATAACTATTCGCTTATTCTCTTTTATATTTGGTAGCGCCGCGCTGCAACTACTCGTATAGCATGGTTGTAGCACGTATGAGTCTACACGACCGGGTAAGACCACGCTCTCAAAGAATACCAAAGTAAACTGCTGTGTTTCGTATGGTGAGTGTAGAGAACCGGAGTCCCTTTTTATAGGAAACGAGGTACTCTGTCTTAGTCCTCAGGTGTAACAACGCATCTGCATTTTCATTCTTAATTGAGGATACATGAGGAAGTCTATGGGCCACAGCATTCACTTACTATCAGACGGACTGTGCGCTCGTTTGTCACCCAATTATATTAGGTATGAAAATGCCCTTTTTATGAAATAAGTTAATGTATTTTTTTCTATATTTTTTATTTCTTTTAAATAAAGTAATCACCCATGCAATCGATGCATCTTCTCCAACGTAGTGGCAGTTTATTGATGCCCTCCTATTGATCTTAATTTCTGTATTCGAAAATATAAAAAGAAGGTTTGTAGGTGTAAGGTCGGGTTAGTACGATGGATGACGGAGAGCTGCCAACCTCAGCTCTTGTAACTTGGAATCCTTGTGCAGTATAAGATCGCGCGTTGTCGTGCTGGAGCAGCGGGGAAGAGCGATTGACCAAAATTAGTTGGGGATGTGCGAGCTTCTCCGTCATTGTGTTCAGTTCTTCATAGTACACATCTGCAGTATTGCTCATCCTGTTTTGTAAGAAGCTGTGATGAATTTCACCGGCGTAACACCACCAAAGAGTGACCATCACTTTTGTAGAAGTAAGTTTTCGTTTACGGTGTTGTTTAGGTGCTGAACCAGGCTCGAAGCATCTTGCTGAGCGCTTGCGATTGTCAAACAGAATCTGTTTTTCGTCGCAGTTAACAATGCGGTTCAAAATTCCTTCGTTTGTGTGCCTGTTGAGCAGTCCAAGTCATGTCTCGATGCGTACTTCGCGCTGGCGATCATTGAGTCCGTGGGGCTCCCATTTGTCAATCTATTTTACCTTGCCTATTTGACGCAAGTGGACCAATATTGTTATGATGCTAACGTCGAAAGCTGCTACTAATTCAGCCGTAGATTGAGTGTCATCAGCTTCCACAATCGACTTTAATTCGTCATTGTCGACCAAAGTTTTTGGACGACAACGGGTTTAATTTCTCAGGTCGAAATTTCCAGAACAGAAGCGGGTAAAACAATAACAGGGGAGTGTGTTCGTGTGTAGTTTTCGCTCCGCAAACGTCGTTGCATTGCGTATTGCGTATGCTTGCCGCTTGTGCCTCGTTACTGCCACGACGGTGCTCATATTCCACAATTACTCGAATTAAAAATTCCTACCTATCCATGACGTCGAAAAAGATTCGAATGCAATGAAAACATAACGCTAATCAATAAACAAATGACTAATTTTGATAATAGAATTCCATGTTTTTAAAATAAAATTAGAGCCGTGTTAGCACAGGTGGTTAACGCTCGCTGTATATATAACAGAACGCGAGTAACCCGGGTTCGATCCCCGCCGGCACCAATGAAATTGTTAATTGCAATTTTAAGTGCTGATTTACCACGTGCTCGGCGGTGAATGAAAACATCGTGAGGAAACCTGCATGTCTGAGGAATAAGAAAAAAAATATTTTGAAGACATGTGAAGTTCGCCAACACGCATTGGGGTAGCACGACGGATACTTCCTTGCCCTAAAAAAACCCTCTCAGAAATGACGGGAGGCCTGTGCCCAGCAGTGAAACGTATATAGGCTGTAACTTTACTTTACTTTTTACTTTAAAGTAAAATTAATTTGAAATTAGAATTCTTAGCCAAACAATTAAATAATTTTGATTTGAAATGGCCAGTACTGCAGAACTGCAATTTCAATGGTAAAGACCTATTACTAAAAAAACTACTTCATCCGCCTCATAATAAAAATATTCACATAATATATTAATAAGACTTAATAGTATGTTTCAATATTTTGAAGGAATAATTTTCCGCCAACTCAACATTCTTATGTTTCTCATTCCAGGAATGTCGCGAACCTTTCCATGGAGGATCATTCTTCGAGCACGAAGGTCAGCCATACTGCGAGACTCATTATCACGGTAAGCGTGGCTCCCTCTGCGCCGGTTGCCACAAACCGATCGCCGGTCGGTGCATCACCGCCATGTTCAGAAAATTCCATCCAGAACATTTTGTCTGCGCCTTCTGCCTCCGACAACTCAACAAAGGCACTTTCAAAGAGCAAAATGATAAGCCATATTGCCATGCTTGCTTTGACAAGCTGTTTGGATAAGCACCTTAAATCGTAGATGATTTTAAAATTTTAGCATACAGTCGCTATATGCCAAGTCCTGTTACATCACAACTTTGTGCACATGTACAATCACAGGTTACAATAATTAAAAAGCCTATTTGAATGTATTTATTTTAAGAAAAAATATATTCCAAACTTTAAATTTCCATAAAAATTGAATTCTATAATATACTGTAACATATAATATGTAAGTAAGTAAGTACCTAAATATAATTCAACTAAAACTAAATTTATGACTCCTTGTCAGGAATTAATATACATTAAAAATTTAATAAATATTTTAAACAGTTATTGGAATATAAAACATAAAAAAAAATTTTTGTTACTTTAAAGTTTATTATGGTTGTAATATTTCATTGAGGCAGAATTATATTAATTAGGTACCTAATTTTATATTTACCTATTAGTTCTCTGTCCTAAAAATTATAAACTGTAATCTCTCTCCCAAAATTATAAGCTATAATATCTCATAATTTCAGTTTTGTGGACCATAACCATATTTATATTCTGTTTATTATGGTACATTGATCAATCGCTTATATCTGACGCTCAAAGTTAAACTAAGCACCATGAGAAAGCCTTGTGGTAAGGATAAAATGTATTTATTACTAAGAAATAATATTGATAGATTTGTAATCAATTTTTCGATGGTACTAAGTCTATTGAAAGGTGACTATAATGGTGCATGCCATAAATAAGAATTAGTTGTGTATTGACTAAAAATTTTCTTCATATAAAATTTTATAAATATTAATATTGATAAATTACCTACGAAAAATGAGTGCAGTTGGATCGTAAATGTCACAGACAGTTTTTCGATAGCGAAGGTGATTTAATAATATTATGTTGTTAAGTCAGTACTACCATTCATTGGGTGCGTTTGGCAGAAAAAAGCGCTAGCAAGCACTTGTAAGCAAAATGGCGATCGGAAGCGCTAAGCGCTGTTAAATCGTAAGTAGCTATTTTCCTCTAGGACACGAAGTTAGTTTTAACCGGGGAACCTAACCTAATTTAAGTATATGTTTGTAAAATATTCATATTAAAAACTTACCAATCTTGAATTTTTAATAACATGTATATGTCTATTAATGTCATTATATTATTTAAAACTAATATTGCGCAAAACAACTTATAAACTCTACTTCAAAACAAACAAATTAAATAAGCAAAATGGCGGATTGTGTCAGCGCTACTGAAGTTAGCAAACGTTTCCCGGCCGAAAACTGTTTAGTTTCGCCATTTTGCTTACAAGCGCTTGCTAGCGCTTTTTTTCTGCCAAACGCACCCATTAACAGCTGAATATAGGCCTTCACATAAAATGTCTCATAGGCTTATTTGCTACAGTTGTCACGCTTGACAGACGGGTGGGCAACTGCAGTTAATTTTCTAGTTACTAGAAAGACGATGTTCTCCACCTCCTGTTTGTTTTACTTCGTCGCCTCTTACGACGCCCAAGGAACGGTACGAGGTATAGATTCTTGCAATTCTCGAGTGCACCTATGGGTGTGGTTCGACATGTACAAACATATCGAACCACAAGAAAAGAGCTTACTCCTTTCTAAAGGACCAGCAACGCACCTACAATTCCCCTGGTGTTGTGGTTTGTCATGGGCGGCGGTAGTCACTTAAGGCGGTACCCTGACCAAAACCTTGCAAAAGTGCGTTTTTCAGAGACTATTATCTCATTAGTTATGAGAAATAAGCTACATCTAAAAGCACGTTATTAATGTTCGATATCTTATCATCACATTCCACGTTCTAATTTGTTTTTATGTGTTATGAATACATTTTAAATCTTCTTTTAAAAAATGACTAAAATTATTGATTACATGCATCTGTTGCTAAAGGAAATGCTCTAATCATTTGAGGATTACACTAATGGATAGATAATTTAAAAATCTATATTCTACACGTTTTATTTAATTTCTTAGGTACGCTTATCTTTTTTAATTGAAATAATTCCAAATATTCGGGCGTATTTTTACGCGATACATTGTAGCGAGAGCGCGTGGATTGTATGGGACCGAACGTTCAAGGTCTCTCGCTAGGGGAACCGTCTTAACATCAGGTGAGCCGCATGCTTGTTTGACCCCTCTTCTATAAAAAAAAAACATGCAAAGGTCGATTGCACTCGTGAATTGCAAGAACTATAGTAGATATTCTTACACCGTGACTTCTAGATTAATCGACGGTACTAGTACTACCATTGATTAACAAAATTTTATAAATCAACGTTTTGTATAGACTCTACGGAAAATTTTATACTGGGTGGCCCATAAGTCCCTTGAAATGTAAAAAAATAATTAAAAAAAAACTAATGACATTATGAAAAAGGTTTTATTTTGTCATAATCCTTATAAAATGGGAATTATTTTTTGAAAATTACATCATCTAAATGTAATCCGTTACGATCGCGGCACTCCTGTAAGCGACGTTTAAAATTATTCATCACTGCGCGGCAAGTAAGCTCTGTAATGTTTGCCATTTCTCTTTGGATATTTTCTTTCAGGACGTCAATTGTCCGCGGGTTGGTTTCGTACACTTTAGTCTTAAGATAAACCCATAAGAAAAAGTCCATTGGGGTCAGATCTTGACTACGTGGTGGCCAAGGAATATCTCCTCTTCGAGAGATCACTTTATTAGGGAAAAGTTGACGGACGACCGCCATAGCGACGTTAGAGGTATGGGCAGTTGCTCCATCTTGTTGAAACCAGGTCCGTGTATTGAAGCCTGGAAAATTCTGCAACTCTGGTGTAAAAAAGTCCTGGATCATAGCTACATACCGTTGTGAAGTAACAGTAAGCGCGCGGCCTCTGCCGTCCTCAAAAAAGTAAGGGCCTATAATGCCATGCGCTGACATAGCCACCCAAACTGTCACTTTAGGGCTATGTAAGGGCTTTTGATGTTTGCGATTTGGATTTTCGCAACTCCAGTAGCGACAATTTTGCTTATTGACATGGCCGTTGATGTGAAAGTGAGCCTCATCAGAGAATAACACGATATTAAAAGAAGTAAAGCGGTTCAACATTTCATTTGCGAAATTTAGTCTGTGGATAGTGCCAATATCTTTTAATTCCTGTACTATCTGAATCTTGTACGGATGAAGATGTAAATCTTTCTTTAAAATTCGCTGTAACGATGTTCTGGGTAAGTTTAATGCACTGGAACGCTTACGAGTAGACTGGGTAGGATTTTCACGAATTGAGTGTTTCACTACATCGATGTTTTCTTCCGTCCGTGATGTCCTTGATCGACCTGACCGTTGTTTATCCAACTTAATAACCCAGTTCTTAATCGTTTGAACACTTGGAATGTCTTTAAAGTTGCGTAAATTCTGATATTCTCGAAATTTACGCCGCGCAATGGTAGCCGAATCATTGTTTCGATAAAACTCGCGCACACAAAATGCACGGCCCGCACCGGTGAAACGCTCCATGGCGACTGAATTCCCAGAAACCGTCGGTACTCCCCCCGCACCGCGCGCGCCACTCATGCGCGCCTTTTGTATTTTATTCGAAATTTACATTTCTAACGACTTATGGGCCACCTTGTATTTACTGAACATTTCAGCAGCTATCACAAAGTTTTGATGGTAGTACTGTTTTGTTTTATATAATTAGCGGCGATAAATAATTATAAGTAGATACATTTTTTGTTGTATGCTTTGTTCAAATTAACTGTGTATTTTTATAACTATATAAGTTACTAATCTTAAGTAACTAATCTTCCATTAGCGTAATCGCCAAGTTGTACAGGTTCTGAATTATTTGCAAGTTGTATTTTTATTGCGCCTATTATTGTTATCGCTTATTTAGTTCGTTAGGTGCGAGTGCCAAATCGTTTTGTAAAACTGTACGTCGTTAAGGCCGCCACTTACGATATGACATAATCACACAGATTAATTCAAAAAACTAGAGTGCTGAAGAAAATTAATTTTTGATAAGTAATACCTATATTATGCCAACGTGTAAGTTTTTTTTTTCAATTTGTATAGAATCAATAAAATAAATTATTTCATAAAAGGGATTAGTATTTCGACAACTTAATAGGCTGAGAATTTATGTTAGTATCACAAATTGTTTTTTAATCTTAAGTGGCCGCCTTAATTACGCTTTATGGCTCTTGATGAAGCTGATTGATTCTATGACTGGGGTTAACGTTAACCACAAGTAAAACTGACAGTTGTTAGGGGTGATAGTATGTATGAAATTAAGGATATATGATTTTATTGAATCCCTAATGTAATAAGTATTTTAACAAATATATTTAATGTTTTTTTCATAATACGTGTTTTTTTTATCTCTTGACCTCCAATTATAATCTTTTACCTGGAATTATATCAATAAATGTTATTGGTAAACACGCAAACGATAGGAGAAATGTGTTTTTCCTCCAGTTTATTATTATAATTAGTAATAGTATATATTTTAATAAACATTTATGGTAAATTTATAAACAAAAATATGTATTTAACATGTTTCTTTTTTATTTTTTATTTATTAAAATATTTTAATCGCCTTCTTCATATCCAACGTAACTATGAGATAACTATTATTCATTTTCGAGCCTACTCTACACATACATGTAGTATTTACCGACAAGGAAACACATTTTATTAGATAATTTTTTTCAACAACTGTCTCATTGGTCTGGTGACGAAATGCGACTGCCAAGGATATTAAATATCTTTGGCGACTGCTGATTACGTTATACTTACACAAACGTCATAATTACAGGCAATATTTAACTGGATAAAAATGATCTTAACCAAGCTCAATACGATCTTGATTTTTACTTTAAAATTATCTAGGAAATTCTACTTTGTGATTTTTTACAAAATTACGAAGTGTGAAGGCGGTTTACGTACATAAATTGCACAAAGACACATCGAAAACCCAGAACAATGGTTTCTACGCTAGTAATATATAAGTCAATGTTTACAGGTCATACAAACGTCAGTTTATAAGAAATCTATGATCCAAACACTTGATCTGTACGAGATTTGAACCTGCAGCCCCGCAGCGCTGCGACCAAACAATGCGTTACGCAGGCGTCAAATAAAATATTATAATTATTCAAATATTATTTTTTCATGATAAATACCGCAAACTAATAATCAACTTGCAACGTGACACGAAACACCGTTGTAGGTATTCAATGCATAGCTGTGACTTATTGTAAGACCCGAGGCTAGGATTTATTTATTGCACGCATTTTTGTCATTTATTAAATTTATATGAAATAAATTTCAAAAATAGTGTGCCGTTATTGATTTTAATTAATATAAATAACTAGCGATCTGCCCGGCTTCGCACGGGTAATGTCTAGATTCAACAACAGCGCCACTTACCGGGTCCAACTATGCCTATAATCTCCGCGCAAGTGCAAGCAATATGCTGACAAAGTTTTACCGCAATCTGATGAACGGTATGCCAGCACAAAAAAAAACGAACAAACAAATATAAACTTTTACATATTACGTTGTAAGGTATTAATTATGGAGTGTAGTAATGATATTATATTGTGTAATGAAATTCAGTAATAACTAGACAGAATCAAAGATACTAGAAACTATTACAAGGCCATCTCGACAACGACGTTATTGAACTGTACGATTATTATATTATATAAACGTACAGTTCGATAAATATACTTTTAAGTACATGGTTTACTTTCATCAACAAATTCCGTCACCAAATTATTAAGCAATTTTCAATGAAAATAATTAAATTCAATTCTGTGTTAGGTATATATATATAACGTAAACACTCACGCCTGTCACCCAGAGGGGTAGGCAGAGACTACAGACTTCCATTTGGCACGATCCTGACACACCTCTCTCGCCTCCTTCACATCCATACACCTACGCATACATGCTCGTCGGTTAAGGGTACTCCTAATTTGGCCCGTTTTTAATAAATCGCCAATTTGGTCGATAAATTTTCGCCTAGGACGTCCCTTTCCGACTCTGCCATTCACTTCTACAACATAAATTTTCTTTGTCAGTCTTTCCTTATCCATTCTTTCCACATGACCAAACCACCGAAGCATTCCTTTCTTAATCCTGGTAACAACATCATCTTGCAAATCACACTCTTCTCTTATTACACAATTTCTTACCCTGTCATTCAGATTCAGCCCTAACATACTCCTTAACGACCGCATTTCTACTACGTTTATTCTACTCTCGTGCTTCTTCTTTTGTTAGGTATATCTTGTATTTAATTTAAGTTTGTTATTAAAAACTAAATTAGTGGTGTAAGTCTTTTTTACATTGAGCAAATTCATATTTTTTATAGAATAAGGGTGACAAACGAGCCCACAATCCACCTGATGGTAAGTGGATGCTGTGGCCTATAGACATCTTCATATATCCTCGATTGCGAATCAAAATGCAGATGCGTTGTCACTCCTGAGGACTAAGACGAAATGCCTCGTTTTCAGTAAAAAAGGGTCTCCGGATCTCTACACTCACCATACGAAACACACTATTACGCATTATTAAGCCGCTATTTTACGCTAGTATTCTGTGAGAGCGTGGTTCCCCGGTCGAGTCGAGCGATTCTTGCTACAACCATAATAAAGCTGCAGCGTAGATCTACCACGTAAAAATTATATATTACAAACCCTTAAATTACACATCATGTAGCCATATATAAGTACACTGTGTATGTAACTTAGGTAAATTTCTATAAAAATAAAATATTTTTATCTCGAGTCGAAATTATTTATCTTACGTTATCTTTCAGCGAGTGTTACAGTAGTCATTGAAGTGTATATTAAGGCTTGCGAATTAATAACACAGTACCCGGTTGACCGAGCTTTGCTCGGTATTTTTCGCTCGATTTTTTTAATTCGTGTGTTTTGGAAATTATATTTAGATACAAATTACATACTGATGAATTATAAATAATATTTTTTGATCTTAGCGACATAACAGAAAAAACTGAACTGGTTATTTGAATAAAAAATCATGAGTGCAATTATTTTTATTTAAATTTTCGTGTTTTTAAAAAATACTAAAAAAAGGGCTCGAAAAAAATATATTTTCTCAAAAAAGAAAGAAACTTGAAAAAAAAAAATAAAAAAGTCGGTCGGTCGGTCTGGGCTCGAACCGGGGTTTTACGATTTTGTGACCGCCCATTATACCAATAAGCTATTTATAATCATTACCAAACTGTCAAAATTTACCTTCTTATTCTAACTATATTGTAGCAGTTTTTAATTGCCTAAAAACACGGACAAAAAGACATTTTCTAAAAATAAATCTTAGCTAGATCGATTTATTATCCCCGAAACTCCCTGGACACTAAATTTTATGAAAATCGTTGGAGCCGTTTCCGAGATCCCGATTATATATATATATACATATATACAAGAATTGCTCGTTTAATAGTATAGGATTTTTATATAAGTTCGTTAGAAGTATGTTGAAAACCAATTAGTAAATTAACACATCAAGACAAAATTTACCGTCTGCCGTGTAGAGCCGTAAAAGAATCCACTACCTTACAACATCCCGTGGGTATCTTAGGAGGCGACAGAGGGAATTTGAAACAGGAAATGAGAAGCAGCATGTTCCTGACAACAACACAATAATAATAAAACACTGCGGTTGCCAACCTGTGTGTGTGTGTGTGTGTGTGTGTGTGTGTGTGTGTGTGTGTGTGTGTGTGTGTGTGTGTGTGTGTGCGTGCGTGTGTGTGTGTGTGTGTGTGTGTGTGTGTGTGTGCGTGCGTGCGTGCGTGCGTGCGTGCTTGCGTGCGTGCGTGCGTGCGTGCGTGCGTGCGTGCGTGCGTGCGTGCGTGCACGGTGTAAGTTAAAAAAAATTACGAGTACATCCTGTCTCTCCGGGTGTGGGACATCTGATACCGCAAATCGATAATCCGACTGTCAAGCGTGCTACCGCCGCCTATGTAAAAGGAGTCGCAGGTGCGTTGGCGATAGATAATCGTAGGTATATAGTAATAATATTACTAAAATTCCCAACTAAGCCAGAATATACTTGGGCACAGGACTTGAACGAATTAATTCGTTCAAGGCACAGGCATTATAGTTAGTTACAAAACATTTAAAACACAAGCTTTGCAGTTTACTAACCTTAACTACTTACATTGTTTGATTTTCAAAACAAGTTTGTTTTTGGAGGCCATGTTTGGAAAATGAAACCAATATGACAATTTTAGAATTTTGTTATATTTGTATCCTTAAAACGCACTATTTCTCCATCTTTAAATTCGGCAAGGTTGATTACAATAAAAATTGATCAGCTTTTAATTGTCATCGGATCTGCTTAAAATTTAGGTAGGTAGGTACTTAAGTTCTACAGTCTAAGTGTCGTGTCGGGGATACCTTTCGATAAAATAAATCAGCAAATCTCTTAACCAAAACATTAAATAATAAAAAATACATAAACTTTTTAAGCACAGAACCTTCTACATTTTGTAGGTAAAATATAATTTACCGTTTGATTGGAAAAAGCAACGTAATAATCATAAAATAATACAAATATTATTAACTCAAAATTTTACTCCGGTAATCGCCATTTGGCATAAAACTGATAATAAAACTTTTTCAGGTTCAGTAAGTATATAGCGATTTTCCCTCAAGAAATTCTAAGTAGCAGCCCGAATTCAGGAATTTGGCATTTTTAAGCAAGACCGTTGGTTTTACGCCTCCACTTGTGCTTCAGAATCAGCACCGGTTCTAACGCGTCTTTTCCGGTACTCCTATTCCATAGTCGTTGTCCCGAACTCATGGAAGGCCTACCGCCATCACCTCCTTATTCTCCAAAATATATTATTATATATTTTGGAGAATAAGACTGGCAGTTTATAATATATTTATATGATAATAATAATTATAATATAAATAGCAGTTTATAATATAATATTTATATTATAATAATAATTATAATATAAATATATTATAAACTGCCAGCTCACCTTGGCCTTGAGGACTACCGGCTAATTAATTTCCGCCAATGCGGTTTCCGTCGGTCGCTCAGCAGCAGGGTCCTAGAGGCCTTGGCCGTTAGTTTGGAGCAGCTTTTATAGCAAAGGCCTTCGATTTGGTCTGGCACTAAGCGCTTCTTTTGAAGCTTCCTTCCTATGGGTTTCCCGCGAAATTGTGCAATTAGATCATCAGTTTTCTTGCAGATCGAAGCATCAAGATCTGTGTCTGAAGTCGAATCTTTATTACACAAAGACATGGACTGAGGATGGTTGAATCTAGTTCAATTTAACCCTCAGAAGACACACGTTTGAGCGTTTACGGCTAAAAAGACCCCTTTGTCGTATACTCTCAATTTTAGGGCCCTTGCTGCTTCAGCCAACATCTGAATCCTCGTCATCGACATATCAAATGAAGTACAGTTCGGCGGTCACTTGGATTCATCTTGGCTAAATTGGACTCTAAAATGCCTGGTATGCTCAGCAGAGTGGGGCAGTATTTCATGCCGGATCATCTCTTGCCAATTTACAAGGCACAAATTCAGCCTCACATGGAATACTGTTCTCATCTCTGGCCCAGGTACCGCCGTGCCAGATCCTTCCACTTGATCGAATACAACGAAGAGCTGCTCGAATCTTCGACGACCTAATTCTTGGACAGATCACTGCGAAAAGATGTTGAGTCCATTTGCATTTACCACGGGGAGTGCACAAGGGAATTGCTATTCCAGCCGCCAAAATCCACTAACACACAACACGGTATCTTTCACACCATCTAGATGCTTGGCGGTCAACCATGACATGAGTTTTCTGCCTTTTTGTGGAATCATCTGCTACCGGCGATTTTTACTGAATGATCTGACTTATGAACCTTCAAGAAACGAGCTTACTCGTTTACCCCTATTTTATAAAAAAATAGTACAAAGTATAACTGAAATACTTTATAATAATATATTTCTTAAGATATATGTAATTGAATATTAAAAAAATGCTATAGCCATACACTTACTCATAATATAATTGTAAAAGAACTTAGTCGGTTTGACTGTCTGTAACCTTTCTACATCTATCGAACAGATTCCATAAAGCAATGAGATAGACTGACTGCATCCTGAAGAAAGACCTGTTAGCACGGGAAAATACCTAATTATCACGGGAAAACCGCGGGGTAGTAAACTATAAAAATACTAGAATTTATTTGTGGGCACTGAAAAAGGGATGGTACTGAGAAAGGGATATTCATTGTTAGCCTAGGACTGTCAAAACTCTAAACCAGACACTGCCTGCGTCTGATCTCTCCTGTTAGGGCGTGTCGGATTGCGCCGTTCCATTCATTGTATTTTTAAGAATGAGATAATAGAGTGCTTGTGCACTCTAATCGTGTCCTGCGCAGATGGCTCGTCTACGATGAGACGGGCCGTTTTGATCGAAACTTGGTCTAAAGAACATTCTTATTATCAATATTCAGTATGTACATTACCGTTACAATTATAAGTCAAAGCCGATAATTAGTTTCTTATATTGTAAATTTTTAACTTCTCGCTAAGAAAATTGAAAATTTTCAAAAGTAGGGATTGGTTTCACTCTGATTTTCGAAAATCGAGTTTTCATCAGATCCCGACGTTTTGACATCCTAGGAAGCTATTCTAATTTCACGTGGACATCCGTGCGGATGTACGTATGTAACTACACAGAATGAGTCCCACATATATGCAATAAATGAAACCATATACTTGTTATCGCCTTTGCTGGCGATATACAAAAAATGAACGTAATCGGTCCAGTAATTAGGTCAAAAAGTAGAGTTTTAATTTTAAGCAAATTTGAACACTCTATAGAATTGGGTCACTAAGTCAATGATTCAATGAACTTGAATGAATCCTTGAACATTAAAAAGCGACATTGCCACGCAGTGCAAACTATTGGTATTGCGACATATCGACAGCGGTGTCTTTTGTCGGCGTGCCACCCGCGTGCAACGTTGTCACTCTTCCAAGGGGTCAAGGTACGTTGTCTAAACAGAGTGTTCACTTTTACTGAATTTATTTTAATATTTATTTTGTTTGAAAATTTCACTTTTTTATTTTACGGGTTTTAATTTAATATTTAATTTTTCTACACTTCTACGGACTAGTATTACTTGTGGTTTCATTTATTGCATATATGTGGGACCCATTCTGTGTGTGCGTGTGTGCGTGCGCGCGTGCTTGCGTACGTGCGTGCGTGCGTGTGTGTGCGTGTGTGTGTGTGTGTGTGTGTGTGTGTGTGTGTGTGTGTGTGTGTGTGTGTGTGTGTGTGTGTGTGTACGTAAATCTTTCATAACTTTTTAACGTCTTGATCGATTGAGATGCGGTCTAAAGATCTCAATGTGGAATAGATTTGGTGATAATATGAACTGATTCGGACGAGTACATTTTGAGAAAACTCAAAAATAAAAATTTTGAAATACTTTTTTTTGGAATAACTTTTAAACGGCTTTACCGATCGATTTCAATTATCTGTTAACCTCAAAAATGACGTCGAATGCCGTTTGGAAAATAAAAATCGGTTCATTGATTCGTGAGATATCGAAGGAGATGGTATAATTTGAAAAAAACGTTTTTTTAACATAATTTCGAGATTTCGCAACATTATTTGGTGAAATTTGGAACGTGCATTTGAAATTAGCGGGAAGTTCCAGGGATGGCCTGCAGGGTCAATCAATTTTTTTAGGAGTAGTGATAACTGATAATGTCAATGACTTCGAAAATAACCTGCCGGCTTTATTCCTATTATATGTACTTTGAATTTTCGGTACTGTAATTATCGTTTCCGAGTGCTCAACATACCAGCCAGCAGTAGTACCTGTCAAAGCATACTCGATAAACCGTCAAATAAAATTAGATATAACAAAATAGATACTAATCTTGTGATATATTGCTTATGTATATTAAAACTTTTGCTTTGAATGCCTCGTTGGTCTAGTAGTAGTAAACGCGATTGCTGATTAGGGATGTTCGATGATCATCGATGTTAAAAATTAAAACATCGATGTTTTAACATCGGCATGCAGCAAACTATGGACTTTAAAGAAGGCATCTATATTGCATTGTCAACTCCGAGCACTAACAATGAATCGCCTCAATCTGTGTACTGGCTCTTTATATACTTCAGACCGAAATACAGCAGTGAAGAAATAAAGGTTGTTTTATGTCGCCTTGTTCATTATTCATGGACTGGAGATGAAGTTGATATGAAAATTCTTTCAATTTACGTTAAAGGTTTGACAATGTAATATCCACCCGCAAAATGGTTGAGAAGCAAAATGAGTTTACAGACCAACTCAAGTCAATCTCCAATCTTATTTTTCTTTATTACTAAAATAAACAAAATTAGTATAAGGATTTTTTATTTATTTATAGCACTGAAATTATGTACAACCCCATACAGGACATCTAGTTTATATAAAACAATAACTTAATTATTATAATTACCAATATAAAATATATTAACATAATTATAGATAATTTGTCATTAATAAGCTTAGAAGTTAGGCATTTATTTTATTTGTAATTTCAATTTAAACTTAATAGCTAATCAGTCTTTGGGTGAGAAAAAAAAGAATGTTTCCTCCATCAACTTATGTTAAGCCAGGAAACAATTCTGAAAATGATTCACACCAAAAGTCTGACAAGTCCATAGATTCTGGTTCACTGAACGGAGATGCCAATGACTCATAACCTAAATCTGAACTGAGAATTGTGTGTGATGGTGACAATCCTAGTAAATTCTCTTCTGATTTTGGGGATAAACTCATTGGTGACAATAACTTCATGTCACATTCTAACGTTATTTCTGAACTATTATTAGTTAGAGACTTAAAGTCCATATCCGTACTGACAGGTATAATTTCTTCCACAACTTGATCTTCACAGGGCACTTCAATGGTTATGCAATCATTTGCATCATCAACACTTGTGAAGAAGATGTCTCCTTTATCCCAGTTGTCTTCCTTTAATTGTTCTGTTTCTTCAGGTTTAGTGACTACGATGTCAGGGTGGGGATGTGCATATGAGTGCTGTGACATTATTCTGTCAACATCATGTTTGATGTCAACATCACTTTTATATCCTGCGTTTGTGTCTATGCTTCCACCTTTAGTGGATTCCAGTTGCTTTGTTGTGGTCCCCACCATTTGAGCTCCTTCAATGCACTCTCCAGCTTGCCTGATTGTGACCTATTATAACAAAATAATATTAAAAAATTAGAATGGACATTTATACAAATTGGATAAAAATATGTTAACAAAGACTTGTACACTGTAATTTATTAACATCAATTAAAACAGAGTCTGGAAGTTCACAGGCTGATGCAATAATTTTGAAACTTGCAGTTGTTAAATAATAAATTAATCTGTTAACAATTTAGTTAGCAGTGTAGATTGCTTCATCAAGTCTTATTAAAATAAAAAATTATTGGGATAATCTAAATTATTATGTGAAAGTGTGAGGTAAGAGTGCAAAATATTGCATCATAGTAAACAAAAATATTTTATACTATAGCAATCAATCTAGATATTATATTCTTATTGCACAGGTGCCTTTGGCACCATGTTGGAACTTAGCTACAGTTCAATTTAGTATGATAAATTCAAAATTTATATTATGATGCTAAAGAGTTGAGATTATTAATAATTATGAAATAACAGAATAATAGAAAAAAAACCTACATCTTCAACCGCTCCTGCAGCACTTGCATCAATCTCTTGGAGGAGGGAGTTTGCAAGTTGTTGGAGGCTGTCGAGATACTCTTCAGAGTCGAGGTGGGCGAGGATGTCTGTAAGAGGCACATCGCCAACAGTAGGCGTGCTGCTCGCATCGCCGGCGGGAGCCCGTCCTTCTGCCGAGGTTGAGACTCTGCTGGTCCCGGGGCTCCCGCGACGGTGCGAACCGCCGCTTCACTGCGTAGCTTTGCATTCTCACTTAGTAGACGTTCATTTAAAGCCTGTAAAAACCATCATTTGTTAGCATAAATACTAAAGATTGAAAATAAGCAAAAACAGCAAAAAAAAAGTTAAACTAATCATAAGAAATCATCTAAATTCTAGTTTAAATTAATGATAAATCATATTTATAAAAATCATGCATTATCCATTCATTATTTTATGTTTGTAAAAAAACAAATTATACAATATTCAGTTAATTTTTTAAGAAAATTCATAAAAGCAGATAAGTACCTTTAAACTCTCAACTTCGCTTATAAGCTTCTCATTCACCTCCATGAAATGTTTGATGCGGTTTTCCATTTCATCCATTTTTGCTTTTTTTCTATCACGGGAAGTCTGAGCTGCTACACGATTTTTCAACTTCCTACAATATGAAAATACTATAGATTTTACATTGGCAAAAGCACTTTAGCTCTTTCCGACTGGATTTGATTAGAATAATAAATTTGTTTTCAAGGTGTTTACAACAAAAAAAAAACAGCTTATTAAAGTTAGGCCTGTATAAAAATTACCTACATATAAGTTAATTATATTTAAGTAGATATATATAATAAGGAAATATTGATTAGCGGAAAGTCCGAGAGAAGCACACCGAGATACTACGTCATGAACTATGTATAATCCTTACTAGTGTAGTAAACTCAGTCTGCAAACTGATATTGATTATTTCAACAAATTAAAGGGAACGGCATTTTTATTTTTTAATTCCTCAAATCCTTGCCATTATTTTATGAAATAGAGAAAGGGTTTATTTAAAAAGATTGACAGTTCATAAATGTTATCAAATTAGGAAAATATGACACGCAAGCAGCTGATGAAACATCCAATACTTACTTTCGTTGCATTTTCTCCTCCCACGTAAGATGATCGAGCCTCCTTTTTCTTGATGGTGATGGCGACGCGACGTCAACCATCACCTTCGATTCCATCTCCTCCATAGCCAGGTAGTTGTTAGGAACAGTGATGATAATGGGAGCGCTCATTTTTTTTGTTTGATTTAACTTTAACTCCTGACTCGCACCTCACACTTAACTTTAGTATTTTGTAAATCGCATTACTCTTTCTCAATTAGTTTGCAGTATGGATAAGCATTCGCCAGAAAACTTTTCTTTGATATATTGTCTCACACAAACAAAATCCTACGTCGTACATACTCGACCGCATAGCAGGAAATTAATTTTTTACACAGATCTCGAAAAAGCGTATGTGGAATTACGCCATTGGTAGATCGCTATCAAGGAGGCGGATACGTTATCGTATTTTAGACAAGGAAAGATCAATATGTGTAAAGGAGATATAAAACAGAAATCTACTCAAAGACCCAAAGAGTATATAATCACTACAGACTTACAGTACGCATAGTATGTATATACATATAAAGTAAAAAGTAATAAAAAGCAAGACATATTTAGTAAAGTAAAAAATGTGTAATTAAACAGGTGTATAATAAATTTTTCAACTATAAATCAATTTATTTTAATCGAACTTTCTTGCTCTAACTTATAAAACGGTCTCTACCCTCAACATACGAAACTCAGAGGCAATATAACTTCTTTTATTTCACAGTTTTATGCCGGTTCGGTAATATACCACAAACTATTAAGATGGTAATATACATTCCAAGTTATTGTATCCGTTCTGCTTCGTGTACCATATTCATTAATTTTCTGCTTAATTAAGCTGTAATATTATAAATATTTTACAAGCCAGTACCATAGCGCAGCGTATTATTTGCCTTATAAATCATTCATGACAGATTATCAAAGTCCACTGCTGCCAATAATATTATCATTTGCATTTGATTTTAATTTAATAAAATATTAGATATTCACTCGCCATTGCGACATGAAACCGAAAAAAATACCGTAATCTGCAGTGGCTGGAATTTTTTCAGTAAAAATAGTTAAGGAGGCAAGAAATAGAAGTATGGGTTTATTAATTATTTTTACTTAGAAAAAGCAATGCAATGCAAAATTTTATCTCGATAGCACCGCGAAAAATTAAATTATTTTGTCACCAAATGCAAAAGGTAATAATGTGTAAATGTCTATTCATATATCCATATTGTATAATAAATTTATTGAAATAATTGAATAACTGTTGGATAGTTGATGGATAGTGTAGACTTTAAGTTAAGTATTTTGTTTACTGCATCTTGAGTCATTATCGTCATTGAGTCTTTTACTTAAGGTGCCGTCAAATTCTCTCAAAAACATCGCAATGTATCACATCTGCACATAAACATATTTTTAAGTTTTGTAACTTAAATTTTATATTTAACTTAATACAATTTAATGCATTCTTTTTGATTGAAGGCTTTGTAGCCAAGGCCACAATAAATAAATTTATGAGCAGGTAAAAACTTTTATTTGGACTCGAATTTGTGTAATAGGAACGAATACTTTATTATAGATACTGGTTCACGGATATGGATTAAACATATAGTTCGTATGACTTAGACATTAGATGGTCTAAGCCCAGACTCGACGTTATCGATCGTCTATTCAATAAATATCCGGCTCAATGAAGGCCACTGTGAACTTTAATTTGCTATAATTCACTTAAGAGAAGTAAACAACAAGTTCACTGTCTAATGGTTTTTGCAGACTGTTTAAACTTGTTTGACTTTTATAAATATAATGAGAGGTATAGTTTGACTTACTGATGGGACTCAAACTCAAATGAAATTTTTTCACTCGAGTTCCTCGCCAGTAATAACCTAACCACTCGAGTGCCACTTGAATGAGGACAAAATTCGAGTGACTTTTCTTACTCGTGTTACTCGCCTGTCAAAAACTAATAAAACCTTTGTTTTTCACAATTTCTAGAGGTTGTAAGTGTTGAAAAACCATTTGGATTAGAGCTAAAGATGTTTTTTTTTATTTTTGCTTCGTAAGCGATGCATCACGCCTTGCAAGCTAAAAAAAGCTAGTTGCTGAAAACACCGTTTCTTTGATGTAGAATCGAAATCGACAGACGTGGATACAGAACTCTTTTCACTAGTTGAAGAACACGCATGAGATGAACTTAACTCACCCCTAATATCCTTATACTGAACCTGATGTTTATTCTTCATATTATCAAAAATCAAGTTGGTAGTATTCCAAGAGTCTATGTAACTTTTGTTGCAAAACCTACAAATAACTGTTTTTTGTTTCACATTTTTTTTCGTAAAACTACCACATAGCTTTCTTTGAAATCTCACTCATTTCGAACACGTACTATTAGTAAAAATGATTGAAAAACGTATTACTAAATATAAAAAAACTCGCTCAAACAAACTTGTACCTTATTATAAATGGAAGATACATCGACTAAACATGTCTTGACTTGAATTTTCTTCTCCAATCGGTACAGGCCACTCGAATTGTTCGACTCATTCGAGTTGACTTGAGTCATTCCTAATCGTAGTGGCCATAAATATTACTCTCTCTCATTATTCTACTCAAACATTACTCTACTCGAGCAGCTTCTATTCTACTCATGTGCGAGTAAAATAGAAGCTACTCGAGTGAAACACGGCTGGAGTCCCATCACTAATTTTACCTTTACGCGTAGGTACAATACAACACATGTGTATTCCTACCTTAATTTTGATTATTTCTTGAAAATACAGATTACGTGATCTTACATTCATATAAGATATAGGACAAAGCACTGTAAAACAAAAAATATTGAATCATTCGATTTTGTATTAACTGGACACAAATAACTTATTTTCGAAGCGGCTATATGTAATAAAAAGTTTGGCCACCTTGCTAACTATTAAACGGCCTCTGTATAGTACACATGCCTTTGGAATACTCAAAGTACACATGGGTACACTGGTTGTATCGTACGTCCATCAAAGACCTATATTCCTTATGACGTCCATGGAACTTTAACCCTAATATTCCTACACTCCATAATTGAACCTTTCATAATGAAAAAGCTCTACTACAAAAATTATCATGTTAAGGCAAATATGTATATTAAACGCTGGAACTGATATTTCATTAGACAGTATTAAAGCTAATTAAAATAAAATGAAATCCCCGAGTAAAGGAACCTTAAAAGACATATTTGGTATACTTACAAGTCCATGTAAATGTAAAAAAGGCTATAGTGTCCAGTTTAAAGCGTAGCGTTTTTGGAAATATTTTGACTAGCAGTGAAGAACTTAAAATAGCAGAGATAAATAAATCTAAACCTAAATTAAGTTTGCTCGAAGATGCAAAAAAATAATAAGACAGTCGCAAAATAATGAAAAAGTATTTGAACCGAAATTAATTTATAAATTGGAGATTCGTTCAAGAAATTTTAAAATATAATTATCCTTTATATGATATTTTTGTTTTCCATTTCTTACACCCTGACATTTTAACGAAATTTGTTTACGATTACCCTGAAATATCGTAATTGTTATCGATTACCACAGTATTACTTTCATATTGTAAAAATGGCTAGTTTTGCTTTGTTTACATTGATCCCATATTGTAAATAACACTTTCATCTGAAAACAACATACAATAATAGTAAAAAATGAGCATACGATAAATAAAAATAGGCATGTATATTCGAAGAACACAATTTTCATCGTTTACATCATTTACCCCACTTTTTAACAAAAGATTGAAAATCAATGGGGCAATTGTAATTAGTTAATTTAAAAAATGTATATACTGCCTAGTGTAACTATTAATATTGTATAATATTGCAATATATTCCATTAATATGTTACAATTTCATTGTCACAAATGTATTTGCTTTGTTTAGATAGAAATTAGAAACAGCTCGTAAAGTTTTTTCCATACCGTTTACAATTGCCCTGCTTGACGTCTTGATATTGATTACGAAGTTTATTTTCTAGCCCAATCATTGTAATTTTTCTTGTGATTAAGCGTGTATCTAGTTAATTTGTGTTATAATCTTTGACTTTGAATATGACAACACTGTATTTAACGGTGTCACTGTCAAAAAATTGTAAACAATTTATGTCTTCGCTTTATATCTCTATGGTCTTTGCTATATTTAGTTTAGTTTCATAGTAGGGATGATCTATGTTACAATGATCGATGATGACATCGATGTTGATATCGATAGCATAACATCGATGTTCGATGTTTATCCTACTCAAAACATAGATGTTGGCCATTATCGATGTTATAGAACATGTACCTATTTAGTAGGTTTAATTAGATTAGAAAAAAATAGTAGTATTTTTTATGGGTTATTATTAATGAAATTAATAAACATTTAGTGTGAAACAGTTATTTAAAAAAATAGGAAAACTTAACAAATATTTAGTTAACTTGTTATATTTTTTGCTGATAATAATGAATATTATTATTTTGATATTTAAATGTTCCTATACAATTATAAATCTGGTATTAAAAAAAGTACTATCCTAATTTACGATTTAGACGTAGGTTTTACATTAACTAATCCTATGGCGAAATAAAAAAATGTTTATAGAGGGAAAATTAACAAACTTCAAAAAACAAAATAATAGACTTTTCCGTCACCTTTGTTTACACAATTTCCAGGCAGCCCAGGCAGTAAGTATCCACAGCTGTTTATAAAATGCACTGTAGAATGCACTATGCAGTGAAATTGTTTATGCTCAAGATCGCCCAGTGATTTATTTTCATAAACTTCAAGCAAACAATAAACTTGTTGCCCCAAGCTTACATACTTTAAAATTATGTGTGTATAGACAGCAAGGGAAAAACAATTAATTTAAATATCAATTTATGTAGAATAGTTATTAGGCCAACCAACAACGACACCACAATAACATTACAGCTCACACTCGGCAGGGAGTTTGTCATAACATAATGATACTTTTCAAGGTGATCGATGCATTGAAGAATCCTTAATTATTCAAAATTTTAAATCTTTCCTAAATAAAATATTTCATTGATATTGATTTCGCGGGTTCACATTGTTCACAAATTCTTATTAATCGATTATTGGTTCATTGACGTCGAAGTTTGACATGTGGCAACATCGATGTTTCGATGTTTAACATGTGGTAACATCGATGTAAAAACATCGATGATTATCGAACATCGATGATTATCGACATCTCTATTTCATAGTTTGTGATTTGTGTTTATTGTCTACGATACATATAATATATTTATTGTTTCTATATTCATTCAAGTAATAATAATTTATTCTCCTAGTTCAACTCAACATATTCAACTCTTATTAATATAAAAATATATAATATATTAATGGCTTCTACAAGCGCTGATTCTCAGTCTACTATAGCTCAGAAAACATGGGCAATGGCTAACAACATAGAAACTGTTTCCAGTGTAGATGAAATTTATCGCTATGATAAAAAACAACAACAAGATATTTTAGCAGCTAAACCTTGGGAGAAAGAGTGAGTACTTGATTAATTTCCTAGTAAATTTTTAGTTACTCATTACCCTAAATTTTAATAAAATGTTACAGTCCTCATTTCTTCAAAGATATCAAAATCTCTGCGCTTGCTTTATTAAAAATGGTTATGCATGCAAGATCAGGTGGCACTTTGGAAGTAATGGGGCTGTTACTTGGTAAGTTTAATTTGATTACATCTCTTCTGTTTTTTGTATGGTGTCGAGACCTGGAGAACGTTTCTACTGGAAACAAGGCATTCTATTGTCCGTTCATTGTAACTTGACACAAAATCCGATTGGAAGTACTGTAATTTGCAGTGTTGTATAATATAATAATATGATTAGCATTCCCTTAATGTAAGGACAGGAATAATGGAAAGGGATATAAAAACATGTAGACATGCATCTCAAGCATGAGGCTGTGGGCTTAAACTGGCATTTGCAATCGAACACACTTAGGCCTACTTAACTTGTAGCCCTAAGTGTGTTGTGGACAATGAAAATGTCTTTATTTTGTATGAATAATAGCAATAATTTTGTAATGTTACTAGTGATGAGCTGATGACTACTTATGTGACTTTTTAAGTGTCATAGTGTATTTTCTACAATTATTCATATGTCAATAGGAACATTCAGGATAAATCAATTACGACAAGGTTTTTTTTTTATAAAAGAAGGGGCAAACGAGCATGCGGCTCACCTGATGTTAAGTGACTACCGCCGCCCATGATCAACTGCAACACTAGGAGAATTGTGGGTGCGTTGCCTGCCCTTTAGAAAGGAGTAAGCTCTTTTCTTGAAGGTCCCCAGGTCGTATCAGTTCGGAAAAATCGCCGGTGGTAAACTATTCCACAGAGAGGTTGTACGTGGAAGAAAACTCCTTGTGAAACGTACAGTGGTGGATCGCCAAGCATCCAGATGGTGTGGATGGTATCGGGATGAAATATATAACGGTTATAAAGAATCATTTTATATAATTATGATTAATGATCAATAAGGTGTAAAGGAATCATATCTTCCTCATGTTACTTGAATGCTCACTGTCACATCACTTTTGTCATTATCACTGCCAACCCACAGTAAAAAGTAAAGTAGCATACAGATAGCAACCAATCAAACTAAAAAAAATATTAGGACTGAGGAAACATCGCTACCAATCACTTATGCCTCAAGTTAAGATGAACGGACAATATCTTAGTCCTTAAGAGTGACAGTGCATCTGCATTTTGATTCTTAATTGGGGAGAAATGTAGATGTCTATGGGCTACAGCATCCACTTACCATCAGGTGGACTGTGTGCTCGTTTTAATTTTCTATTAAAAATAATTTTATGAAGTTGGTTCTTTTTTATTAAAGGTTTAATTTTACAAAAAAATTGAAGCAGGAAACCAAAAAGGAACTAATGATAAATAAAAACAACTGTGCTTTGTTCAATTAAGGCTAATTTTTACATGGCAGAGCCTTGCTGCAGTTATATTAGTAGTATAGTTGTAGCACAAATGGGTCGGCTCGACCGGGGAAGGACCACATTCTCACATAATAACAGCGTCATATAGTAGCTTAATGCTGCTGTGTTTCATATGGTGAGTGTTGAGAACTGGAGACCTTTTATACTGGAAACGAGGCATTCCATCTAAGTCGTCACGGGTGACAACGCATCTGCATTTTGATTCATAATCGAGGATGGATGTAGATGTCTATGGGCCACAGCAACCACTTACCATCAGGTGGACTGTGTGCTCGTTCGTCAACCTATTCTATAAAAAAATTTAAAGGTAGAGTAACTAACCCTTAAAGATTAATAGTTTCTAAAGATTTTGTTGCCATTGTTCTTCTCTCATTATTTAGTGAGGCTGTTTTGCTCTGTTGATAGTGTGTGCGAACAAACTACATACTACCAGTGCGGTTAAAGAATGGGATAGAAAATGGCGTCGCCTCTATTCACTTCTCGCTCGAACGCTATCACTATCTTTACTGACACCAGCTGGTATACTGTAAAAATATATGTTGCGATAATCTTCTTTCGTAATTCATATATTTCATGACTTCAGTCCAACATGTCATTGGAATCAATGATTGCAAAATGTCATAAACTACAAAAAAATTCAGTCCATTTTTGCTAATTAGTGAGTTACGACCATGCTACGACGTTCGTAATTATTGTTGATTTTGTTAGTTATACTTTTGTATAAAATGTTAACATGCTATTGAGACATGAGTTACCATTTTTAATAGTTTTGTTTGTCTGACTGAGCTAATCTTCGGAATAACTAAACCGATTGTAACAAAACTTCACAAGCAAATAGAGAGTAACCAGGAGTAATCTGTACTAAATTTTAATCGAAATATTTAAAGATTTTTTTAAAATAGAAATATTGATAACATAAAATAAATGATTCTCATAAGTCTAAATAACGCTACATTAATAGATCCCATCCAGGCGAAGCCAGAGCGGGTTGCTAGTTGGAAATACTTAGGTGTTTTATTTATTTATTTTATTTTATAAATTAAAAGCAAAGGGTTACAAAGGAGCACACAACCCGTCTGATGGTAAGTGGATGCTGGTAATATAGTAAGATGCCTACTTAGGTATACAATTAATTTCAAATATTTTTCAACTAATAAAAAAATCCAATTAACTTATAATATAACTATAATGACATACCGATATTAGCGGGATTTCGCGATTGGTACTGTGCAGTTTGCATGTTGACGCTACAGGCTCGATGGGCCGCCATTTCCATTCTTTATCTGGGACTGTGTATATCATTTTTGGTAATTTTTTAAAGGATACTAGTAACGCTATTAACTTTACTAATACTCCAGTTAATCACCACAAGTATGTTATAAAATTTTGTTTCATGTTATGATAGTAGATAAATGGTGGATTGAAATCCAAGACTTCCTGAGTTTACGATCCTCAGACTTATGTATTAATCTACTATTGCTTAATAGACATAATTTCCCATCATATTATGTTTCTTTTCTGTATTATACTAGTTCAAATCCAGAGATATATACCGTCGTTGAAGACAAAGTTGTCAGTATTTAACAACTTCCCTGTCCGCAAAGAAGACAATAGTCAAAAAATCAAAATGTTCATAGGTCCATGACTTATGGGACAGTAAAATGGTTAACAAACTGCTTAATTTTGAGAATATTGTAGTAAAAACTACATATTTTAAGTAAAAATAACATTTTCATGTTACACATTAGTAGTGTACAAAAAATGTGCCAAATTATTAATAGTAAAAATAATTATATTATAATATTGATATTAACTTACGTAAAAATTATTTTGTATTTACTCCATTTATAGGTAAAGTGGATGCCAACACTATGATAGTGATGGATTCATTTGCATTACCAGTCGAGGGCACAGAGACGAGGGTCAATGCACAGGCTCAGGCTTATGAGTACATGACAGCTTATATCGAGGCTGCTAAGCAGGTAAATTTACTACTTTTATTATATTAAGACAATATCCAGGTGATAATGACATAAGAACAAACATTTTTTTTACAATACAGCCTATCTACTACTGCCTTGTTACTATATTTTGTTTTTCCCTTAGTTATTTTAAAAGCTACACAGATTTTACACTGGTTGTATAAAACCCTAACACCCCTTAATATTTGTTTCTGTGAAACAACCTGAACAGATACATTGCATTATAAATTATAAATACATATTCTATGATTGCCGTAACTGCTTCCAACCCTGTTGATATTTTCGCCAGTCGTCGGTACACCTCTCAAACTACTTATTTAATATTATTTATATAGTATGCCACATTACGAATGCAAAAAAATACTCTTCTTCTTCTTCTTTCTTTTGTGGCGTTTTGATAAAATTCGCCAATGACGTATTGAGTGGAAAATGAAAGCTTATGAGTTTAATTCAAATAAGAGTCTGTGATAATACAAGGATTCAGTTTTCCTCCGAGAATTTTGACAAATCTATTTGTTGAATTACCTAGAACAAATACGACAAACACAGGTGTTAGACTCTTATCAGTATGTTAAAAGTGACAAGGATTTAAAGTTTCATATTATTAGTATTAATAAAATCACATAAAATATACACAAAAGGAGTACTTGTATATGTTAAAAGAGAATTAAAATCTATAGGTCGAGGAATATAAGGAGCAAGGTAATCATAAAGGGAGGAGGATAATTTGGGACAGTTGAAAAAAATATGGTTTGTGGAACCTTCATCTAAGCCACATTCACACAATGAGCTATCCCTTACTCTGATTTTTGCCACATGTACATGTGTACAAGCGTGTCCAATTCTTAATCTACAAATTATTGAAGTTGCATGTTTATTTGCTTTGTTAAATTTAAAGAACCAAGGCTTGGGAGGAATAACCTTTTGGATGGCAGCATAGTGCTTACCTTTAACATTTTTGGAAACTTCCCATAATTTATTCCAATTTTCATTCAGTTTCCTTTTAGCTAGCAAAATTAGGTCATGTGAGTAAATAAAATTTTGTAGAATGCCATTAGCAATTGCATTTTTAGCGAGCACATCAGCTGTTTCGTTACCATGGATACCACTGTGGCCTGGGATCCAGGCCACTGAAACATGGATTCCTTTAAGATGGCATCTGAATAGGGTATTTTTTATTTTAAGAATTAGTGGAAATTTATGTTTGTTATGGAATTGATTGGACAAAATAGCTAACAAACAACTTTTTGAATCTGTGAAAATAACTGTTTTATTAAGATTATGTGACTCTACATATAACAAAGCTTCACTGATTGCAGTTGCTTCACCAGTAAAAGTGGAGGATAGTGGTGGGCATTTAAAGTTAAGAATGATTTTGAACTTAGGAATCCAAACAGCAGCTCCAGTATAGTCTTCATCAGACTGGAAGCATCTGTGTACATGACAAGCCAATCTTTAAAGGTGTTTTCTATAATTTCTTTTAATTTCAAATTTGCCATTGAAGAATCCTTTTCTAGGCCTAGATCTGGATGAATGTCGGGTTGGTAAACAATAGCCTCGTAAAGGACATCAAAGAGTGGATTTATTTTACATTGAAAGATTGGGTAAGGAAGCTGAAGAAAAATTACAAAACTTTTAAACAAGCAGGGAGAGTCCTTATGGGTCCAGTATCGGTCAGATGAGATATACTTTGAAAGAAGATGCAATTTAGGAATTAGGGGATGATCTGAAAGCTGGCAAATCTTAAATAAGAATCTGTCCGAAAGGTATTGCCTTCTTAATCTTAAAGGAGGATCTACGCACTCAACCTGAAGAACATTTATTGGTGAGGATTTCATTGCCCCTGTAATAATGCGAAGGCATTTCGATTGAATTTTGTCCATTACTTTCAGGTATGATTTATTGCAAGGCTCCAAGAGAAAACATCCATAGTCAAGGTGGCTTCGTATTAAAGCATTGTACAGTAATTTCTGAGAAAAAGGATGGGACCCCCACCAAACACCAGACAAAGACCGAAGAATATTTATGTTTTTTTTCGCATTTTTGTGTTATATATTCAATGTGATGGCTGAAGGCCAATTTTGAATCAAGGATAACTCCCAAAAATTTAACATTGCCTCTAACTGGAATAGGTTGCTTATCATATACAACAGATATATCGGGAACTCGCCTTTGGCGGGAAAAGATTACCACACTACTCTTGGCCACAGATAAAGAGAGGCCATGATTGGTTAACCATTCTTGTAAATAATCCATGGATGAGTTTAGATGGGAACATGCCACTGTAAATTTGTTTAAGGAGACGTATAGAGCTAAATCGTCTGCATATTGAAGAACATTACAAAAAGAATTTACTGAAAGTTCTAAATCATGGGTATATATAGAATAAAGGAGAGGACTAAGAACTGAGCCTTGTGGAAGTCCTTTCCATATAGTTTTTGGGGGAAGCAGGAAATTTTTAACATTTATAGATATTGAGTGAGAGAGAAAGTTAGAGACGTAATTGACTATCCTCACTGGAATGCTCAGATTAAGCATTTTCTGCCTGAGCACAGGAAGAAGCATCTTATCATATGCAGAAGAAATATCCAAGAAAACTCCTATGAAAAATTCATGTCTTGAAAAAGCAATATCGGAAACCGAATTGGCTTTTAGGTAAGAGATTATTGCTTTCCAAATACCATTCCAAGTAATTTTTTATTAAATGTTCCAAGATTTTTACCAAAGTACAAGAAAGGGCAATAGGTCGGTAACTGGAAGGGTCATTGCTAGACTTATCTGGTTTGAGGATGGGCAAAATAATTTGGGTTTTCCATTCAGCAGGAGGATCACCAGTAATATAAATAAAATTTAAAATGGATAGTAAGACAGTTTTAGTGTTCTCACTACTATTAATTATAACCGAATAAGGAATTCCATCAATACCTGGTGAGGAGTCTTTAAGGCCATTGAGTACAGTAAACAATTTCTGAGAGGAGAAGGGGGAATCAAATTTATCATTTGTTTTTAAAAAAGCAGAATTAAAAACTAGGCATTCATCATAAGATGGGACTGTTCGTGGAGCAAGTTTATTATAGAATTCCTCTATCCATGGGGAGGGATTATTAGAAATTATATTTTCACTAGAAACTGCACAGCGATATTTTTTTACATTTCTCCAGACCAAAGATGGGGGAGTCCTAGGTGACAGTGACTCACAGAATTTAAACCAACCAGTTCGCTTTTTGTCTGACAGTAATTTTAAGGTTTCTGCAGCAATTTTTTTATAGGTGATATAATTCTCTGCAGCCATAGAACGGGAGTATATTAATTCAGCCTCTTTTCTTCTCCTACAAGCTGCTGAACAATCTTGGTCCCACCAAGGAGGGGAAGGATAATTATTTTTGAATGTTTTTTTTAAGGGGATTGACTTATTAGCAGCAGAAATAATTGCATTTCTGAACTCTATATATACAGGAACAATATTATCATTGTTAATTGGGGGAAGAGTTGAAACCTCTCGTTCCAAAACTGTAGAATGTAATTGCCAATTAGCTTTAGACAGATTATACTTTAGTCTTGGGCAAAATGTAAAATTTATTCTAGGGGAAGTGGGAGGAGTGATGAATATAGGAAAATGGTCACTGCCATAGCTAGAAGGTAATATTTGCCACAAAAGAAGGGAAGCAATATCTGGGGAACAGAGAGTTAGGTCAACGGCACTTCTAACATTTTGTAATGGGGATACTCGACGGGTAGGAGACCCGTCATTTAGAATACGGAGATTAAAATTATCAATAAGATCTAAAAATAAGGGAGCCAGTGAATCACACTGATAGGATCCCCAAACAGTATGATGTATATTAAAATCTCCCAAAATAACCAAAGGAGGTGACAGAGAAGAAATAAGTGTTGCAAGTTCTGTTAAAACATTTACATCAGGATTAGGAATGTAAACAGAGAGAATAGAGACATCAAGGGCCTTAATAGCAACAGCATTTACTGCTGGACTATGAGAAGGGAGAGGAATTTGTGAAAATGTAACTGTTCTTGAAATTAAAATAGAGGTGCCAGCACAACCATCATTCCTATCATCCCGGAGGCATGCATAGCCTGAAACCCTAAAATGAGACTCAGGCCTAATCTCCTGGATGACAAGAATGAAGGGATGAAGTTTATTAATGAGGTAAATGAGTTCATTTTTTTATTTCTAATGCTCTGATAATTCCATAGAAGAATTGGCGGGACTGCGAATGTTACAGGCTAAGGAGGAAAGCTGAGTAAGTTTTTGGTGTAAGCTGAGAGGAAGTTCCGTGTCACTAAAACGTGAGATCATGTTAATTAGAATTGATATCATAAGTTCACAGAAATTATCATTACTAGAGGAGTTGTTGTCATTCCCCAGTAGAGCACACCCATTAGGAAGGGAAGAATTAGGATTCTCAACAATTGCCTGATGGGCTGCCATATCATATCCAGAATTTAATGATTGGCTGTAGGTACGTTGAGGGATAAAAATTGTTTTTTTGTATGATGCAGTTTGTGAGAGCTGAGCCGAAGGGGTTGAAAGACTGTTAGTTATGGTATAAGGGGTCTGTTGAGAACAATTACGAGGCTGGGTTCTTGTTGTATCAGCAAAGGATCTTTTTGTCTGAGGGAATCTAGCTGAAGCTTCTAAATATGAGATATTTTCTTGTGACATAACAAGTTTAATAGATTTTTGCCTTAGATGTTCAGGACAAGTAGGGTCTTTTGCGGTGTGGGGACCTGAGCAGAATAGACAAGTAGGAGTTTGTCGAGAACAAGATAAACCTTCATGATTCTGTGCACACACAAAGCAGCGAGGGGATGATCGGCACTGGGAAGTAACATGGCCAAATCTACAACATTTATGACACTGAATTAGTGGCAAAACATATTTTTCAACTGGCATAGAGGTGTAAAAACAGTAAATATGTGGAGGAAGTTTTTGTCCAGAAAAACTGACTGTGTTGTGTGAAAGACTAAAGACACTCACTGTTCGTCTATTAAGTCGCCGTGCTTTAATTACGGAACCGTAGCCAGAGGGAATTTCCATAGCAGCTATTAATTCTTCTAGTGTCCACTCTATGGGAACTTGTCTAACTAGCCCCATACGAGTGATACTATATGAGGGGATGGTTGCTTCATATTTAGAGATTTGGAGAGCTGGGTGATCGATAAAGGTGTTTGCATCTGCTGCTGTTTTAAACTCCACTGAAATTCTATTTTGTCCAACTTTTTTGACTCCATCACGGACTATATTTTTAATATTGTTATGATACAGAAAGTGACCGAATTTAATTGGTTTAAGAGTTACTCCAGACAGCTGATCATTTGAGATTTTACTTACATGAACTAGAAAAGGAGCGGCATCATCTTGAGAGTACTTAACTTTTTTATTAATAAAATCAGGATGGGTATATGAGGATAGTATTGAAGGAAACTGCTGATTTGGATCAGTAATAACTATTTTTTGTGGATGGGCAGACTCGTTACTTACTTGGGCACGTTTACGGTTTATTAGTTCTATATTATCAATATTAATGGGTAAGGAAAAGGAATCATTGCGAACCCTTCCGGGATCGGGAGGTTCGTCCTCCATTATATTACTACAACAAAAAATTACATAAAAACGGCACAACTACAAACACTTACTACTTTAGGGTGGTTTTATCGTCACGCCGCTAGACGCGCCGTTGTGCAGCGTGCTGTTAACAGCGCGCGCTTGAACAGCGGTGCACTATAAAACGAGATTTGTACCGCGCGATCCGCTGCTGTGAGACAGTCGTGTACAAAATGTATCACGTCAATGCTCTTAGAGTACTGGCTGTTTACATTTTATGGAAAAGAAGGCAACAGCGATTTAGAAGAAGAGTAGTTGATCCTTATAACGCTACAAGGTTACTAGTGAGAGGCGAACACGTAACATCTTTCTCCGATTTACGAGGAAATAATTATAAATTTTATAAATATTTTCGCCTATCAACAAGCAGTGTCGACGAATTACTCTGCTAGTAAGAGTTTTCTTTACGACGATCCAGCTTACGTTGCATCCCCATAACTCCTGTGGAAAAATTGGCGATTACTCTAAGATAAGTGAAATAAAAGAGTATTAAATAACATTAACATTTTTAATCAGTCTTATTTTAATCACACTCTAATTTTGTCTCCCATGAACATCTTCTAAGTCGCAATTCCTCAATTACTCGTCTCGTATCGATGTAATTTTGTATACCACAGTACCTAACGGCGCGCGCTTGGGCAGCGCCGGTGAACAACGCGCGTTTACCGAACGGCGCTGCTCAAACGCGTGACTTTGAAACGCAACTACAGCCCCAATACATATCCGAACGCGCGCGCACCAACAGCGCTGCCGAGACGCGTAACGATAAAACCAGCCTTACAGATGTTAAAACCTCCACCAAGACAGAAAAATTTACTATAGTAAATCAACAACACTTAATAAATCAACAACAATTAAGCAAAAAGGGCACGACACTTGTATCTCTCACTTCCTCCCACGTCCAAAAAAACAAAAAAAATATACTCATGATGATGGCTTCGAACTTTGACATATGAGGAAACGGAAATGATGCTGAAAAGAATAATATGCAGATGCTTAAAATGTTATTATTAACGCACGCACATACACAAACTCACACACACGCACGCACGCTATCGTCGCTCACAGTAACAAATATAAATTAGTAAATAAGGTTTTAGTTTAGTTTTATGTAGTATATAAATATGTGTTTTGTTAAATATTAAGATCTCGATAAATGTTAAGCACCTGGATAAGAGCACCCCAACACGAGTATAATAAATTACTCTCTGGGGATGTTTCACAACTAATTTATGAAAAAGTTTATTAAAAAATAAATGTTTTTTTTTATTTTATTGCTATTTAAAAATTGTCATATTTTACAGAATTATATCAATACAATACAAAAATGGGCAGTATTTTCTACTTGTTAAAACAAATTTATTAACATTATAGATATTATAACAGATAGCAATATATTTTGAATTATTTCAATAGGTGGGTCGTCATGAAAATGCAATTGGTTGGTATCACAGCCATCCTGGCTACGGGTGCTGGTTGTCTGGCATTGATGTCTCTACACAGATGCTGAATCAGAACTTCCAGGAGCCTTTTGTAGCAATTGTCATTGACCCTGTAAGAACAATATCTGCTGGAAAAGTTTGCCTCGGTGCTTTCAGGACTTACCCCAAGGTATGTTATTATACCTTTAATGTCATCATCATCATTATTAACATCATCATTACAGCCCTTCACAAGTCGACCGTTGAATACAGGCCTCCCCCAAGGAATGTCAAAGTACTGTCCTGACCCACCTGCATTAATCAACTTCCTGCAATATTCCTACACCTTTAATATGTTTTACTTTAAATAAATTTAGTAGGGAATCCACTACCTACACTACACCACCTACCCATAAGTACGAGCTATGATAAATATCATCCCATGTTTCAATTTATGTGAGGCCTTTGTTCAGCAGTTGACTTTTAATAGGCTGTTCAGTGGTGAAATGATATGAATGAGTTTAACAATTATATAAATTAAAAAGTTTTACTTTAAATTATGGATTGGTTTTACAGTCAAGCATGATTTTTATTTTAACAAGATATTCATAAAACGTTTTTTTTAAATGACTACAGTGACATTGTTTTGTTGTAGGGCTATAAACCAGCTAATGAAGAGCCATCTGAATATCAGACGATTCCTTTAAACAAAATTGAAGACTTCGGTGTCCATTGCAAGCAGTACTATTCACTGGAAGTATCCTATTTCAAATCTTCCTTGGACAGAAGGTTGCTGGATTCACTGTGGAATAAGTACTGGGTGAACACTCTAAGCAGTTCCAGTCTTATTACTAACGCTGATTACACAACTGGCCAAATTTTCGATCTGTCTGACAAACTTGAGCAAAGTGAAGTCTTTCTAAGTGAGTTATTGGATCAATTTATTTTCTGTTTAGTTTTTTGGTTTAGTACTTGCTCCTTTAAAGTCGGACATAGCAAGTATATATTGCTGAAATAGTTACCATATTAATTAATGTTCTTATAATTATTTATTGATCTTAGGAAAAAGGAAAATATATACACGTAAACACTACACATTGAATAAAACTACTTTTACGGATTTCATCAACGTTTAATTCTGCTTATTTTTAATTCCCGAAGTTTTTAGTCCAGCAAAGCAAAATCTGTTAGTTTTGTTCAATTCTATATTGTGTGTGTACATTTTCCCATGAATTAATTACTGGTTTTACGAAAAGCTTCTTTGTATTTTTTTTAATATTTTATAATGAAATTTAAATATGGTCTATTTAATATTATCGTACGTGCAGTGGCAGTGTAAGAATATATATTACCCCACATCGTCCCGTAGTCCCGTGGGTGTCGTGAGTGGCGACAACGGGAAACTGAAACAGGTGCTAGGCAGCAGCGGCTTACTGATAACAATTCAAAATAATATTAAAAAACTGAAGTTGCCAACCCGCCCGCAAAGTGTGGCATCTGTGGCAATATCCCCTCTATGCTCTATGAGGCAATCTTTGGGGGAGGTTTATGTTCAGCAGAGGACTTTCATAGGTTATAAATAATGGTTGCATAGATTTAATTTATTCAGTAATTTGAAAATCTTGCTTAAAAATGCACCTATGGATACTGAATAACAAAATTATTTTATTTATTGCGTTTCTGTTGGAAAGCAATTATTCACTCATATTATGAAAAGTAATTATTTCCTTAAACCAACAAAAATGTACAATATTTGTTAAAACTACAATTTTTGCAAATATTTCAAATTAGTTTGTCCTTTAAAAAGTTACAACAACCTTACAAATGTCTACAGGTCGCGGTGGCTTTCTAGTAGCAGGGGCGGATCCGCACGAAAAACGCTCTGAAGACAAATTGAGTAAGGCTACGAAGGACGCTTGCAAAACCACTATTGAAGTGATCCATGGACTTATGGCACAAATGATCAAAGACAGGCTATTCAACAGTGTAAGCAGCCGGCCAGCACCCACTACACCTATGATAGAATAAATTTAACCCAAACAAATAAGCAATAAGGTCTCAACTGGCATGGATTTAACATCACGAAAACTATTAATGCAGAAAATCATCATTAGAAAGTTTTGTATTTCTCAAAAACTTTAAAATTCTTAGAAGGGCTTATTGCAACAGTGTGTTGTTGCTCTATTATTGTACGATAATCATAACTGAAATAAAAGATTTGACTTATATGATGCTTACTCAATTTATATTTTATGCTTCGATCAACAATACGAACTATAGTTCGGCCGTTCAGAGAATGCGTTCCTGACACGTCGCGATTGAACTGACGACGTAACTTTGTAATGGCGTTGCAGTTACGATAAAAATATTTTTGGTGGTTGTTTACCGTTTTAACAATTGATGAGCATTAAAACAACATTATTATATCAATAATCAATGAATGTTATAATTTTGGTTCAAACTGAGTGTCAAATAACTTGGTAAACAATATTTTTCTAAATCTATACTGCGCTATTACAAGGTTACGTCAGCGCTATATATTTGTAGTACTGTGCTAACAATAACAGGCAATAACAGTATCGTAATCTGTTCTTATACAGTTATACTTTATAAAATAATACGTTTCGTTTTTCTTTTTAAGAATTTGAAAATAATGGACTATAAGATAACTTTTATTAAATATAAAAATAAAACTACGACCAAACTGAACGCGGGAAAGAAAGTAGCATTTTTATATTTAGGTTGAAAATGGTAACCCCAAATGGTGTTATGGGCCGCCATTTTGTGACGCTAAAACAGTCGTCTGTTGTCGTTTCGTGCGCATTGGTTTTTCGTATAAAAAACAGACAAAAGAAAAATTTTATTAGAACGATACGACATAATTTTAAAACGGATAAGTTTTTTGAGAGAAGCAAAAAATATTGATAACTGGGATAATGTCGTGTTCATTGACGAGACATGGCTAAACGCCAATCACACGGTTTCCCGTTCTTGAACGGATGATACACAAGCGTCGACGTCGAAAGTACCAATGGGTAAGGGGGCCCGTATGATAACATGCCACGCAGGTTCTGCAAAATACGGCTTTGTGGAGAACGCGTTACTGGCATTTCAATCAAAAACCACAAATGACTACCACGAGGAAATGAATGCCACTACATTTAAAGAGTGGTTCCAGAACGTGCTTTTGCCCAGCCTACCAGAGCCTTCTGTAATATTCATGGATAATGCCTCCTATCACTCGGTTCAAATACAGAAAGCACCTACCCAAGCTAATAAAAAAGAAGAAATGGTGGTTTGGTTACAAGCAAAAGGCATTGGCGCAAATATGCAGATGCTAAAACCAGAGCTAATTAAATTAGTTAAAGAAAATAAAGCGGCAAACGTGCGATACGAAATCGATGAACTGGCTCTGGAGTACGGTCATCGCGTTCTAAGAATTCCACCGTATCATTGCCAATATAACGCGATTGAGCTAATCTGGGCTCAAATAAAAGGTTACGCCGCCCGCCACAATACTTCCCCGCCATTCAGCACGAAAAAGATGATGACCCTATTAAAAGAAGCCTGCGGGGAAGTCACAAGAGATGACTGGGCAAAGGTTGTTGAGAGGACTAAAAACCTGATTGTGGAACATTTTGACCGAGATATCGGGATTGATTCTGTTATTGATAATCCTATACTATTAAACGAGCAATTCTTGTATATATATATATATATATATATATATATATATATATATATATATATATATATATATATATATATATATATATATATATAATCGGGATCTCGGAAACGGCTCCAACGATTTTCATAAAATTTAGTTCCGGGATAATAAATCGATCTAGCTAGGATTTATTTTTAGAAAATGTCTTTTTGTCCGTGTTTTTAGTCAATGAAAAACTGCTACAATATCGTTAGAATAAGAAGGTAAATTTTGACAAATTGTTAATGAGTATAAATAGCTTAATTTGTATAATGGTCGGTCACAGAATCGTAAAACACCGGTTCGAGCCCAGACCGCGACCGACCGACTTTTTTAATTTCTTTTCAAGTTCCTTCCTTTTTTGAGAAAATCTATTTTTTCGAGCTCTTTTTTTAGTATTTTTTAAAAACACGAAAATTTAAATTAAAATAATTGCACTCATGATTTTTTATTCAAATAACCAGTTCCGTTTTTTCTGTTATGTCGCTAAGATCAAAAAATATTATTCATATTTCATCAGTATGTAATTTGTATCTTAATATAATTTCCAAAACACACGAATTAAAAAAAAATTGAGCGAAAAATACCGAGCAAAGCTCGGTCAACCAGGTACTAATATAATTATACAATGTAGGCGAAGATGATAATGAAGACACCACCTCCTCAAGCGAATCGGAGTCTGATTAATATTCTGTACGCACATTCAATTCAATGTACTTTATTGCATAGAAATACAAATTGTAACTTTGTAACAAAGAATAAATGAAAACAATTTTATTATATTAGTATTACCTTTTTTTGGTTTCCACTTAAACTACTAAAATATAAATTTTAAATGATTACGCCAATTTAAAACGAAAATAATCTTAAAAATAATGCGGCGGTTCACTTTGGAGGAACGGTAACAAACTCAGTGTTTTGTTGTGCCCATCACCACTCGTGACTAACTGATAGGTGTCAGGAACGCATTCTCTAAACGGCCGAACTATAGATAACGGGTCACGTACAAAATCATAGCTAAATACTGTCCGCGCGAATATATACTTATACAGCTACATTGGTTTACTTAAGAAATGAGACAGAAATTAAAATAGTTTTAAGTTCAAGGTAATTACAACCGTCGCATCTAGTAATAAAGTCACAAATCTTAGTTCATTAGTCACAAAAAAAGAACAAAGCTATACAATACTCCTATCGCTTGGAAATGAAAAGACAAAGGCTAAATAACATTTTGTGTGAAATCAACCTTAAGGTATCCATACTTTATAACATTATAAATGCGAAAGTGTGTTTGTTTGTCCCTCTTTCACGTCGCAACAGAGCGTCGGCATGGCATGAATTTTGGTATGGGGATAGTTCGTTGGCTGTAGAGTGTCATATCATTCCCGTGGGAAAATCGAATATGTTGCAAAATTAAATTCAGCTAGGTGGCGCCACCGTGATTCTACAAGACGGACGACGGTACGATGGACGAACACAGAAGGTCAGAGAGAATATCTGGATTGTTATGTCTTTTTACCAAAATTAAGATAAAAAATGTATGGATCTGTATTTTTCCACGCAGGACCGGGAAGAGAGCGATAAAAAACATAAAATTCACCAGCTGATTTTCTTCAAACGTTTTGTTGCATTGTAATTCACAGAATAGGCGATAACCTCGCAGACGATATTAAGTAATCCGTTGATGCTCTGCCTACCCCGCAAGTTTTACAGGCGTGATTACAAGTATGGATCAGAAATACTATCACCATCTGCCACGCTTTCACCCTTAACTATTACACTGTGGTAGAAACAGTTCTTAGTAAACCTTAGTAATATTTATTGAACGGAAATGAATACAGTTCTTATATGTGGTTATGAATGAATCGGTATTACAATAAGAAAAATTGTGCAAAAATATAAGAAAAATATTTTTGAGAGTTCTTATTAACTAACGTATACATAGTATAAATTGATTCCCCTAGATGTCGTTACTAGGTTTTTAAAACGCGGTAACAAAATGTTTCCTGACATGTAGTTACTCCCGCCGTTGAGCCGCGCGTCAACTTATAGTGCATACGGTACCTATACGCTTAAATTGTTTCTATTTCGTAGCTTATTCGACTACCTGCTTTCGATTTCGGTTGTTTGTTATTTGTTTTGTGATTTGGTTAAGGTTGAATGGATTTATATTGGCTTTAATTTTTGGATTTGTGTACTTTCTTGGATCGGTTTTGTTGATTTGGTTGGTATTCCTTTATACATATTTAGACCCTGGCTTTGATTTTGGATTTTGTTTATTTAGAATCGTGAATTGGTTTTCGTTGTTTTAGGTTGTTTCACAATATTTCAAAGGAATAATAATAGTATAGATAATGTATACGGTACCTATACACTTACTTCTTTTTTCGTTGGTTATATTTATATTGACTACTGCTTTCGATTTCGGTTTTCTGCGATTTGTTTTGTGATTTGGTTTAAGTTGATTCGATTTTTTTGGCTATAGTTTTCGGACTCGTGTTGTGTCTTGAATTGGTTTAGTTGTTTTGATTTTAAAAAATATTTAAAAGGAATATTTATTCCTTTCAGATATTTTGGATTTGATTTAAAAAAAAATTTAAAAGGAAATTTAATTCCTTTTAGGTATTTTAACGTTTTTTTATAAATAGGTTTTTTGTTACTTCATAATGCCTCGCAAACGTAAGTCCAGCCTTTCAAGAGTATCTTCTCAAAGACAAGCGAAAAGATTAGCTCGATCGCTAGAATCTTTAGAAGATGCTGAACTGAGAAGGCAAGAACAAGCAGAGCGTCAGGCTGCTTTTAGAGCATCTGAGACACCTTCTCAACGTCAGCAAAGGCGTCTTGAACAGACAGAGCGTCAGGCTGCTTTAAGAGCTTCCGAAACACCTTCTCAAAGTCAGGACAGGCGTCTTGAACAGGCAGAGCGTCAAGCTACTTTAAGAGCTTCTGAAACACCTTCTCAAATTCAGCGAAGGCGTCTTGAACAGGCAGAGCGTCAAGCTACTTTAAGAGCTACTGAAACACCTGATCAAAGTCAGCAAAGGCGTCTTGAACAGGCAGAGCGTCAAGCTACTTTAAGAGCTACTGAAACACCAGCTCAAAGTCAGCAAAGGCTATTCGAACAAGCGGAACGTCAGGCCGCCTTAAGAGCCGCGGAAACACCTGGTGAAACTCAACACAGACTCATTGAGCAAGCTGAACTTCAATCTACTATAAGGGCATCTGAAATACCAGAACAGACACAGGCGCGAAGAGATGCAAATGCACAGCTCCAAGCTAAACGTCGACAAAATTTTCAAAGAAACAATTGGTCGGTTTTTAATGACGCAACATTCAATTATGATCCGTTGATTGATTATAAAAATCACAGGTTAGTTGTTATCGGACTGATGGACAAGGCGTGTCGATTTTGCATCGCTTCAAAATGGAAAGATGAGACCGCAGGCATGTGCTGTTCCAATGGCAAAGTGTCTCTTCCGTTACTTGAAGAACCAGAAGAATCTTTGAAAACTCTCTTTTTATTTGATGCTAATGAGTAACAGGCGCTTTTTAAACAGGACCCGGAAATATAACTCATGCTTTCAAATGACGTCCTTCGGAGATGACCGGGAAATAATAATGCCGGGATTTTCGCCTACATTTACGGTGCAAGGGTAAATTTATCATAGAATAGGTTCACTTTTTCCAGCTGAAAACGAACAGCATAAATTTTTACACGTATATTTTATGGGCGACGAAGAAATTGAGGTAGACCGTCGCTGCCAATTTATCCAGGGTGTTGAGAGAGACACAGTGTTCAAAATTCAAAGATTCTCGCATGAACGTAACATTTTAGTCAAAACATTTCAAACTGCTTTAGAAAACCTACCTGAAGAGGATTATAAAGTCGTCATTCACGCAGATCGGACCCCTCGAGGAGAGCATGAAAGGCGCTACAATGTACCTTTGATAAACGAAATAGCAGCCGTAATTAGTGGTGATCAATTTTCTTCACGAGACATTGTCTTGCGAGCACGTGATGATACGTTGCAACGGGTAGCCAATACACACAAGTTTTATGACGCTCTGCAATACCCATTGATTTATTGCAAAGGACAAGAGGGTTATCATTTTCAAATTCCACTTATTAACCCGGTCACAAAGGAGCCTACTCCGTACAAAAAAGTATCATGTATGGATTTTTATGCGTATCATATGATGTTGGCGAGAAAATGATTTTAACCTCTTAGCCCGGTGTAGACAATTATTTCATCAATTTTTGGTAGACATGTATGTGAAGGTAGAAAGTGAATGTCTCCGTTATATATCTTTAAATCAAAAAAAGCTGCGCGTTGAGAATTTATACATTTACAAGATGCAGTTTCTAGCGACGCCAATGTAAACCCCAGAGATTTAGGTAAAATAGTAATTCTGCCCTCATCATTCGTTAACAGCCCCCGCTACCTACATGAGTACACACAAGACGCATTCGCCTATGTACGAACTTACGGAAGACCTGATCTTTTTGTTACTTTTACTTGCAATCCCACATGGAAAGAAATAACCGAGGAGCTAATGCCGGGCCAAAAAAGTACTGACAGACACGATTTAGTTGCTAGAGTATTATTAGATTAAAAGTACAAAAATTAATGTATATAATTAACAAAGGGAAAATTTTCGGAGAGGTGTAGTGCTACATGTATTTAATTGAATGGCAAAAAAGAGGATTACCGCATGCCCACATTCTAATATGGCTTAAAGAGAAGTTGCGGCCCAGCCAAATAGACGACATAATAAGCGCCGAGATTCCGGATCCTGAGCAAGATAAAGAATTGTATGATACCATCGTCCGAAGTATGATTCACGTTCCATGTAGAGCACGAAATACAATATCGCCATGTATGAAAGAAGGAAAATGTAGAAAGAAATTCCCTAAACAGCTATTAAAAGAAACAGTGCACAATGACAATGGCTACCCTTTATAAAGACGCAGAGCTCCCGAAGATGGTGGCAGGAAAGTTACAATCAAATCTCGCTCTGGAGCGTTCGAAACCTTAGATAACAACTGGATTGTCCCGTATTCGCCCATTCTATGTAAAATGTTTAATGCCCACATTAATGTAGAAGCATGTAGCTCTGTCCGCGCAATCAAGTATATCTGTAAGTACATAAATAAAGGAAGCGACCAAGCAATATTTAATCTCGTGAGTGAAGATGAGGCAAATCCCGTTAATGAAGTACAGACCTTTCAAGCAGGGCGTTATGTCAGCAGTAACGAGGCAGCGTGGCGTCTCCTTGGCTTCCCTTTGCTCGAATGCACCCAACAGTTACTCACCTTGCTGTGCAATTAGAAAATGGAGAGCGTGTATATTTCACCGAAAGAAATTTCCAAGAAAGAATTGCATCACCGCCAAAAACTACACTAACAGCCTTCTTTCAACTTTGTCAAACCGACCCCTTTGCAAAAACGTTGTTATATTCTGAAGTCCCCGCTATTATACTTGAAACACATCTAGGAAGGATTGGAAACGCCGTATTCAAGGCGCGCCTGTTGCAAATTGGCCCGGTGTAAAGTCATCAGGTGCCCTTGGTCGTGTGGATACCGTCCATGTAACTAATTTTGAATGTTTCTGTTTACGATTGCTGTTGCACCACGTTCGGGGTCCTACAGGATTGAAAGACCTTAAAACTGTCAACGGTCAGGAATGCGTAACTTATAGAGAAGCATGTGAAGCTATGCATCTTTTAGAAAACGTTAATCACTGGGATGAAACCATGGAGGAAGCTGTGCAGTGCCAGTCACTAGCCAAAATTAGGGATCTCTATGCAACTCTCTTATCATCTTGCGGGCTATCTAATGTACATGAATTGTGGGACAAATATAAAGAGTACATAGCGGAAGATATTTTGCGAAGGTTACAGCAGACACACGCGAACATGACATACAATGAACACATTTATAATGAAGCACTTGAAAAATTGAAGATAAAGTAATGGCAATGGTAGGCAAAAAATTAAGCGACTTTGGAATGATAAGCCCTCAGCGAACAACCGAAAATGAACTAAGTGATGAAATTATACGTGAAACAAACTACGATATACCAGCTTTGCAGCAGCAAGTAGCCGAATTTGTACCCCGCTTGATTCCCGAACAAAAACGAGTTTTTGACAAAGTATTAGGACAAATTGAATCTGGAAATGGTGCACTTTTCTTTTTAGATGCCCCTGGAGGAACTGGGAAGACATTTTTGTTAAATTTATTATTAGCGCAAGTACGGAAAGATAAAAACATTGCTGTGGCCGTAGCTTCCTCCGGTATAGCCGCCACGCTGCTAAGCGGGGGCCGCACTGCACGTTCTGTTTTAAAACTCCCTCTAAATCTAGCCCAGGAAGAATCGCCGATCTGCAACTTTAGCAAAAATAGTGCACGAGGTATAATGCTACGACCATGCAAACTTTTAGTGTGGTACGAAAGTACAATGTCGCATAAAAAAGCTGTAGAAGCACTAAATCGAACGCTCCAGGATTTGCGCAGCAATAACGATGTAAAGGGAGGAATGGTGGTTTTACTGGCTGGTGACTTTCGCCAAACTTTACCTGTCATTCAAAAGGGCACACCTGCAGATGAAATAAAAGCATGCCTCAAGTCGTCTATTTTATGGAACAAGCTGACAAAATTCAGTTTAACTACGAATATGAGAGTGCATTTGTATAATGATATCAATGCTGGAAACTATGCTGACACACTATTAAAACTTGGCGATGGGCGGTTGGAAACGTACTGAGGGCTGCGTTAAATTGACGAGAGATTTTTGTAATTTAGTACAGAGTCATTCCGAATTAATTGCGAGCGTTTATTCAGATTTAACGAACAACATGCATGAAGACAAATGGTTATGTTAAAGGGCGATTCTTGCACCAAAAATGAGAGCGTTGACAAAATAAATTCAGATATATTAAGCGAAGTAGCTCACCTTCGATTTGCCATAGTCCGACTAGGTAAGTCCAACTTCGACCGAGAGGTCAATCGACGGATTCAACTCGGCTGGGCAGCGTTCAGGAAATTACGACACATCTTCTCGTCAGGTATACCTCAATCGCTGAAAACTAAAGTGTACAACCAGTGCGTGTTGCCAGTGATGACTTACGGATCTGAGACGTGGTCCTTCACTGCTGGCCGTATGAGGACGCTCAAGGTCGCTGAGCGAGCTATGGAGAGGACTATGCTCGGAGTTTCTCTGCAGTAAAACCAGAGTGACCGACATAGCCCAACGGATTAGTAAGTTGAAGTGGCAATGGGCCGGCCATATAGCTCGAAGAACCGATAACCGATGGGGAAGAAAGGTTCTCGAGTGGCAGCCTCGTACCGGTAGGCGTAGTTTAGGGCGACCCCCCACTAGATGGAGTGACGACCTGGTAAGATATGCAGGAAGTCGATGGATACGGGTGGCTCAGGACCGTGCTTTGTGACATTACTTGGGGGAGGCCTATGTTCAGCAGTGGACTTGTGAAGGGCTGTAATGATGATGATGATGATGAAGCGAATTAGCAGGAGAAATAACAGAGTATTTGTCAGTAGACACAGTTATGGACACAGAACAGAGCACTTCATATGCCGTAGAGTTGTCAGGTGTGCCCTCATAGCTTCAATTAAAATTAGGCGACCCAGTCATGCTAATGCGAAATTTAGATGCTCCTCGGTTATGTAACGGGACAAGGCTGCGTGTGACACATCTTGGACGTAAAATAATCGGTGCTACAATTTTGACAGGCGTAGGAAAAGGTGAAAATGTTTATTATACCACGGATCCCTATAATTCATACAGATCTTCCTTTTCAATTCAAAAGGTTGCAGTTCCCTATTAAGCTCAGTTTTGCAATGACAATTAATAAAGCGCAAGGGCAAACGTTACAGGTAGCGGGGGTCGACTTAGAAAAACCGTGCTTCTCTCATGGTCAGCTGTACGTAGCATGTTCGCGTGTGTCAAATGCACAGAATCTCCACATTCTTTCCCCGAATGGAAAAACATTGTGTACAGTAGCGTCTTAAAATAGTGCTGTTAGTTTTTTTTCCAAAATTCCCACAATCAATTAATCAGAATTCCCATAGATCTTGCCTTTCAATTCAAAATTTCCTATTTAACTCAGTTTCTTTTCAATTCCAAGTACTGCACCTCTGACGGACCTATTAAGCTCAGTTTCCTTTCAACTCAAAAGGCTGCATCTCTGACGGATCTTTTATTTGGCTCAGTTTCCTTTCAATTCAGAAAACTGCATCTCTGACGAATCAATTTAGCTCAGTTTCTTTTCAAAAGTCTGCATCCCTGACGGATAATTATGCTCAGTTTCCTTTAATTAAAAAAATATCCCATTTCCATTTGGAATAAACAGGCTATTTTCATGCTTTCCTATACGCTGTTCATTTCCCAGTGACCACGGGGGCGAAGCCGCGGGTAACAGCTAGTAACAAATAAAGTACTTTTCCCGTTATTGCCTGCATGTCTCACCAGGTCGTCACTCCATCTAGTAGGGGTCGCCCTACCCTTCGCCTACCAGTACGAGGCTGCCACTCGAGAATCTTTTTTCCCCAACGGTTGTCGGTTCTTCGAGCTATATGGCCGGCCCATTGCCACTTCAGCTTACTGATCCGGTGGGCTATGTCGGTCACTCTGGTTCTACTGCGGATATCCTCATTTCTAAGTTTATCACGCAGAGAAACTCCGAGCATAGCCCCCTCCATAGCTCGCTGAGCGACTTTGAGCGTCCTCATACGGCCAGTAGCGAAGGACCACGGCTCGGTTCCGTAGGTCATCACTGGCAACACGTACTGGTTGTGCAACTTTGTTTTCAGGTTTTGAGGTATACCTGACTACAAGATGCGTCGTAATTTCCCGAACGCTGCCCAGCTGAGTTGAATCTGTCGAATGACCTCTCAGTCGAATTTGAACTTACCTATCCCCTCGGCTGTCCAAACGCCATATTCTGGAGTCTCAAATTATTTGCGCATCTGTCAAACGCCATAATATGGCATCGAGTGATAGCAAACTATTTGTAACATATATATGATATATATATAGCATACATATCTTGAACGAATTAACCACTGGACCCGACATAAAAGCGGACTTACCTATACTGGTCTTATCCGTAATCAGGAAATTCTAGCCTTGGTCGTTTATTTTTGCGTCAGTCTCAAGCACTTACTTGTCAACAAAAGATCTGCCAAAGATGACTAATTTTCAGTTAAATGGTGTAAAAATTATAGCGGCGGAAGCAGCACTATTTCTTTTCACTTATAAGTACATTATTTTATTACATTTATTGTTATTTATCACAAAATTTAATCAATAGTGAAATAAAATTTTGTATTATCCAAAAACGTTAAATATAGTCAATATTTCTATGTATTGTTCACATCTGACAACCATCACAAAATGGCTGGATTACACTATTCGGAAGGAATGCCTAAAACTGTGGAGTGAGTAAATTTGACATCGACTAGTGCTTGACCATGTCGAAAAATATATCGATATTTGACGATATGATCAAATGAATGATGATGTTATTTGTACAATAACACTTAAAATACTTATATAACAGTATCCTACAATCTGATGTCATTAAATTTATAATAGTAATTTTTATAATTAAACAAAAATATTATAAATGTAAAAATTGTAATTAGTATCTGTACTTAAAATATTTAAACACATAAATTACACGAATTTTCAGATTTCCTAGTGACCCTTCTCGGAAAAGAAAGTGGGTAAAAGCAGTTCGTAGAGATGAAACCTGGATTCCGACGAAACACAGCGCCATATGCAGTGTACATTTCGATACTACCTGTTTTAATACTAATGCAAAGAAACACAAAATGACACCAATGAAGGCAGTGTCATTGCCCATAAATACAAGGGAAACTGATACTTCCCTCAAGTGATACCATAGCTGTTTATCAGCACTGTGAACTCGAACTTACGAAGGGTGTTCAGAATAAAAGATAATAAAAGATTACACAACAGACTTTCTCCTGCCGAAAATAACAGAAACATTGCTGCAACTTCCGTTGTACGAAGACATTCATTTCCATAAATTTGAAAACGACGACGTGAATCACGTCAAAGAATTAACAAAAGCCGTTGCTGAAAAGTATATAAATATTAGAATTGCTTATATAAGAAAACAAGCGAACAAAACAAATTCTAAGAAACACATTTTAAGAAAGATAATACATAATAAAAGTCAGTAAACCTATTTAAATAACAAAAAATTTGACGTTTATCATAACTAATTGAACAAAACGTCCATAACAATGTCCTGCTTCTTTTATTTTAATTAAAATTTAAATACCGGAAGCTTACCTCACCTTCGTTATCCCTTTATTTCCTTTGTCTTACAGCTTATTTACGATACGACTTTTCTTGCTCAGTCGTTCATCGATATATTTTATCGACTACGTTCAAGCACTAGAAATAGAGAGAACTTCTACGAATTTCGTATCTGTGTTTATATTAACGTAATAAAATCATTGTGTGTTTGTGTGCGTTATTCTCCACTTGGTTGAAGGAGTTTTCATACATTTGTGTTTTATGTCAGGTCCAGTGGTTAATTCGTTCAAGATACATATATATAACATATATATCTGCATGATTGATTTTGTCTAAATTTGATTTGTCTTTTTTTTTGTGAACCTCCTTATTTTTTGTCTCGATGTCGAGTAGAGCTAAGTGCGGCCTTTCTCGACGTTGTAAACAAAAAATTTATGAAAAAAAATTCTAGTTTTTTTTTATAATTAAATATGCTTTGGACGTACAAGTAAAACAAATCGTACTTGGAATAAATGCTTTAATTTATAATTATTACACCTTTGCAGAAAATTGGGGAAAAACACTTTTCTTACTTTCATTTTCAAATTAGTATCATTTTCGAAGTAAACCTGTATTCTAGTTATACATAATCTGATAGCTTATTTAATAAAGTTTATATTGATATATGATTTTAATATACCTTTTATACAAAATGTCTTGGAAATAGTCATTTTAATGAACAGCGGGAAGTAGTCTGGAAGCACTTCGGGAAGTGCTCGACAGATGCGCCATTCGATATTGGCCAAAATGAGCCCGAGAGGATATATCCTATACTATTAAACGAGCAATTCTTGTATATATATATATATAATCAATTAAAAATAAATCCTAGCTAGATCGATTTATTATCCCCGAAACTCCCTGGACACTAAATTTTATGAAAATCGTTGGAGCCGTTTCCGAGATCCCGATTATATACATATATATATATATATATACAAGAATTGCTCGTTTAATAGTATAGGATATATATATCATACTTACTTATGGCATAGCGTTTAACATATATTTGGTTCCGGTATTTAAAATGCACGGGAATTTTCATGCCATATTTATAGGGCTTGATCGGGATGTACATCCGGAAAGGACATCGTCCGGGAAATTACATGTCCTTCTGGTGTACTTATAGTTCAGCTGAGATTGAATTATGTAAAGTTCCCAAACTTATCTCACTGGTATGAACATATTATATATTCTTCACGCAAAACAGGTCGCAGAGACCTTACATTGACACGCATACACGTACCACGCATGCAGACGCTTTGACACACATTTGACTTAATTGGCAGTGGATTTAAAGTGGCAGTAAGACATGCAGAATACAAAACGCAACATTACATGTGATAATTGACTTACGGCTGTTTCTCTTGCTAAGTCGTTGCTTTCGGACCTATATAAACTGACACTTGTTAGAACAATACGGTCAATGGGAAGACTAAGAATACCCGCGCTCGATTTGTAGGAATCTGTTTGATTATGAAGAATTTTTGACACATGTGACGAGGAAGGTGTGCTTAAAACAACAACCGGTAAGCCTGAAATAGTGATGTTTTATAATCAAATTAAATGTTGAGTACACATTTGACCAAATGTGTTCTACAATGTTCTGTTCACGGAAAACTAATAGACGACCAATGACAATGTTTTATGGCATATTGAATATAACGTTTGTTAATTTATATGTAATAAGACATGCAAGTGAAGAACGAGAAACCTTTGAATATATAACAAAACTAAGCGATCAATTGACTGCACCGTGGACCTTTGCCAAGGCATGTAAGATTAAAAATTGAAAATATTGTTGCTCAACCTACTGAAGAAAACCCAGAAAAAAATGAGGATGAACGCCCGTCTAAAAACCGCCGGTATTGTGAATTATGTGCCTGCAAAAAAAAAGAAGAATGTCTAAGATGACTTGCGTGAAGTGCATAAAGGCTGTTTGTGGCGTGCACAAGAATGAGGTGTCATGAATGTATACTCCATAAGATAAAATGTTTGATCTTGTTCACTTTTTTCCCGACTGATTATATTGTGATTTAATTATTAAGAGGAGAAAACAGTTGATTTATTTATTTTAATGGGGACTTTATATAAAAACTGTTGATATATGTTAATACTTTTGGATACAAGTTAATAATTAAAAATGATAAAACCCGACGAAAAATGAATGTACATACTAAAAAGACCGAAACATAGTTGAGAAAAGAAAACAAAATTAAAATAAACTAATAACTAAACAAAGTAAACTCTCCCTCCCCTTTTAATTTACTTTATTTTGATACCATTCTTCATAGGTTTGGTTAATTTTTATTAACTTATATTTCGCGCCAAAATCATAAAAAAAACACTAACAATGCTTTTATTATTTTTCTCAGCATTTGGGGTTGTTTTATTTTACCTATTTACACAAAAATATTATCAAAAACCTTAATTTATACCTTAAAAAGAACAAAGTACAAAAAAATCTTACGGTAAAGCTTCTTAGTATTTGAGCCCAGCACTTCTTATACGTTATACTATAATACAAATGGCGCCGCCAAGCGGCAGGAATACGCAACAATTTATAAATAATAATGTATACAAAAATTATTACAGCGAACAATAAAGTGAAAAGGATTATCGCATATAAATAATTAGTTACATATCATCACGCTAACACTTTTTGTTGATAAAGTTAAATTTTAAGAATATATCAGCTTTTTGCTGGTGATCACAAACTTTTTTGATGCGTGTACATACAACATACGCGCGAGTAACATAACCGTTCCTTGGAAGTCGGGTAAAAAGTGTTTATAATTTCCGAAAATACAAAAGGAATTAATGAAAACTATGTTTAATTTGTAAATTAGACACAAGTTTTGTTTAAAGCAGAAAAAAATTAAAAATAAAATATACCTTCAAATGTAAGCATCGAGTATCGTACGCCTTTGAGGCGTATGGTTATCTTCAATGGAATTCCCAAGAGGGTTATTATTCTAGGGTTAACGTTAATAAATCCTGCCCAGGCAAAGCCGGGGCGGGTCGCTAGTTTTTGGTTGAATAATTTTGAAAAGCTGTCAACAAATTAATCAGCAAATACTCTCATCGTACTAGCTGCCAAAACATTAATTTTTGCACACCATATTCAGTCTTTCGGTTACAGAACCGACCTATTAATTGTTCAATTCAGAACTTTTGCAACACTAAAATTCAATAATAGATAACTTACTTTGCTGCTGGCCGTATGAGGACGCTCAAGGTCGCAGCGAGCTATGGAAAGGGCTATGCTCGGAGTTTCTCTGTGTGATAAGACTCAGAAATGATAACCGATGGGGGAGAAAGGTTCTCGAGTGGAAGCCTCGTACCGGTAGGCGTAGTGTAGGGTGACCCGCCACTAGATGGAGTGACGACCTGGTAAGACATGCAGGAAGTCGATGGATGCGGGTGGCTCAGGACCGTGCTTTGTGGCATTACTTGGGGGAGGCCTATGTTCAGCAGTGGACTTGTGATGGGCTGTAATGATGATGAATGCGAGCTTACTTTGGAGACGGTAAAAAATATAATAAACATTAAAGTTAAACAACTGTAGATAGACATAATGGGAATTAAAAAACGTTTTTGATAATTTGGTGGGTACTTTAACCGATTCCGAGCCTGAGGGGCGCCATGGAAATCTTTAGTGTCTGATGTACCATAAAACTGTAAAAATGGCATTTTTAAAACGTTTACTTTTATAACACAAGTGCCTTAAATGGTCACCTAGATCATGCCTACAGCGTCCGTTTGTGGACCTTTTCTTCAAAGCAGGATCTGCCAATGATTCCATATGCCTTAATCTTTTGTCTGACATATGTCACCGGAGCGGAGCGAAAATTTGTACCCATAAAACTAAATTAAATTGGCATTTTTTAAAGTTCATGCTTAATTTGTCACATAGATCATTCCTACAGCATTAGTTTCGAGATATTGCGTGAATTCGAAGATAAAACATCTCGCTACAGTAATAAATTACCAGCCATCTTATAAATAAAACGAAACTAGATCCGCGGTGGCAGAGAAATGTACTACTTCAATGATCGGCTGGGAAGGGATGTTTTCGTCCTGCACGCCAAATTCTTAGCCAATTTAACATTTTTTTGATTTAAGAGTAACTGGTTATATTAAAAAAAAAACAACGAATTGATTATATAAACATTCTCAAATATTTATTAACCAATTTACATAAAATCATTATCATTATGTACATCTTTCAAATAGTTTTTAGTTATACATAACTCATATTATCTCACGTCGTGGAGGGCTTTCTATTCAATCAGATACTATATAATAAAACAAGCACCAAATACGATATAATCTTGCAAAGCTCTCTTTACATAATGAACTTGGCGGACACAAACGTAGCGTCTACTACAATGCGGGATAGTAAATTTCTTTAAAATTCATAATAGTTTTAATAAGCCTATATAATTGTAATAAAATGTGCATCGCTTGATTAGTGGCTGAACATAAATAGGACAAAGAACTTAAAATTAGGTGTTTAGTATCCCAAACAAAAGCGGGATCAAAATGAATGTAACATAGTATTTCTATTCATTTCTTATAGATGATGTAGAATTTTCTTATTATTTACACTCCAAACAAAAATACTTTCAACGGCTAACAAAATGGAACAGTAGTATACTAACAACATATTGCGTAACATGAATCTCATACGTAAGGAAACTAGTCTTAACAAAACGCATCGGCAACAAAAGGACACTACTTTTGACGGCTCCATACTCTTAGTTATGATCGTATAAAATATGACTGAAGCTGGAATATGTTTTAGGATTTTGAGCAATTTTATTTAAAAAAAAGTCGGCTTAACTCTTCAGCTGTACACAATTAATTTATTAATATAACATCTTATTGTTTGAGAAGATAAATGATTGGTAAGGTAAGGTTATAAAATTATGAAGAGCCAAGATAATAACTAAGAAGTAAAATTCAAAATAAATATTTAAATAAAACTGCAATAATATGACTGACTAAATTTTCTACGTAATAAACCTAAGGAATTTCGAATTTTAACCTAAGTGTATCACACATATATCTTGATATCAGTGACGACACTATTTATATTTTATTAAGTACATTCCCACGCAGTCCTCCCTCGGTTACAACTTACTATACTTACATCATATGTTACATGTTCACAGTAGCAGTTTATGTACAGTGCAATAAAATAAAGTTGATTATAAAAATAATCCAATGCAATTTTATTGGTAAATTTTGCTGATATTATTCAATCATTACAAATTTTATACACAAATATGCATTTTACAATAACATTTTTAATTTATTTAAACTGCACACAAAATAATTAAATATTTTAAAAATGTATTAGAATACGGAGATTAATAGTCGATAATAAAATTTTAGTGCAAAATGATATGAACAACATGACTTGAAACATATTTTTGGAGACGTAATTATGTCTGTATATTTCTACATACATCAAAACAAATTGATAAAATACTGTTCAGACCATTTGCAGCAATGGTAGCAGTTAATATGATATTATAATGTTCGCTACATATTGTTTTTATTTTATTGACCACACAATTATAGTTAAATCACATATCCCTCCATATTGCCATACAACTGTTCCTATACTTAGAATGTATTCCCCACGACTCACAAACTTGGGCCCTAACATTTTCAGACTTAAGGGTAAATGTCTTAGTAAAAATATCTAAAAGTGGAATGTTAAATTAAATCTCTAAAAAAGTGACAACTATTACCTAATTATACATTGACATTATTTTACACCCAGTTGTGGGTAAAAAAGAAATAAATATTCACTTGCAATGTTTCTATTAATAACGACTAAAAGGATAACAAGCACATTATTGGGTTCAGTATCTAAAATGTTTAGTGTTCTTTTAATACGGTCCAATCGTTTTATCAGACAGTTAATTGGATGGTTAAGAATTTTGTCAACTTTCAATCTGAATGTCTAAAGAAAGCTTAGCCGAATTTTCATTTTTATTAAATTTTAAACTAATGTAATTTAATTACATTGCCACCATCTGTAAGTAAATTTTGTTTTCTGAAATTACATTTGCTGTTGATGCCATCTTGGTACCGCTTTAGTGGCCGAAATAATAAATTGTAACACAGAATATGAATAAAATTAAACGTCAATGCTGTTTTTATTAATTCTGACGTATTATTATATATTACAGTTTGCTTTTTGCCAAGCAATACGTTAAAACTTATTGTATTACTGTAAATCGACCAAAACGCTATGCATTCAGCGATTACCTAAGAACTCAGCAATCCAATGAACTGGCTGATTGAACCATGGACCTACATATTCGCTGAACGAATGCTATTATTACAAACAAACCATACATATGGAAACGAATACTAGAAAGAAGAAAGCTGCCGTTGTTATAAAATTCATTGATTTAGTATAAGAAACAATTCCGTATCTTTTTTGCCTCATCCGATGCTACATGCAAAAATTGCCTACGTCATTTTTGTATCTATTCATTATAATTTTCGAAAATTAGATTTCCATGATCAATGTGATTATATAACTGCAATAATACATGATTACTGCTTGGCTTCCTAAGTCATAGGTCATAATACTGGCCAGATGATAATCAACTGGGCGGTGGCAGCATTATAGAATTCATCACTTCATCTCATCTTGTGTTTATGGTTTTTTTTTATAGAATAGAGGGGTAAATGAAAATAGGGCTCACCTGATGTTAAGTCATTACCGCCGCCCATGAACTGAGTACGCTCATAGACGAGGCAGATATTAAACAACCAAGAGAAGCAACTGGAAGTAGTATCAAAGACTACAAAAAATCTCCATACAGTAAAGGCACACGTCCAGCTGTGGACTGTTGAGCGGCTGATGAGGACGAGGCATTGGTCGTTCATTACCTACACAACTCCGAACACATCGTCCAATATTGACTGAATAGTGTGGGTCACAAAGGCCAATGTGAGTCGCAATATACTAGATTAGTGTTGAATATTGTATATTGGCTATGTGTACCGCGCGTTTTGCCGTGTCAACGCGGCTATAGACAGTAGCCGGGCGGGTTGGCCACTCGTCAGTTGAACAGATCCGGCGGGAAGTTGTTCACCTCCGCTTGTTCCAATACTGGCTCCCCTTCCATGTTGTAAGATACTCTTATCCGTAATCGTAGAGGGGTCTGAAATGTTCAATATAAAATAAACGTAAAATCTAGTATAGAAAATTTTTAAATGATTTTAGTTATACATTTGAATTTGAACTATATTCAAAATTTTAAGTATTCAACTCATCAGGAAGGTATTTTTTAAAAAAATCACTAAATTCCACCTGGAACAATAGATAGACAAACAAGAAAGTGACTTGATAAAACCATGGTAAAAACGAGAAATGGTTAAAAAAGAAAAATAGTACCATGGTAATTTAAGGGTCAGATAGCCGAAAATATCATTAAGTAAGACAAGACCCAAACCCCAATTCGAGTTCCGCTGGCTCTAATGAAATTGTTCATCGCTAGTCAAAACAGTGCTAATTAATCATGTGCAAATTTTTAAGGACATGTGAAGTCCGCCAATAATTGTTAGTTTTAAAAGTCTAAATGTTCTGAGATTATTTCCATTTTTTGACAAAATTTATTGATTGCAATTTACTAGTAGAGTATGCGCGTATGGCGAGTGCAAGTCATGCCTCTCAATTGTGATATATTAATTGTAATACTAGGAAATATATTATCTTACCCTGGACGGGTTTGTGATTTTCAGGACTTGCGTGATTTCACCTTGTGGCGTTAAAACTGTGCCCGAGGGCGACATCATGTCCAGCCGGAACGTCTGCAAATGTAAAAAAAATTGATAATTTAAATAGTAAAAATATTTTTTTAAATGAATATGGGGACCAAAATTATGTTCCCCGCGCACCTCAACATCTTGGTAACACTACAGTTTTATCACAGTTTAGACTTTATAATTGTAAAACGCCTTTGATGTCAGGCGAGGCCGCCGCCCGCTTAGGTTTTTACGCGGCCAACGTGTATGCTATGTGTGTATGGTTGTCACGGAAGTGGAAATGAAATAATTTTGGATATTATAATACTCATTATCATTTAGTAACATTGTGTACATACTTATAAGTTAAAAACGTTTATTGAACAAGATCATTTTTTTAATACTACAAGAAAAACACATTTACATGTGTTGCACTGTCAAATATTTTCGTAACACTTTCTTTTTATAGATGTTTTCAGTTTTGGATTGTTAAATTCAATTATGTAATGTATTCGCATTCGGATAAACAATTTTATGAAAATAAAAAAAATTACGGAAACATAAGCATAGCCGACATTTGAATTCAATTTTAGTAATAACTCATATAACTATAACAATAGTTCACCGTTATAGTTATTATATTTTTCGAAAACCGCACTTAAGAGAAGTATTACAAAAAAAAAACGCGAAATTACAAGGTTTCCTCGTTGAAATTATGTTTTTCGTTCGTTGCTTGAAATAACAATTACTTGGTGAAAATAGTTCGTTTTCTCTACAAGAATAAGCTCACGGCAAATTTTAGACAACTTATTTATTAATAATCAATCTCCTGGTGCATGTTTAGGCCAAAACTCTGACGCATGATTTGGGAGCACTAATTTGTAGTTTCTATTGCATATCGACCATCATAAAATATTTTTATCTCACAAATATACTATACTTTATTAATAATAAAATACATTTTCGTTATAATATGCCTTTCACGTAAGGAAAAAAATCGACATAATTCAATTAACGACCGAAAAAGCTTCGATACAAGCCCCAATATCTCCGAAGTTCTACATCATTTTGACATAAAATTTATACAAAGATGATCATGAACATTTGCTTAAAGTATACTACGATTTTTACTTTTTAAATCGTTACTATTATTTTTTAAATAATTAATTAAAAGTACTACATATTGCACTGCGCCGGCAATCTGAATTCACTACCGCGCGAGCGCTTGTCGAGTTTGGATCTGCGTCATTTTATTTCGGACGCTCCGTCTCGTTTCGATACTATCGTAGTGTGCGTCGGTCGCCGTTACAGGCGCTGCCATTTTGGCCTGTGTTCGGAAATAGAACTCAACTACGATCGCAGTTTTTGATCGTTGGAAGTATTTACCTTCGTACATTACATTTCAATAAGTATAAAGTGCGCACATTATTAATATATGAGATAGTTAACTCATTAGAGTTATTCTTCAGCCAGTCGGAACGGGGAAAAATAAATACAAGTATCAATGTGTCACTAAACGCAAAAAAAGAAATATCCAATTTCTGGAGAAATAATAATGCAGAATAAAAATCCACAAAGACGACAAATTTTGGATTTTGAATATGTTAACCAAGTTACAAGCGTTTCATAAAACGTGTGTACTGCCTGGAATTGTTGACTCGAGATGAGCTCGGTCAATGCCGTTGCGGCAAATATTTTTATAATAAAAAAGATAGTAATTGACAGAAGTATCGATTAAAAAATAATCGTTACAGTTGGTTATTTTATTTAAAACAGGTTGAAACTGTACTATTTATTTATTTGTACCACTATGCTACCGTTGGTAGATATAATCGATTATTAAACCAACATCTGTTAATAATCGATTATATACCATATCCACCACCAACATCAATTACTGTGAAACAATTAAAATATTTATGTGTACTTATTTCAACATTAAGGTTCATAAATAATGAAAAATATGTCAAATGTATTATAATAGATATATTTAGATAACATAAAAATGAGACACCAAAAATTTTCCATCCACTGAACTCCATCCTAAGAAAACTTGTGAAGAAGAGCAAGTGGAAGACCAAGATCGCTTAGTCGCTATACTCGCGAGTGAATAGATTATATGAAATAAAGAATCGCTCGCGTAGGTCGTCGCCCACTCGGAGCGTAAAATACCTAAATTTGCGTAACGCCGAAATGTAAGAGGGCTCTTAACATTAGTTAAATAAGTACTAAGTAACACGTTCGCGCCAACCGCATGTATTGTCTATCAGACTCAGTAAAGTACGCTAGTATAATGACGCCCCCCCCCCTGCCGCGCACTACCCCCCCCCCCCCCCCCGTTGCTCTGTACAAGTACATTCGTTTCCCAATTGTAAGGTCTTTAAACAGTGGTTGGATTTTACAGACTAAGTATTTCTAAATGTGGACTTCATGAAGACGCACTTTGTAGATTGACGGACCAACTTCTAATGAGCGATTGATGGTAAAAAATATATCCAAAAGTGCCAAATTTAAGACTAGTGTACACATAATTTGCCAAGCTATCAGCCTAGTTTCATAGAGAACCTATAAGATTGATAATTTTCGTCTTATCAAGCTTATAGGGTATGTATGTTCTTAACGGAACAGGTTGACTGGGTTTACGTTTGTAGACCTCTCATCTGTAAAAACAGTTTATAGTTGACCACAGATGTTATTTCTCACAGTCTTAATTCGACTACAGTATGTGAGTAAGCCAAGGGGATATCTGCTGGAGCCAATGATATTGTTAACTATAATTAAAGTTATTTACCACATACTTTGCAGTAAAGGAGAAAATTGTAACGAAGTCTGAGAAAGAAATAATTTTTAAGTACGCTACGCTGCTACGCTGTTCCAATATGTGTTGGTGGACTTTTCATGTCCACCAACACATATAGGAACAGCGTAGCAGACGAACTGCTCTATAACCATATCAGAAATACGAGGAGTGCTTATTAGTGTGGCGTATACGTTATATATATATATATATATATATATATATATATATATATATATATATATATAGACTTCACTATGTTACCTACGATATGAGATCTGATAATTCTTTTACCAGCACAAATCGCACTTCAATACAATGGGATGAGCGGAGCAGACCATTTGCTCCATACACCTCAAAATAATGTCTGTACTGAGTAATGGGACGCATATAGGCTGTAGCTTTGCTTTTCACCCACACTTGACGATTCCTTTTACTAATACCAACTGCTTCTCAATACCCAAAAACAGCGGGAAGTTGAACGAGTTGATATAGCCAAATGGCAGGTGTGTGAAGTTGTATGAGTCGATACCCTGGGCACGGCGGCCTGGAACAGGAAGTCAGTGAGCGCGGCGCGAGCGCTGGAGGCGGCGCGCATGGTGAGCGTGGCGCTGCCGGGCGCGGAGCCTCGCGCCACCAGGAACTCCACGCGCAGTCCGTTGCGCTCCAGTGCGCTCACCCGAGTTTCTGAAATGTTACACGCACTTTAAAAACTACTTTTTACGGATTTTATCGCGTATTTTTTACGAGGTAGGGCCATGCTGCAGCTATACAAGTTGTTAGTGTAAACACCGTTGTCCTTGAAACCAGTGGTTTGGTTTCACTTATAAAACGTAAATTCAATGAAAAATAACAACATTTTTTTTTAAAGTAAAATCTCAATTTTTCCTTAATTCCTCAATTTTTGCCTGTCCTAAGCAAGGATGAAAGTATGAAGGAAAAGTTACATCACAGGTTATGTGTACCTATTGTTTTTATGTTGAATGTTGTGTAGGTAGCTAGCGTGGGCGGTGATCTTTACAGTGATTACATCACTCGGGCGCGTAGGGTATCCATGAATTTACGGACGGTGTCGGACAGAAACTTTTTAAAATTTATGAAAGAAAATAGCGTTTTTTTAAATTAATTGAATTTACGTTCTATAAGTAAACCAAACCAATGGTTTCAAGGACAACGGTGTTCACACTAACACCCTGTATAATTGTAACACGAATGGGACGGCTCGACCGGGAAAAGCCACGCTCTTACAGATACCAGCGTAAAATAGCAGCTTAAAGCTGCTGTGCTTCGTATGGTGAGTGTAGAAAACCAATGACCCTTTTTACTGGAAAAGAGGCATTCCATTTTAGTCCTCACAGGTGATAACGCATCTGCATTTTGTTCCGTGATCAAGGATTGATGTAGATCTCTATGGGCCGCAACAACCACTACTATCAGGTGGACTATGTGCTTGTTTGTCACTTTTTCCTATAAAAGAAATATTTACTTAGTTTTAATTTCCCACATTTTCAGCACTTTACAGCACCTATGGTCACAAGGGTACTCAGATGTTAAACTTCCTAATGTCTTAGATAACCGTGGCTACCTTCAAATTAAAATTTTTAATTTCTGATCCCATCTATGCAGTATTCTTTTTTAGTATGTTGCAGTTGTATGCTTGGGTTGGGATTTAATTTTATTGATTATAGAATCCTAAGCATAATATGGTGGCAGCCAGCTGTCATTCTATTGAAATTAGGATATTCTTTTGGTTTCAATAGCCCCATAAATCATCCTTAGAAAAAATTGGTGTCCTTTAGCAAGAATTTGTAGTCTATCAAATCTCATGTAGTGACTGGAGCGATCTTGTACGTGTTCACAAACTACAGACTTTCTAGAGCATGACATGTTACACATAAATTAAGACCAAATAAGCTTTGTAATGGCAGTGTAAAAATATCCAGTAACCCATGATGTCCCGTGAGTTTCGTAAGTGGCTACAAAGGAAAAATACAAGGAAAAAATGATCGAACAAAACCAAGACTCTCAAAGTCTTTGCCAGAAAGAGCCAACTGTCAAAGCTAAAAACTAAGTGTGACAGTGTCGTTTCCAGGACACCTGAGATTTTGAGTGAGATTGAGAGGTTCTATAGGTAGCTGTACATATCATCATTGGAGCCACACGCAAGTGTGAGTAACGAAGCAAAAGCAAGTCTTGTCCAACACTATTCCGATTATATCCCGGACATCAGTGTGAGCGAGATTAGAATGGACATGGACAGTAACATCAAACTGTGCTTACCAATAAGGTTTATTTTCAGCAATGGACCTTTATAGGCCGTAACAAATAAACGTGCAACTTATTGTTTGGATGACTGACGTGAATCCTGGGTTCAAATTGCAGCTGATAGGTCTTGAAAACTGAATTAATTTAACTTCTCAACCCCCTAGCGGTCTCATGAGACCACGGCTATATTCCATCAAATCCCTATCGGTCTCATGATGTCGCACCCACCCACAGCATTTTAACTCATAAAAACTTATATAACTACTTTTCTATGAAGAAGTTGTGAATTATATATTCAATATGAAATACTCTATCCTCTAGTGCAATAAAAAAAACTGTTATCTTATGAATATTTATTTATAATCTTACGTTCATTTCATACGCCATTTTCGCGTGAATGTTATTGTGTTGATTTTTGGATTTTTTTAGTGTTTTATTAATGTTTTAGTATAGTGTTTTATTATAAAATTGTAATGAAAGTTTTTGTGTGAATATAACTTATCTTTTTACGTAAATAATTTTGAGTAATATATATTGAAATGATTGTGATTTTCAAGCTGCCGACATTCGATGGTATGTTTTTTTTTTTGTTATCAAAATACAATAAAATCTTTTTGTAATGAAGTAAAACCTGACTTTTGTTTAGACCACAAGATAGAGAATTTTGTATAGATTTTATAATACTAAACTTCTTCATAGAAAAGTAGTCTCTAAATATAAGTTTTAACGGTTTTTAATGCTGTGGGTGGGTGCGGTCGCATGCGATCGCTCGGGATTTGCCGGTCGCATGCGACTGCATGAGATTTTTATGGCACTTGAAAGGTTAAATCGCTCTTGATACATGTTAAATGAGTCTAAAAATTTCCAGAGACGGGGGGTATACACAATAAACAAGCGCTTAATACGAAAAATTCCGGAAAAAACCCATGGTAAATTATATATCTGGGCTCACCGGTCTGTGCAACAGTAGGTGTAGTGGGTTGCGGCGTGGAGAATAACCCGTCTAGCAGCAAGTTGGATGCTGGAACGCTGTTCGTGATTGGCGTAGGCGCGGGCGCGGGGACACTCGGCGTACTCAAGTCCAGCCCGCTTAGCAGGTCTAGGATATCCTAAAAACAATAAAATCAATGCAATAAGTATAATTCAACTTTAATAATATCATAAAAAATAAAACCTTTAGTGACCATTCTTTTCAACAGAGACCGCCAACTACAGTATGTGCCAAATCGATTGAGAAAAACGGACAATGACCTTTCTGTTGTTTAACCAGGAGTTACAAACCTTCAATATTTAGGCACATTTTATAAATAGTACTTTCTTTATTTATAATGATTGATATAATATATATTTATTAACTATTATTAAAAAGTTATGTAAAAGATCGCCGTAGAAGAAAAATCATCTATTGTTATAAAGTACTTTATTCAATTAACAACAAAAAGCATTAATTTATAATACATATTAAGATTCGAGTGATAATGACACCGAATAAGTACGTACTTATTCAAAAGATAAAACTTTATTTTCAATGTTATATAAGAACTTTATTTTTATGCGATGCATGCGGACCGGCCCAAAAAAGATGACGCATCTCTCGCTACCATTGTCACGTTTCTTTAAGAACGAACTGACGTAACGTGCGTTTTGTTTATTTTAAAGGAATGAATTTGCAAAAGCTCAATATGGTAATTATATTGCTTCAAATATATTTTTTTAATATGAAACTGTTATTAAATGAATTGCTGGGTTACTTACCATAAATTTAAATATGAAATATAACTCATTTTTCGCGATGTACCGTAATATTTTACGATGTTTGTAAGAACCACAGACAATATTATTTAAGAAACGAAAAAACACAACATATGTGCTGACCTAGAAGTGTGAATAATAGCAATATTTAAATATTATTATCACATCTAAATTGAAATTTTGTAAGTTACGCCTTTTGACACTCAGCTCATATCTAGGTCATTGTCCATTTTTCTCAATCGATTTGGCACATACTATATCTTGACTGAATTGGATTGTAACACCAATATTAAAAAGCTATATTTCGGTCATTGATTAGTTTTTGGTTTTAAGTCAGTAAATTCGATAGTAGTTGTCAATTTCTATAATATTAATCTCAAATATTAATCACATGCTTTTCAGTTGCTTGTCATCAATTATTGCTTATTGAATTATTGTTTTTAATATTCTTAACGGCTATTATACAGTTCTAGAAAAATGTCAATTTGTTTGAGAGCCTTTAAATGATGTGAAATAATCATTTATAAAGACTGACCAATGACATTTAAGGCCGAATATGAAGAGAACTGGCGAAACTTTATGTATTTCAGATTTGTTCGGTTCCTTCACAAGGTGTCTGCATTTTTAAAATTTTAAAATAAGTCAACACACCAATTTAAAAAAATGTGTTAAGAAATGATATTTCAAAATTATTTTTCTCCAACTCTGCGAATATAAATTTAGGAAAAGTTATTTTTACGTAAAAATATTTGTATTGCGATTCCGAAGGTGCATGTCTTCTTCATTTTCGGCCTTTTGCGATACAATTTTTTTTTATTAACATAATTCGTTTTAATTATAGTAGTAATAATATTATATATTGCCAGATAAAAGTTTGCTGTCATAAATTACCAGGAGCTTCGATGTGTGGCGTAAGGTGACAATAGTCAGTTATGTCTGTATTGAAAATCGTTAATTTAGGGGTTTACACGCGTTTAAGTGACTATAAACGTGAATAAGCGTAGGGAAAGAAATAATTATTAAAGTGGTAAAATAAAGAGAGTTTATCGCAAGAACGCTCCCCGAATGTGGTACGTTCCACTTTGGGGTTATATTTTACTTACCTTTACGGTACTTCTTTGTTGAAGGTTGCCTAATAGGCTGGATTTCTACTAATTTACTGATTATTTATACGTTTTTGCGTGATGAAGTGAGAAACTCTAAAAATGTAAATATTACGACCGAGTCGGAAAATAATGTACAGAGTAGTGCAAGCACAGAGACCGCAAATAATGTCATAGTCAATGTATTGTCCGAAAATATGTGGTGAGTACATAATTAAGAAAAACCGACATACTACTGGTATTAAGTGATTGACCGATCGATGTAGTCTTGTGAGAATTTACACACACAGTACCTACCCCTACTATTGGGCAAACAGGGACTTTTTAATTTTTTTTATTATTTAAGTGAGTTCTTGTGAGTTTTACAAGATGCCGTAACACAATTACGGCATCTTGTAAAACTCACAAGAAAAAACAGTTGACAGTTTAGTTACGTGAAGTATATTACGTACGATACACCAATTCAGAAAAAAAATCGATGTCAGTTTAATAATTTTTCTTTACAGAATAACTTTATTTTACAGAACTTATAATCTATACTAATATTATAAAGAGGAAAGATTATTATTTTTGTATGTTTGTAACGAATAAAGTACAGAATTTATAATCTGTCATCATCATTATCATCATCATTACAGCCCTTCACAAGTCCACTGCTGAACATAGGCCTCCCCCAAGTAATGCCACAAAGCACGGTCCTGAGCCACCTGCATCTATCGACTTCCTGCATATCTTACCAGGTCGTCACTTCATCTAGTGGGGGGTCGCTCTACACTACGCCTACCGGTACGAGGCTGCCACTCGAGAACCTTTATTCCCCATCGGTTACCGGTTCTTCGAGCTATATGGCCGGCCCCTTGCCACTTCAGCTTACTAATCCGTTGGGCTATGTCGGTCACTCTGGTTTTACTGCGGATATCCTCATTTCTGAGTCTATCACGCAGAGAAACTCCGAGCATAGCCCTCTCCATAGCTCGCTGAGCAACCTAGAGCGTCCTCATACGGCCAGCAGTGAAGGACCACGTCTCTGATCCATAAGTCATCACTGGCAACACACATTGGTTGTACACTTTAGTTTTCAGAGATTGAGGTATACCTGACGAGAAGATATGTCGTAATTTCCCGAACGCTGCCCAGCCGAGTTGAATCCGTCGATTGACCTCTCGGTCGAAGTTGGACTTACCTAGTCGGACTATTTGTCCCAGGTAAACGTACTCGTCAACAACTTCGAGCATAGTGCTCCCAACAACTACCGGCATAGGTGTGACATGGACATTGAACATGATCTTTGTTTTGTCCATGTTCATCTTAAGACCTATCCATTGGGAGACACCATTGAGGTCATTGAGCATAGTGCTAAGGTCCTCCAGCGATTCTGCCATAAGGACTATATCGTCGGCAAATCGAAGGTGAGTGATGTACTCACCATTGATGTTAATACCGTATCCTTTCCAGTCCAGTAGCTTGAAAACGTCTTCCAACGCAGCGGTGAAGAGTTTCGGGGATATAACGTCACCCTGTCTTACACCTCTCTGCAGTTGGATAGGTTTCGAACTCTGGTTCTGTACTCGGATAGCCATCGTAGCCCTACTGTACGAACACTTCAGCACTTATATATACCGACAGTCAACTTGGCACCGCTGAAGTGACTGTAGCACCGCCCAAATTTCGACGGAATCAAAGGCTTTCTCATAGTCCACATACGCCAGGCAAAGTGGCAGATTGTACTCTTCGGTGTTCTGTACAATCTGCCGCAGGGTATGTATGTGGTCTATGGTACTGAAGCCTTTTCGGAAACCGGCTTGTTCGGGACGCTGGAAGTCGTCGAGTCTGCGTGCGAGACGATTCGTAATCACTCTCGAAAACAGCACGTAGACGCGGCTCAGAAGGGAAATCGGTCTGTAGTTCTCCAAGAGAGCGTTGTCGCCTTTCTTAAAGAACAAGACCACCGCACGTCTGCTCCACGCCTCCGGAGTAGTGCCACCATGGAGGACGGAGTTGAAGAGCTTCTGAACAACTTGACGTACCGGTGTTCCACCCGCTTTCAGAAGCTTCGCTGTAATTCCATCCTCGCCTGGGGCCCCGCCGTTTTTAAGGTGCTGGAGAGCCATTCTAATCTCGCTCAGACTGACGTCCGGGATATCATCGGAATAGTGTCGGGTAAGACTTGCTCTTGGATCGTTACTCACACTTGCGTGTGGCTCCAACGATGAAGTGTACAGCTGCCCATAGAACCTCTCAATCTCACTCAAGATCTCAGGTGTCCCGGAAACGATGCTGCCACACTCAGTTCAGCTTTGACATTTGGCTCTTTCTGGCAGACAGATCTCTGGCAAAGACTTTGGAGCCCTTGTTCCGCTCAATCGCTTCTTTAATACGAGCAGTATTAAAGTTGCGTAAGTCTCGCTGCATGCATTTGGAGATCTGTCTGTTCAGTTGCCTGTATGCTGTCAAATCTGTTGACGATTGCAGCCTCATCTCCCTTCTAACAGCCATGAGATTAAGAGTGTGATCGGAGAGTTTTTGTGTTCTTCTGCGGCGGGTCTTGCAGAACTTAGCTCCGACCGCATGGACAGTTTCCACGAGCTTGTCATTCATATCGTCCACTGAAAAAGACGATAAATCTGACACCTCCTTGGGGCAGATGGTCGCCCTCCCGGTGATAGAACAAGTTGCCGGACTCGAGGATTACCGTGTCCTCCCCCTCTCTTCGGACCTCAGATAATCCAATTATATGCCAGCGCAACTTAGACAAGTTCCTCTTCTTCCAGCTCCAGTATCTTCTCGTCAGTCTTCAGGGTGCGTGCGTTATACGTTGCCAGGTCGACTCGTCGTAGGTGGCAACCGAACCTCCACCGGAGATTCTTAGCACCCCCTGCCCCGCCGTTACCATGGTCGCCACCGTAGCCAGGAATAGCGGGGCCGCCGGGGACTGGGGGCCGTTTATTTGCGTCGTTGCTCATGGGGGATATTTGCCATAGTTGCCACGCTTGGCCAACGTTTGGCAACCGCAGTTTTTTATTATGTTATTGTTGTTATTAGGAAGATGCTGCTGCCTATCTCCCTTCTGTGTCCCTCTGTCGCCTTTTACGACACCCACGGGAAGATATGGGGTAGTGGATATTCTCAACCGCCACTACACGGCGTTATAATCTGTAGGAACTAATATTATAAATAAGAAAGATTTAATTAAGAAGTAAGCAATGCTCTCCCTGTTATTCATTATTCTGCATACCGAGCTAGCGCACTCGTACGGCTAACGCACGTGATGTTCGAAAGACAGCGAGTGGCTCGCCACGAAACGAGCAAGGTCATTCGCTTCGTATTCGGCCTATATGGATATCTATATGGATTGGTGATATGGGGCAGCAATATCAACAAAATGGTTTGACCATAGATAGAAAAGTGGCCCTTGTGCGCCTCTTCGGTCCCTTAGATAGACAGAAGGCAGAATATAAAAGAGGGATAAATAGAAACTAGGTTAGAACTAGAAGACTCCAATCGTTTAGGAAATATAATATTTTAGATCATGTCCCCTTTTCTTACATTGCTTGTTGAGGTGTTGTTGTTCGTAACTGGCGGTGGCGTCTCGTGTTCCGCATCACCGTTTGACATGGGCTCCGATCCGATGATTAGATCTAGCAGTGCATCCTGAAAATAAAACGTACAATAATTATTTTAAAACACGAAAAAACTCTTATGCCGCTACTACCAAGATCAAGGCTTTTTTGATTGACTTGGTTTTACCAAGACTATAAAAGCAGTTCGCCGTATCTGTCGTTACGCGCCTTGTTGCTCGGATTCTACATAAAGCGCATGTGACAATAGTACCACAACGCGTTTCCGCGTGCGGTTTATCGTGCGGTGTATCCAACAACAACAGTAGATGGTCATGCGATACGTCGTGCGGTGCGTTGTGCGATAGTTGTGTAGTGTCCGTGCGATGGTGTGGTGTGATGGGTCGTGCGACACGTGATGCAACATGTCGCGCGACGGCTGTACCTGGTCGGTGCGGTGGTGCGGCGCGTCGTGCGACGAGTCGAGCGGCGCGTCGGTCTCGGGGTCGCTGTCGTCGCGCGCGCCGCCGCTCGGCGCCTCCATGGCCGGCATCCGCTCCAGCAGCGCGGGCCGCAGGTGAGCGTATTGCCTGCAAATACATGGAATTTACTCATTTATTTTTTAGAATAAGTCTAACGACTAAGGTTACCAACTTTTATTCATAGCAATTATAATGTTTTCTTTTTTATAGAATAAGGGAGACAAACGAGCACACAGTCCACCTGATGGTAAGTGGATGCTGTGCTGTGGCCCATAGACACCTACATTTATTTTCAATTAAGAATCAAAATGCAGATGCGTTGCCGGCACTGAGGATTGAGATGGAATGCCTTGTTTCTAGTTAAAAGGGTCTCCGGTTTCTATACTCACCATACGAAACACAGCAGCATCAAGATGCTATTTTACGTTGGTATTCTGTGAAAGCATGGTCCTACCCCGGTCGAGCTGAACATTCTTCTTGCAACCACAATATAGCTGCAGCATGGCTCTACCACGTCTATTACTTTTACTTTTATTACTACTTTTATACTAATACCGGTAGAACATAGTACAAAACGAAAGAAAAAAACAAGATTACAATGTTTACAGCCTCACGCCATATAATACTTTTTGTATTAAGTTTGTTATATATTTTTCTAACTACTGAGGGTATAGGCAGAATTCAAGAAGCAGCAAACTGATGAAAAGTTGTGAAAGACGTGAAACGTGTTTAGCACATCACCTACACATTCACAAACTAAATACCCCAGTATCACTAGCCGTAGTAGTAGTAAAAGAGTTCGTACATTATTTTTTATTATAAGACCCAAATCAACATAGGATACCATTAATTAAGATTCATAACTTTATGAGTAGTTTCATAACTAAGAATTAAAAAAAATATCCCTCATGGCATTAAGTTCACCCTTTGTATTGTTTTGTATGAGGAAAGCAATAAAGAATAAATAAATAAATTCAGTGCTGCTAGCTAAATTAGCTATGGTGCTAACTAGGCGTCAATTATTGTGATCAGTATGACTGCCACGTTGGTCTAGTAGCATTAAGCGTGACGCAACGTATTGTGAGTCAGACCAAAATCAGTTATTGGGTTTTTTATAATAATAAGCATACTTGCAATTATATCGGCACTTGAGATTAATTATTTGTAGGCCATAAAAATAAGTGTTCTGTGCGAAATATGAACCCAGGGTCCACAGCGTCCCATCCAAACGTATTGCCTGTGCTACCTACCTGTCGTAATGATGCCAATGACGATCTATTTTATTCTAGTCACAATTTTAGGAGCCCAGATAATTAGGTGGCAAGAATTGTGTAAACATGCAAGCTAAACATTCACTCCATAAAGGAGTTAGTGAATGGTACAATATGAATGGTAAAATTTGAAGGTATCTCCCCACTCAGTTCGCTTTTTGATTCCTTTGTTTCTTTGTTTGTTGAATTGAATGTTTCATATTTTATATAAATACTTAAGGAAATATAAAAATAAATCGAATATAACCAAAATATATACCTGTAGAGTTGCGACAACTCAACCCCTCTTTGTTGCAGTTCAATATGGATGTGAGAACCGAAAGTATCGATAATTACTCGAATTTTGCTGAAAAAGAAAGTTATAATTACTACTTGAAGAAAGAATACCAGTCGCAATACAATAAAAGATAAGTTTTTCAACTTTTATAATTTGTTCTTGAAAAGAAAGTTAAAAACAGAATAATATAATATAAATAAATAAATAAATATTTAGAATGATGAATGATTTAAGGCTAAAACACAATATACACACTCTTGACTAGGTCTAGTGGTGAATCTTGTGGAGAGTTTCGCCAGCGACAGCAGTAAATACTCTTTGGTCGTGATGGATAATTGAGTTGACCATAACAGCTTCTGATAGATGTCAATCACATATTCTTCCGTTGGTCGAACGAAGTCATCTGTGAATTTTATTATGAATTATTTTTTCCTTAAATAAAATTATGAATCAATAATTTTCTTAAAATTTTTATAGAAAATTACGATGAATATGAATAAAGAATATTATTATTACATTATATTCTACCCTACTTGCACTATAACTTATATCTTTCTCGCATTTATGACAGGGTTTTTGGAGCGGGGAAGAATTTGCCACGCTGCCTCAATGCAAGGCAAACTTTATAATATTACTTCAAAATGTTTTTTCTACTAACAAGTTGTAATGTTCTTGAATATGTCCAGCAGTGGATATCACAAGTATGATAATGTGACGTGTGGTGCAAGTGAAGATGATGGAAACAGATAACATAACAGATAAAAGTCACAAAATATTCAACCAATACTATATAAGCAGCACAGTACAGTTAACACATTTTAAAGGCAACTCAATAGGGCAGCGGGTATCAAAATCGAAAATCATATTTGCAATTACTTATGTTATTAATTATTATGTCAAATAAGCACGTAAAATTATTGTAAGAATTATATGTTAAATAAGGGTCCAGAAATACTAAATACATCTTACCAACATCAAAAATAAAAAAACTAAAATAAATCTTACCAACGCCGTCCTCATCAACCATTGATATAGCATTGCTGGCTTCTGACACCAAAAGGTCTCCATATTCTCCCACCGTCCAAGCGGCTACCTAAAATTAATAATATATAGAAATATAATATAAGCCCACACGCAAAGTACGAGCTTAGACGTTGCGGAAAACAGCCCGTCGTTATCATATGTATTATATGAGGAAACAATGTTTATAGTCACACATTCCAAGCAGTAATACTATTAGAAAAATATTAAAGAACAGATAAAGTAACTCTCTCTATTATATGTCCCAACATGACCTCACCTCAAGTGTTTATACTTTTTTAAAGCTCAGTAGTAAATATAATTGCAAAAAAAACAGCATATAAGGTTTGAAATTAGGACAAGAGCATTGAAAATAATGAAGTCTAAATCCCAAAAACTTGACATATTTCATTTATAAAATTTACCTCATAAAATGGAATCGGAAATGGACACAGTCCATATGTAGAAACTATGTACCTGAACTAGTGGTTGCTTCTCGGTGGCATCTCCTGAGACTGCAGAGCGTTCCAAGGAGGTCCACAGGCGCATCGCAGCATACGCCTGCCTCTCTGTTGGCGCTGCGGATATGATTTGTATGGTGCTCGATACCGTGTCATCGCGAAGATAATTTCCTGCCTGGAGATTGTACAATAAGTCTTATTAATGTTTCTATAAAATAACGTTTTTTGTGCCTACCATTATATTTCACTATGCTAGGGGTAGACTGGGAGGGAATACCAAAAGGCATAAAATTCACCCTTTTATTAAAGGTGATAGATGATAGCAATAAAGCATGAACAAATAAATAAACCACTTTTTTACCAACACCAGGACCAGCACTTTTTTCTATAGGAGAGGGGGCAAACGAGCATTCGGCTCACCTGATGGTAAGTAGTTACCGCCGCCCATGAACAACTGCAACACCAGGGGAATTGCAGGTGCGTTGCCGGGCTTTTAAAAAAGAGTAAGCTCTTTTCTTGGAGATCCCTAAGTTGTATCGTTTCGGAAAAATCTCTGGTGGTAGTCGATTCCACAAGGAAGTTGTGCGAGGAAGAAAACTTCCTTTAAATTGCACGGTGGTGGACCGCCAGTCATCCAGATGGTATCGCGAGTTATGTCGCGCGATGTGCGACGGCGAAATTGTGCGGCTGGAATTAGTCCAAACTATTCCTCAGATAAGAATAAGAAAAAAAATATTTTGAAGACATGTGAAGTTCGCCAACACGCATTGGGGCAGCGCGGCGGACACTTCCTTGCCCTAAAAACCCTCTCAGAAATGAGGGGAGGCCTCTTCCTAGCAGTGGGACGTATATAGGCTGTAACTTTACTTACTTTTATTCCTCAGAGCACTACCCGTGGGAGATGCGATAAAATGCACAAAGAGATGCAACATCTCTTCGCAGTGCCAATGAGTCAAGCCGATCGGAAAGAGCTCGGTCGCCGACGATTCGAGCCGCTCTGCGCTGGATGCGATCAAATGGAAGGAGCGGGCACTGGGAAGCCCCCGCCCAGAGATGGGAACATTATTCCATGTGCGGCCGAACCTGCGCCTTGTAAAGTTGCAGGCGGTGTGCCGCCATGACATACTGTCCCGCTCTGCTGAGCACGCCAAGCTTTTTAGAGGCCAATTTGGACTTCTCTTCCAAGTGACCACAAAACTGCACGTCACTTGATATGTTGAAGCCCAGGATTCCGATAATGCCTGAAGCAACAAGGGGAGTGCCTTGAAACTGAGGAGATACGACGAAGGGGTTCTTTTTAGCAGTAAACGCGCAAACTTTGTCTTCTAGGGATTAAACGAGACTAGATTTAGTCGCCCCCATTCCGAGGCTTTGTATAACAAAATCTCGACTTTAGACACAACACACCGGTACTCTGCGACGTTTTCTCGAGAAATATTGGCACGGCCGGTGTATAAAGCATCACCAGTGCTGTCGTTTGCATAGCAATGAATGTTATCGATTTGCAACATGTCATTGATATGCATAAGAAACAGCGTTGGTGATAGCACGCGGCTTTGTGCAACACCAGCGTTAATGGGCTTGTAATCGGTGCATGCACCATCTACTACGACCTTGATGCTCCGATGTGCAAGAAAACGGGTGACCCAATTACATAATTTCTCGGGAAACCCATAGGAAGGAAGTTTCTTAAGAAGCGCTTTTTGGCAAACCCGATTGAAGGCCCAAACTAACGGCCAACGCCTCCCCCTTGGAGTCCTGTATTTACTTTTTGTTATTTTATATCCTTTATCACGCCTATTAAGGCAAAGAAGTTTTTTAGGCAGGTCTGGGGCAGTACTCCCTAAACCTGGCACCCTTGTAGTGCTATCTCAATGATTTTATTTCCATAGAATAGTGAGCAATAACTATACTTTTATACGTGGTAGAGCCATGCTGCAGTTATATTAGTAGACCACGCTCTCACAGAATACCAGCGTAAAATAGCTTAATGCTGCTGTGTTTCGTATGGTGAGTGTAGAGAATCGGAGACCCTTTTTAGGGTCAGCGCACACCAAGAGCAGAGCAGAGCAGAGCATTTTCTGAGAACACTAATAATAAGTTTTATGACTATTGACAGACAGTGCAAAATTATATACACGTCCAAACGTGATGTTCGACCATGCTCGAGCTTGCAGGATGTATGTTCGAGCAAGCGCGAGCCCGCTCGCACTGCCACCGCCCGCGCTCAATATTGCCACAGCGAAAAAACTGTTTGGACGTGTGTTTAGTTTACATGAGCGGAATCGGAATCATGGACGAAGAAAAGTTGATAAGTTTGGTGCAGCGTTTTGAGTATCTGTACAATAAATCAAGTCCAACATACAGCGATCGTATGTTAAAAACCAATGCTTGGGAAAGAATCTCCAGGTTTCTTCTACCCATACTGTTCTTCTAATTTTCTGACGTCTGATTTCATTAATATGTTCTTCACGTACACGAATCACGGAGTCTCAATCGATCATATTGAACACGTCTATCAACGTCGGATTTTGGCATCAAATTGGGTACGCACGCCCCCTTAGCAACCCAGAGTACTTTCAATGAATCTTGCTCACGGATGCCGCCTGCATGGTCAAGTAGTCAAAATTTTGCTTGAGCATGCGCGAGCATTTTGCAGTTCGGTCTGCGCTGACCCTTACTTGAAACGAGGCATTCCATCTTAGTTCTCACGGGTGACAACCCATCTGCATTTTGATTTGTAATCGAGGATAGATGGAGATGTCTATGGGCCACAGCAACCTTTCACAATCAGGTGGTACTGAGTGCTCGTTTGTCACCCTATCCTATAAAAAAAGTCTAGCTGGAAAGTGGATGCTGAACTCTATAGACATCTGCATCTCTCCTCGATTAGGAATCAAAATGCGGATGCATGGTCATCCTTGAGGACTAAGATGGAATGCTTTGTTCCCAGTAAAAAGGGTCTCTCGTTATCTACACTCACTGTATGAAACACAGCAGCAAAAAGCTTCTATTTCATACTGAAATATTTTGAGATCGAGGTCCTTCCCCGGCCAGGCTGACCCGTTCACGGTGCAATCAAAATGTAGCTGATGCCTTGCTCTACCAATTGAAAAAAGAATCGGCACCAAGGCATTACCTTGAGCAACAGACGAAAGAGAGTGTCCAGGTGCCATTTGCTGGACGGCGCGTACCGCTCGGCTGCCAGCACCATGGCGCTGGAGCAGTGCGCCTTGAACTCTGCGTCGGAACGCTCTAGGAAACTCAACAGCTCCTTCATCATGGCGCGGATGTTCTGGCTGTTCATCAGTGCGAACGACAGCTCCATGGCACGACGACGGATCGATACGTCTGGGTCCTGTGGGTAAATTGATTTATGTGAAAAACAACAGCGTCCCATGGGTTTCGTAAGGAGTAAACTGAATTAGATGGGCAGCAGAGTCTTCACGATAAAAACAATATAAACAAATCAGCAACGCGTGGCAATTATGGTAAATTAGCCTCCCCATGGGAAGGCAATGTGTTTATTTATTTATTTATTTTTCAAGAATATCCTACAGTAGTTACAAAGTACAAAATTAGTATAAAAGATATATTTATCAAATGTATTTATCGTGCTTACTGGCCCACAAACATTAATAAATGTTATTAAAAAAGGAAAGTTTTTGGAATGTTTTTCTTTGTCGAATTTAATTTTTTTTAATGTTATTATTACGTAATATTGCGTTCTTTCATACTGTGAAAAATTATGCCAACTTTTAAATTTGAGTTTAAATTTAGATTTTTTTTATGTGCTATGTTAATGTGTAAATTTTTACTGTAAATAACTGAGAATGCCAGGATCTATACGCCAAATCAAGTTGGTAGGGCTGTTACTTTAATCGAAACTGGGAATACCTACAAATATGGGGCCCAAAAATCTTTGGTACACCGAGAGGTATCGGCAGACCGGACAGTATACGAGACTCGCAGGACAGGGACGTAAACGGAAAACTGTAGCGAGAAATGAGACATAGACATAGAGGTGCACCAACCACCCAGAATATATTTTCTTTAAAAATTATTTAAAATATCGTTAAAAATGTCGAGATCTGTGGTACCAGTTGATGTTATATTGCTCGTGTTCGTTAAGTATTCCGATTGGATGACGAGATAGCTGGGTACCGTTACGAAAAATTTATTAAGCAGATTTGGGCAGTCGATAGCTTTATAGAAGGAATGCATGTACAGGAATGCTTGTATAGGATTCTTGACTTCGATATGCTGAGTGCCTAGTTAATCGTTTCTATAAACTATTTTCTGTATGTGAGTATTTAACAAGTTGTAGTACTGTACTGCAGTATTTTAATTTACTTCTTACAAATCTTATTGCACAGTGTTATAATTGTTACGATTATCTGAAACTCCTTGCCACTTCTTATCACAAAACCGAGTGTTTTATTAGCTGAAATTAAAGTATTGCATATTTTTAATATGCTGTAATGATGATTATGATGTAAATTTTTCAAGATATTGAAGAGGCAGCAGTACACATACAAGAATACATCTAATTTTAAAATAAATACTTGCAGACTATTTTACTTCTGGACCCTCATTTAGCATATAATTCTAACAATAATTTTACGTGCTTATTTGACATAATAACATAAGTGCAAATATGATTTTCGATATCGATGCCCGCTGCCCTATTCAGTCGCCTTTAGAATGTGAACATATACGAAGGATTTTTTTGCGGGAATCAGATGCCATATAAGTGCCTTTTATCATATTCATCAATACATAGTGTAATTTCACATATTTTGATGATTTGGTAAAGCATTATGCAAAATAATTTAAAAGAACGTACGCAAGTGAATAAAAATAAACGTATGTTTGTTTTACGAGCCATTAATTTGCACATTTTTTAGTTTTTTTTTAACAAGAGTTGTTAGTTTCTTAAAATAGTCATTATTTTACTAAAAATTCATATGAAAACAAAAATAAAATTTAATTTAAACCATTACGACAAAAATCTTATTGGCATTTTTTCCATGTTTTCCATTTGCAATAAAATCCTGTGTGATTGGTACATTGGTATTACTACAACAGATTTGTTACGTAAACATCACAACAATTAACTCTAGACCGTATAATATGTGCACTTGCGATAAATTATGTGAAAATAACTGCATAAAAAGCCTTGGGTACGGATAGCATAATATGTGACAAGAATATTAATTACATTTGTGATGACAATATTACATAGATCATTAGTACATATAATATGTCCGTGTTATTAATATTGAGAGAGCCGAGGTAGCTCAGAGATAAATGTTCATCTCAATTTTTGTATTATGGGAGAAAATCGAGTTTGATTACCTCTGTTGACACTAATTAAATTGTTAATTACCATTTAAATTGATGATTAAGTACGGTGGAGAAGCAACGCATCATGTGAATACCTGAATGTCTATGAAATTTAAAAATAAAAAACGTGATATATTGTGTGCGAGTAATGTGACCTCGACAAGTCCATAAGAAAAGCCGAACCTCAACTTCACGTTCGAGGTGTGCAAAATATTTCAAGACCATGATGTCGTCCAAACATACATACATAGACGACTCCGTGGCGTAGTGGCTTAGCAATGAGTGGCTGCGCTGGGAGTTGCGAGTTCGAATCCCGCACGGAACAAGTATTTTGTATAGCCTACAAATAATTGTTCCGGGTCTGGATGTTTGTTCTTGTGCAATTTATGTTTGTAAACTGCCCCTGCGATACAGGAGAAAATCCTAGTGTATGGGTAACGTTTAAAAAAAAAAAAAAAAAAAAAAAAAAAAAAAAAAAAAAAAAAAAAAAAAAAAAAAACAAAAAAAAAAAAAAAACATAATACAATACATTGCCTCACAGGGGAATTTTTCACAGTTGCAACACTGGGTAAGCGGCTTGGTTTTTTTATAAATTTGATTTTTTATCGGGAAGATGCAACTGCCCATCTCTTCTTTCAGTTTCCCTCCGCCGCTTCTTACGACATCCATGGGACGATATGGAGTACTGGATGTTCTTACAACGCAACGACGCGGTTATGTGATTTATATTAAATATTTTGTATTCGTTTTGATATATAAGACTCACCTTCAAACATTCCAAAATGGTGGTCCTGTGCCTCTGTACAGCCGATGTGTCGACATGCACAGTTCTCAGCAGTGTGTTCAGCGCCACATATCTAATGTTCTTGTCGTTGTTTAGCAGGAACCTGCCCAGAATGTTGATCGCGAGCACGCGCAAGCTACTCTCAGACTTAATGTCCATGATAGACAGCACAGTTTCGTATAAAATCGTGTTGCCAACGTTTTTGCTCGTCTCCGTGTTGGTGGCGACTTGTGCCAGTATGTCGTTCATCGCTTCTGATGCTTCGGCGTCGTTCTTGCCCAATATCCGTAGCAGGCGGAGGATTTTCACCTAAAAGTATAATATGTTATTGATGACTAAATACTCAAACGGTGCTCAATTTTAAGATGTCGTTAAGTCTCGTGGTGTCACAGTCACTTTGACGTAAAGTGAAAGAGACAGCACGAGACTTAATGGTGTCTTAAAAATGAGCAGAGTTTAAGTATTTCGGCATGAATATGTTTAACAGACTCGATTTACGAAATGAGAGAAACAGTAGAGTTCATATAATATTATATTAAGTGATAATTAAATGTTTTATATTATAAGCGTGGACTTAATGTTACGCTGAGAATTATGAAGTACCCTATAGTAAAATTATTTTGTCTGTGCAGTTGGGGTCATAAATCATAGCTCGGCCTCAGCCCGGCTAGGGCGGTGAGCATTATCGATAACAACAAATGAATCATGGAAGGTAGGTAGGTAGGTACACGGCAGCGGTGCGGTATACAAAGGATGGTGCGACATTGTTATGGTATGAGTCATTTGTTTTCCATTATTATTATTTAAATATTACTATAAGATTGTGTGAAGCATGCAGAAAAAATCCAAGAGGCAGCCTTGAAGAAATCTCATCTGGCAGAAGATACTTTAATTAATATGGATGACGATGAATCTGATAATTCTGATGTAGAATTTTAATGTAAATAGTTTTAGATATAATTTATTATCTTTATATTTATAATTTTAAATATAACTTGTTACATTCCAAACATTTGTACTTATAGTTTTTTTTAATACATAGATACCTAATTAATTATTTATTTTAAATCATTATTATTCTTATTTTAAATAAATACGTTGTTTTATCAATTTTTTTCTCATTTTTATAACTAGCCCACATAATGACAAAACTAAATACACTATCGATAACGCTTATCGACAACAATAATGCTCATCACTATGCTCGCCCCTAAGGTCCGTGAGTGGGAGAGAGAGTGTAATAGTGATGATTTATGACCCAAACTGCACGGACAAAATAATTCTAGTATAGGTCCTACAATTTTACACAAACAAATACATCAAGTATACATAAGTATATACCACGAGAGCCGTGGTAGCTCAGATGGTTAACACTCGCTGCAAATATAACAGAACGCGAGTAACCCGGGTTCGATCCCCGCCGGCACCAATGAAATTGTTAATTGCAATTTTAAGTGCTGATTTACCACGTGTCCGGCGGTGAAGGAAAACATCGTGAGGAAATCTGCATGTCCGAGGAATAAGAAAAAAAAATATTTCGAAGACATGTGAAGTTAGCCAACACGCATTGGGGCAGCGCGGCGGACACTTCCTTGCCCTAAAACCTTCTCAGAAATGAGGGGAGGCCTGTGCCCAGCAGTGGGACGTATATAGGCTGTAACTTTACTTTACTTTAAATACATCAAGGTCCGACAATCGGCGCCAGTATGCAACGCACTATTAAGAAAAAATCAAAGAATTTAGCGCCTTGTTTTGATATATTTATTTAAGTAAAATTGAACTTTACTTTTGCTAGCTTCTATGAACGCAAAAGCCTCCCCAGCTATCTTTCTTGTCATATATGTAGCTCTAATATTATTAAAAACGAGTACAATTTTTATAATAAAGTTAATTCACACTAAATTACCTGTAGGAAAGGATCGGAGACTCCACTAACGTCGTGCTCAGGTGAATATCCGGCCAAGATAAGGTTCTTCAATATTCTCACCAGGTTCGGAACAATCTAAAATAAACAGGCACTTAATAAACGTTGAAAAAATATATAATTGAGTTAACAGTGCCCAAATATGAAAGCAGAGCACATTTAATACAAGTACCTACATCCAGGCAGATGTATGCATCGAAATTTCTAAATACTGATTTTTAAAACATTGACAACCAAACAGAATGATTTATAGAGAATAGGGGATACAGCTTTTCAAATACATAATAAATCATACGGTAGGCATAACATTATAAAATATTTATCAAAAAATATTAATTACAATAAACCTCATCCATTATAAATTGGTCCCGTGCTTTAAAAACATTCGTGACCTTATACCATAATAATATTAAAAAAAACCTCTACAAATATTATGTTAAAGTTAGAAATAAAAACATATATAGACAATAATACCGTATATTACGCCATTTGATTAAGTTCAAAATAAAGATCACACTAAAATATTTTTACAAATTATTAGGTCCTCGCCTATGATATTGCCGGGTTAAAGTAGAAAAATTTTAACTATTTTTAATGATAAATATATGGACATCTATTAAATTAAAAGAAGCATTGGCTATTATTATCAATATGTAATTCCTGCCTCTGAAAAAGTTCAGTTCAAAAAAAGCAAACCAGCGGGATAAAGTTTTGACGATTATGATGATGACGGGACGAAGAGTTGGTCTAAGCTCTTATAAATATGAGACATTTCGTTGTGATGAACAAGAGTTGTCGTGGTGAAGTAAGTAGTATTAGAGAGTAGTTGAATTAGAATAATAAATCCCGGTCTGATAGCGAACTCGTCTATCATTTTTCGCAATCCCTGATAAGTGAATGCAGTATGCAGTAATTATTGTGCCTATTCTCACAGGAGCTCTCATGAAAAATGTAGCTAATGTTCTTTATAAATACATACATAAAGAACCTTTTTTTACTCTAAGCGTTTGAAATATGTATTGGCTGCCTTAATAGTACGAATAGTAGGACAAGATTTAAGCTCATACAACATGTTGTTTACATTGGTTGCAGCGTCTATTTACGAGATGATTGCGCTGTTAGTCTATGCGACTCTTACAGCTTCATATGACTCAGGGAGAGTATAAGGCTTATGGATGCAGCATTGGTGTCATATCTTTAATATACTTATTAATTTGAGTGCCAAGTGAAATGAAAATTATCGAACTTCAAACTAGTAATAGTGTAATAGATATAAGTAAACGGCAATTTCATAGGTCAGGATCTAACTTTACAATTAAATACTCAAAGCCACAAAATACCAATCCCCAATTAACGTCAAAAGCCTTATAAGTATTGCAATAACTAAATACTCAACTATATTATACATATAACCTAACATTACTATATGGTGGTAATAAATATTACTAATTATAAAACTAAATTTCCTACATTAAGCTACAAATATATGCTACTAAGTACATAAAATATCTCTTAGTAAGAAATTTAACTAAAAAGGGAAACTTAATTAAAACAAAATTGAATTAATTGTAACTCATAATTTTGTGAAATATAACTAACTTCATTGCAAATACTAGTGGTTTTATATTTTGAAATAGTTGCAAAGTATGAATGTTTTTAGGACTCTATGTACTTTTTTCGATAACTTTTACGTAATTTATAAAGTGAAGTCAACTGATATTTACCCATAAATTATACAGCTACATCTACTTAAAATTGCGCCGTATGTACGATATGTGAAAACTGATAACTACATACTATCGCGAAATATGTATTTTACGTCTAATAAAGTTTAACAAGTAACTTAAGGTATAGCCTCGGTGACTTGAGACTTGTAAGGCTTTTGACAACCAACATAAACGTGTACATAATATTAATCAATAATATAATAACATTCATGCGTTTGACGTCAATATGCCGACACTGCACTTTTAATATAAAAAATTTAAATATAGTTTTTTACTCTTTATAACAGTTATTCGAAACCTATTATGGGTTATTTATTTCAGATAATTATGGCTCTATATTTTCGTTATAATAAAAATGTAATAAATAACCCGTGTTAGTTATCGGACATAATATCGTAGAATATTTATGGGGGCAGCCATTGATATATTAAAAGGGGAAGATATGTTACACGCTAATATCGCAATCACTAAATCTGGGCTCGGCGCACGACTACAAGCACCAAAACTTACACATCTGTTATCGTAACCGCAAAATTACATTTAACGATAGACAAGGACAGAAATAGGAAACGTCGTAGTCGTGCGAGCGAAATCGCGTTAGCCAGTAGGCATCGCGTGCGTATCGTGTCTCTCACGCATGTTTTTATTATCTATCTCGCTCTTACAAACATGGCGAAGTCGACAATAAATATTACCATAATTTTCAACAAAATAGAATTTTTAGCTATACTTACGAGTGGTAAGTAATCCCGTGTATCTTATTTTTCTTTCTTGAATTATTAGCACACTGTTTAGCTGCACAAGAAGTCATTTTAATGCGTATTTAATACCAAAAGAACTGAAATTAAAGAGCTGTATGATCAACGACGTTTCGCGCGCGACTGAGTGTCACTATGAGCCAAGTACGGGCAATCCCGTAGTTTTGTAGGACCGGGCGCTTTGATTTAGTGACCTATCTTCCCCTTTTAATATATCAATGGGGGCAGCTAATATTTTAATGGCAAGACAGTGTTAATGTAGGTTGATGACCTTAGTTTGGGTTGGGTGCTGTATTTTAGATCAAGTTGTAGATTAGCGAAGCCTTGTTGCCTTTTCAAGCGTCGCCCTGCTTTGTCTTTACCAACAATAGCTTTGCCAGTTGCGGTATAATATCGTTACGCGATTTTCACCACTTTGCTAATACTATAACGTTCAAAATGGTGTGCAATGTCGTCATATTGACGTAAAAGTGCAGGGATCAGCGTTTGTGATTACCTCGCGCTGTCCGCTCTCCTACGGGACAACACAAATAATTAATTAGTACTGCATCACCTTTATAATAAAATTACAACTATCATAATATATCATCATGATCATCATCATCATCATAACAGCCCTTCACAAGTCCACTGTTGAACATAGGCCTCCTACAAGGAAAGCCACAAAACACAGTCCTGAGCCTTCCTGCATTTCTCACTCCATCTAGTTGGGGCCGCCCTACACTTCGTTTACCGGTAGGTATAATGCTGTAACATGACACGCAAATATGAAAACTTAACTAAGGGCTTAATGACGCCTATCGCTTATACCTTTGACATTTCATTAGTATTTTAATTTGAAAAATATTGTTCCCTTTTAGTGATAATATCAGGAATTAGTATATATGTTACGACTAAAAGCCGAAGTGCGGTTACAACTGGTTCTAGCCGGCTAGAAATTGGTGCGGCCAGTAGTAAATTTAGGTGTACTGTTAACTTTGTAAGAAAACTGAAAAACGTATTGTCAGTAGATTAAGGTGAGTTTAAGATGGCTCTTGGGCCGCCTTAAAACCGCAGAATTTATTTAATTTATAAATTATGTATGCTAATCTACCGAAATCGACTTCACCTTGTATTAGCCGGCTACACGTAGGTGACGTTCTGCTGGCCGCACCTAGTTCTATCCGGCTAGAACCAGATGTAACCAGGCCTCCGTCACTCGCTCTAGGCCACGCGTTATATGCCTACCGCTCTGCGTATCGTCCACGATACAACCGACATTCGGCTGCCGCAAGCACCGCACCGTTTACCGCGCTTACTCGTCGAAATGCCAAAATCATGTAATTATTGTGCAGTGGATGGGTGTAAAAGTAAAAAAAAAAAAAAATTGTCTTTTTTTGCGTTGACTTATTATGTATTAAAGTATTTATTATATAAGTGATGCAAAAAAACATAACTGCACTAGCTTCAATGCTTTGTTACAAGAGAACTCTAATGTTGACGAAACTACACTGTAAACTCATTTCAAAGCTTATAATAAAGATTCATCTTTTTATGGTGGGTTAAAATTCCTACCAGAACCGTTTAATAATTACATTGAAGAATTAGAAAGATCATTCTCAAATAATATAAAAGTACCCGGATGACCGAGCTTTGCTCGGTTTTTTTTAAGTTACATTTAAACAGAATAAAAAAAATGAAACAGATACAAATTACATGAATAATATTTTTTTGATCTTATTGACATAATAGAAAAAATTTAACTGGTTATTTGAACGAAAATCATGAGTGCAATTATTTTAATTAAAATTTTTCTTATTTTTAAAAATTACTAAAAAAAGGTCTCGAATTAACAGATTTTCTCACAAAAGAAGAGAATTTGAAAAAAAAAAAGGAAAAGTCGGACCCAAGACGGGAAGCGAACCACGGAACTCCGACATCACGCCCGACCGACATCCCACCTGAGCTATTACGATCGTTATGTTATACGCCAAAATTTACCTTCTTATATTGTAGCAGTTTTTTTATTGCCTGTAAAAACACGGACAAAGGGACATTTTCTAAAAATAAAGCCTAGCTAGATCGATTTATTGCCCCCGAAACTCCCTGGACACTAAATTTTATGAAAATTGTTGGAGCCGTTTCCGAGATTCCGATTATATATATATATATATATATATATATATATATATATATATATATATATATATATATATATATATATATATATATACAAGAATTGCTCGTTTAAAGGTATAGGATAATTTTGAAAACGTCATAATGAACCGGCCTGGCAGCACCGTGTTGCAGATTTTACAAACCATTGTTTTTCCTCTGCTTTGGTCCTGTTTTTCTCATGACTATTTATTAAAATTATTTACGCGATTTAGGAAACTTCAACTTCAAAATTTAATAACCGAGAATTCAGAGAAGGAAAAAAATTTATAAATCATTTTATAAAACTCAAACATATTTGATTGACAAATAAAAAATATTGTTAGTATGTATGTATTTCGCAACATTCGTTTTATTACAATTTGATTGAAGACTATAATCATCATAGGTAGAACCTTGGTACAACCCTAGCGCATTCGTGCGATGACGTGAGTCTCACGGCGGGCAACACATTCTCGACTCTTCGTTCGCGTGCTTACGGTACATTTTCTTCTCGCTGCGAGCAGCAGATATTATTATTAAGATTTTGTAGGCTATTATAGCGTAGGTATTTTCGCTTTTGTATGGGAGTGATGTATCTGTTGGTAAACTGTTTATTAATCTGTGGTGTAACCGTATTGCGGCTATTAGCCGTAACATATATTTTACAAAACAATTCTGTACAATCGTACTATTAAGAAACATTGTGATATTACTTCCGATGAACACTGTTTGGTTTCTTTATTATAAAACAATGCTATGTTTTTACTTCGCTTTTCTAAACTAGCATATCTTAGACTCTGAACAAAGGCAAGGCGTGTTTAGAATTTTTCCTAAAACAACTATGGAATAGTAAAGCCTTATATATTATATTTATAACCGATGAATACTCCACGATAAGTGATAAGTAAACAAGCTTCGTATCACACAGGCCCGAACAACGCGATAAGACAGCAGGTGACGTGAGTGTGTTTACATAGGAGGCCTGTGGAAGATAAGTTTTAACGATTTTCTAGTGTCGTAATCGTAACTCATGAGCGGTGTTAAATTGGTTCTCTGTACTCAATCTTAATTTATATTATCTATAATGTGTATTATGTGAATGTATTTATAATCTTATAGGAATGTTTTAATATAAACAATGGCAAATTCAACATTTTATAATTGCATTCATTAAAATAGGGAGGCATTTCAAAGCCAATCAATAAAATTTAAATAAATAAAGCCGTAATGCCGTGCGGTGGCGGCGAAAGAGAATCTATCACTGACTTTCGTTTCCTGGGTGTTATAAGAGACCACTATGGTAAATGACAGAATTGATCTAATGTCTACTTCCGTTTACTGTAGTTTAATAGGTCTGGACTGCGATCGAAAACCGAAACAATCAGTGCAAATTCTCAGTCTCTATCACACACGGCTATGTTATGATCCGATGACACAGACAAACAATTTCAAGAAATCTTTACACGAAAATGAAATACCTAAAAATCTAGAACCTTTTTTTGTTTGTTGCAGTTTGTTGTCGACAAAATAATTATTATATACACATGTATATATTCTGTGCATATAAATTACACAAAACAAAAATTAGAATATTAGGTACATCTATTTATTGAATCTTATAGTACATGAGTTGTTAAATGTAACAAATGCATAAACATCCTTAATGCATCAAAAAAAGAAAATATCCTTTATATAATATTGAAATACATAAAAGAAGTTTAGTTTACAACATATAGTCGTATAAGTAAGCAAGCCCTATGTCTAATGAAATTTACAAGCTTGCTTTAGGTCACTGGGTCGCTGTGATTAGACTAATAAAGTGGCTGTGTACGCAATGCGGTTCTTCCGTTAAACGGTGCGTATCAGTCTCTAACATTTACTACAGTAAATTAAACTTGAGCTGTTATTTTGTTTTGCTTTTCGTAAGCACTGCTGAAATCATCAATTAAGGATACATCGAAAATTTGGTGGTTTTTCTATTTCACATATTTTTTAAGTTTTATAGACAAACCAAAATTTTGGTATATGATTTTTGACTATATGACCTTGGATTGCATAAAAGGAAAATACGATATTATGGAATTTTCTCGATTGAAAAAATTTGCAAAGTAGGCTCTAATTGGTTACATTTCTCCATTACACCAAAATATTATTACGAATAAGTGAAGTTAAAATAATAATAAGTTAGGAATTATTTTTAAACCATTGTAAATAATCGTATCTAAGTTCTCATAAACAATTTTTTTAAATCCATAACGAAGTTTTTTTTCCGAGCGTGTGCTGGGTATAGCTATCTCATAATTTGCGTATTACGAAGTCATTGCATCACTTTAATTTTGACACTGCCTCAGTCGTCCATGAGCTTCATCGACAAAGGATAAGCTACGCTCCCAAAACTACGATTCATTTTCAAGATACCCTCTTAAAACAGGTGTGTTGTGTTATAGAGCCTATTAAAGTCCATTGTTGAACATAGCCCCCCCCCCCTTAGATTGCTTCATAGGGGGGATATTTGCCATAGTTGCCACGCTTGGCAGTCGTGTTGGCAACCGCAGTGATACCGTGTGGCGGTGTAAGAATATCCACTACAAATGATAATTATTTGTAGATCTTACAAATATGTATGTATATTTATTTATATAACGTATCAAGATAGGTACAAAGAAAAAGGAGAAAAGAAAGGAAAAGAAAAGAAAAGAAAAGAAAGGAATGGAAGAGATGTTTCACATGTAAAATGTATAAAAGATGATTCTGGAAAAATTTTGACTGACGATGAAAGTATAAAGAAGCGATGGAAGGAGTATTTTGAGAAATTGATGAATGAGGAGAATGAATGGAATGGTATGCTTGAAAACCCACCAGTGAATATGGGCTTAGTGAGAGAAATTAGTGTGGAAGAAGTAAAAATGGCTGTTAGGAATATGAAGAATGGGAAGGCAGTCGGCCCAGATGGAATACCAGTAGAAGTGTGGAAGTTGCTGAGTGCGGATGGATGGAAGTGGTTGAGTTTATTTTTCGGTAAATTGTTGCAGGAAGAACAAATACCTGAGGAATGGTGCAGTAGTATACTGGTCCCCATTTTTAAAAACAAAGGAGACGTTCAAAACTGCAGCAGTTACCGGGGAATAAAACTCATGTCACATACTATGAAAGTCTGGGAAAGAATAATAGAGAGAAGAATGAGAGAAGAGTGTGAGATAACACAAAACCAGTTCGGATTCATGCCCGGTCGAGGTACGACAGATGCCATTTTCGCATTACGCCAATTGTGCGAAAAGTACAAGCGCGTGCATAAAAATCTGCACATGGTTTTTGTCGACCTTGAAAAGGCGTACGATCGGGTTCCCCGTGAGGTTTTGTGGTGGGCGTTAAAGATGAAAGGTATGCCTGGGAAGTATGTGAGGTTAGTCCGTGCTATGTACAGAGCATCCCGTACATGTGTACGATCTGCCGCGGGAACTACGGGCAGTATCGATGTGGCGGTAGGGCTGCACCAAGGGTCGGCATTGAGCCCTTACCTCTTCGTACTGATTATGGACGCTTTGACGTCGGACCTGCAGGATGAGGCACCCTGGTGCATGCTCTTTGCCGATGACATCGTGCTTGTCGGGGAAGAAGGCATCGAGGTACAGAGCAGACTGACGGGGTGGCAACAGAGGCTGGAAAGTGTTGGCTTGAAGATCAGCAGATCCAAAACCGAATATCTGTGCTGTGATTTCGGCGGTCTTTCCAGTCCTGTACCCATGTCGTTGGATGGCGCTATACTGCCTACCTGCTCAGATTTCAAGTACCTCGGTTCCCTCATTCAAGGCGACGGCGGAATAGATAGAGCTGTGCAGCATAGGATTAACGCAGGGTGGATGAAATGGCGACAGGTCACAGCCACAACGTGCGATCCCCGAATGCCAATAAGGCTGAAGGGGAAAATTTACAAATCGATCATCCGACCTGTCGTCATGTATGGAAGTGAATGCTGGGCCGTCAAGAAGAAGGATGAAAATAGACTGCATGCGAATGAAATGAGAATGTTACGATGGATGTGTGGTGTGACAAGGATGGATAAGATAAGGAATGAGTATATAAGAGGAAGCCTGAAAGTAGCGCCAGTGGTAGAAAAGGTGAGAGGAAGCAGATTGGCATGGTTTGGGCATGTGATGCGGAGGAATGAAAGTCATGTCACAATACGAGTGTTGAATATGAATGTGGAAGGACACACGGGCAGAGGAAGGCCGAATAAAAGATGGATCGATTGTGTGAAGAGTGATATGAGAATGAAAGGAGTAAGTATGGAAATGACGGCTGATAGAGAGGAATGGAACAAGAAGGTTTACTGCGCCGACCCCAGATAATGGGAAATGGTTTAGAGAATGATGATGATGATCAAGATAGGTACAATATTTATTACCATAAACAAATTAAAAAGAGTCCCTCCTAAAAACAGGGCCAAGAACGTTGTGTTTGTTCGTACTTATAGCCTTAGGTTGAGTAAAGAACTAGCCCTCTTGTATCCAGTGTCAGATACCTGATACTGAAACTTCACTGCGCGTGGAATCCACGGTCCGATAATCTCTTCAGTAAATGGCAAAAATACGTAATATTTGCACCATTTACTCAGTTCATGCTGTTAAAATATCTAACGGTAGAAACCCACCAATTACAAATAATACATTTCTATCCAGTCTGAGTGCCATGTACATCTCAAGTTTGTAAAAACAAAAGAAATAGTAAGATTGAGAATAATACAAAAAGAAAAGAAAAAACATCACAAGAATATCAACATTAAACCGAAGGCTAAATGACGGGTAGTAGTGCTCAACAACGTTACTAAAAATCCTTCCACTTTAAGAAAGGGTCACGACGGTGATATCTCATCTTCTGTTACTCTGGCAATTAGGACCTAAAAGTAGTTCCTAGGTTCCTCTGAGAAATATATTTTCCTCTTTTGAAGGTTTTCCCATTGAATTTCTCCAATGAAACGTCTAAACGCGTAAGGTATTTACGTTAACTACTAGGGCTGTGCTTTATCAAGCGTTATGACTTTTAGTATTCAACGGAAGAGGGTAGGGTGGACGACACCCTCTTCCGTTGTCGGAAAAGGCCAAAGCGGTATTGATGATTTTATTTCATACACTTCGTTTGACACCGTTTAAAACTAACTAGATTTACAAATAACTACATGTAATAGTTGATATTGTGTGTCTTAGTCAAATGTTTGACAAATTAGTAGTCTTGTTTTTAGATATGACATTTGAGTAATATCAATCATTTAGATAACAATATTAACCGTAAATTCGTATATAAATAAAAATAACCACGGTAAAAACCAGCCTCCCTTGTAGGCTACTTTCATAGGTATCCTAAAGCGATACTCTCGTGTTCCAGTAATATAGAGATGAAGAAAAAATCCTATTGTCATTTTATAAAAAAATAATGGTCAATTGGTTTAAATGATGATCTAGTTGCACCCGCACAGACGTGAACACGGAGATTAAACGAGTTATCATTCCCAATTTAGCAATCAAAACCAGTCCAACAACACCGTTCTGCTTGGCGATCTGTATATCGATCGGTTGGTAACGTAAGTTGAGCTACACACGCATTATCTTCGACCGCTTTTTGTTTATATCAATTTACTTTTTACGATAATCGTGTCTCGGTTTATGAGACATTCGATAACTTGATAATATTCTGTTATTAATATCGCAATGTAGAAACAATCATACGTTTGCTGTCACTGGAAGACCGTTAAGTTCAGCTTCCGAACCGATAAAATTAAGGTGGGTGGACCATGGAAGGTCATGTGATGACAAATTCCTTCTACTTACACAAACACCCATCGAACTGAAAATCACAGACGCGGCGGCAAATCGCTCGCGCTACTGTTTTGGCAGTACGGTCCCCCTCGCTTCATTGATTTCGGGAATCGACAACCATACAATAAGGTGGGTGAACCGTGGAAGACCACTCTAACAAATAAACGGTTATTATTAGTTTATTTACTGGATAAATTAAATTACAAATATTTAAGTAATACTTTGTTTTAATACGTAACATATAAACCACTTCTTTTTATTGTAGATTTAATTGCTATTTACTAAACTTTAGTGTTAAATGACTGATTTATTATAATGGCCTTCTAAGAAGCCTTGTTCCTAGCAAAGCCATTTGGAAGAGTTCAACGAAACTTAAGTTCAATCAGTATTGATTAAATCTGCAATTTAAAAAGTGTTTTATATGTTATGTAATAAAATAAAGTATTACTTAAATATTTGTTCGTTCCATTTATCCAGTAAATAAACGAGTAATAACGGTTTATTTGTTAGTGGCCTTCCATGGTACATCCACCTTAGGCTAAGAAGCGGTCCGGGAATTTTCGTAACGTTAGTTCTAACACGCCATGTCACACACAGACCGCCGGGTATACCACAGGCGGGTACCAACTCCTTAAATAGACTTTTACTTTAATCTTAGTTCTTCATATTCTTGATCAGCGCGTAAAAGTACAGTGTAGGAGATGGGCCTCTTCGAAAGAACTGTATGGATTAAGATTATTGGAACATCATCTTAATTATTGCTAAAAATTGTATATTTTTTTGTGTATTTTAGCATTTAATCTACATTCTTTTTGTATCTAAAATCTTTCCCTCTCACCCTCCACTTACATTTGCAGCTAGGAATTAAACTAAGATTTACGTTCAAGCATTTTTTGTATGAATATCGGTTACTAAAGATTTAAGAAATTAGTGTCATATAAAGTCATGTAAAGAATAAGTCGAGGTAATAATATATATTTTTATAAAATTTAAATATTATATTTTTTTATTAACATTTGTATTTAGTTCACAACAAACAACGCTATTTAGATAAAGGAACTTTTTATCGTAAGTTATTTATTATGCAAAAATACTATAAAAGGTAAATGAATATAATTGTTTCATTAAGTATATTTTATATGTTATAAAATAATATATAAATTCCTTTAAAAATATAAAATGCAAGTATTTTATGATTATTATTAAGTATTTTATGATATTTACATTTCATGATTAATACAATCGAAAACAGGCTCTAGGCTTCAGCTTTTGTATGTTAATTGAAATATCTTACCTTTTTGAAGTGATTGAGTGTGTCGGGGCTGTTTTCGCACATCTCGGTGATGAGAGTCACGCCGGTGATGAGCACACCTGTTCACAATCATTCGAAACATTTAACACAACTGTACAACAAAACTTTGACTTAAGTTTTTATTAATTAGACAATTTTGTATTTAATAAATAAACTTCTAACAATTTTGTGGCATCCTTGGGGGAGGAGTGCTCAGCAGTGGACGTGAAAGTCTGTGATGACGATAACGAATGAAATAAACGTTCAAATTTAAGCAAACGTAGAATGGTAGAGAAAAACTATTCAGATAGAAAAAAAAATATTAAAAATAAATAATGACTAATTTCAATAAAACTAGTTTTATGGATTTTATCACGTATAATAACTTATTTTATATTCCTAACGTTTCGAGCACTTTACAGCACCTATGGTAACCGGGGGGGGGGGGGGGGGGGACGACTAGGTGTTCGAAGTCCAAAAATGTCATAGTTAACCACGGCTACCTCCAGATTAAAATTATTAATTTTTGTTTCGATCTACGCAGTATGAACTTATAGTATCTCGAAGTCTTGCAGTTGTACACTTGAGTTGGGATTTAATTTTATTAATTATAGGATCCCAAGCAGATGGTAGCACTATTGAAATTAGTATGATTTCAATAGCCTCGCAAATCATTCTTGGAAGGAATTGGTGTTCTTTGGCGCGGATTTGTGGTCCATGAAATCTGATGTGTTGACGGGGGCGATCCTGTACGTGTTTACAGACTGCAGACTTCCCAGAGCGTCGATTCTTCTCAATAGCTATGTGTTCTTTAACGTGGGATTTTATTGATCTCTTTGTTTTTTGTTTATCCTATGTAAGAGAGAATACATTCATATTTGTTACTCATAACAGTTAATATAATATTCAACAAATCAGTATACAATATGCTTACTTAAAAAGTTAAAAATGTTATTAACTACATTATACAGTCCTACTTTAATATAGCGGTAAAACGCTGGCTATGTTTTACTGTAATTTAATCTTTGGAAAAGACAAGAACAAAAAGCCATAAATTTAAATTACTTCATCGTCCCTACAGACCGTCATAATGATATATGTAAGCGGCGTTCAATAGTCCCTCAAGCAATGACGAACTGAGATAGCTTGTTTCACTTTTAACTTGTATTTTATTTTTTATTATATTATACCCGTATTGTGAGAAAATACGTCATATATTTATTTTTTAATTTTCTTTTAAAAACTCTAGAAATAACGCTTTTTTAAAGAATAAGGATGACAAACGAGCGCACAGTCCACCTAACGATATGTAGATGATATGTCACATAGACATCTAAATTAATCCACGATGATTATGAGGATATAGTAAGTCAGCTCAAATTCTAATTTCGCCCCCACTTGCCCGCGCGTCATATGCTATGTACCGACATGTTAGTAATTACTAATACTGTAAGTAGAAAGGTCGTTAGACACTTATTTCATTAGGTTTATCATATTTATGCCTGTTTCTTAACGCCAACCCAGTCGCTTCTTATTTTTATTACGGTTATTTCGCATTTTAATTTTACGTCGTCCTGTTGCGTATTGTGTATTCTGATCGTAAGCGACACAACCTCCCCCTTCAAAGGCCGAAGCAAAACTGACCGGGCGGCAGGAAACAGGAATCACGCTTCAAGAGGCCGATAGTTTAGGTAATTTCTCTTTACAGTGAAAATAATGGTATTTTAAAAAAAGTAAGTAACATAAGCACTGCTTTATAGTTAGTTCAGTTAGTATGCAAAGTTTCATGATCTTATTTAAAGTATTTTATGAATAACAGCGGTTTATTGTTTATTTTGGAGGTAATTTTGCATTTTTTTCTATCGAGAAAATTTTACGGAATCGTGTTTTCGTCTAACATAATCATTAACATTAATCCTCAACTTTACCATATATTTATTTCAAAATTAATGCTGCAATATTTTCGGCATAACGGAGGATTTTGCTAAGCCATTTGAGGTTATATTTCTCCTTAAGAATCCATATGGGGATGCGTTATCACCCTAGAGGACATAGATGGTATGCCTCGTTCCCAGTAAAAAGGGTCTCTCCCGTTCTCTACATTCACTATACGAAACGCAACAGCATTAAGCTGCTATTTCACGCTGGAATTCTGTGAGAGCGTGCGCCTACCCTGGTCGAGCTACGACCATAATATTACAGCTACAGCATGGCTCTACCACTTAAAATGTGGTTAAAGGGATCCAGTAATAAGCGCGGACTTATTGAGTAATTCAATCACAAGGTAAACAGACCGCAGCGGCCTCTTCACACGTCAATTGCGCTCATTAAATGTCAACAGTATGCTCGAAGGGAAGGTAGTTATGAACCTTACATTATTACGATAAAGATGATATTTATTCGATGACATGTATTGATTTAAATGTGATAATACTAATAGTGATCTAAGAGTATATTAGATTTGGTAATAAATAAATAGTTTGGATATTAATATGCAGTTTAGTTTGTTAAAAGTTAAGTTACAGCCCTTATTCGTCCGACAGCTGGGCACTGGCCTCCTATCATTACTGAGAGTTTTTAGGGCAAGGAAATGTTCATGTGCTCCAATGCGTGTAGACCAACTTCACATGTCTTTGAAATATACACGTGAAGCACGTGGTAAATCAGCACTTAAAATTGCAATAAATAATTTCATTGGTGTCGGCGGGGATGGAACCCGGGTCGCTCGCGTACTGTGAAATTTACAGCGAGCGCTAAGCCTCTGTGCTACAACGGCTCTAGGCTCTCATTAGTTCGTTATTGCGTGTTAAATTAGTGAGGAAGAAATGTACACAATCGACATTTTAAAACAATGCTAACAATATTTCGGTTCATAATTATTATTATCAGGGCAAAAATGTTTTGTATTCATACGATTGTTAATTTTGTTTATAATAGGATAACAATTTTAATATGCTTTTTTATGGTCGTGGACTCGTACGGTACATTTAAAGGATCAAGTAACAGGTAATTATCCTTTATAATATATACCACGGCGACACTGAAAGTTTTTAGAACTTACTACTTGTTAACGATATAATAAAAAATAGGTTCAAATTTTGAAAATGGAACCATTTGCCAATATTATTGTGCATGCATTTTATTAATTTGTCATTTTTTTACGATTTGGCGGCAAATTGAAAATTGCCTGTCACGTCAGCCTGAACTTAACGCGAGAAAATTTTCGTACAAAGAATTTAAACGACTTTCGATGTCATTTAAGTCAACAAGAAAATTATGTTAGATTTCGATTGGCCTTTCATGATGAAGCCACTCTCATGGCACTGTTTACAACTGGTTTAATGAGTTTTAACGTGGTCGCACTAATCTCACCGATGATCAGCGTGAGGGAACGGCCTTCTACGGCGACGACTGAAGATAACAGTAAAACTTTTAATATTTTTTACTGCATCTTAGGATGGAATTTCTACAGAAAAAAACTTATTGTTCTGATGAAAAATATATTTCAATTGAAATATTTTTGCGGCAATATTAAATCTATATATATATATATATATATATATATATATATATATATATATATATAGAGATAGAGAGAGAGAGAGAGAGAGAGAGAATGGGTCCCACATATATGCAATAAATGAAACCACAAGTAATACTAGTCCGTAGAAGTGTAGAAAAATTAAATATTAAATTAAAACCCGTAAAATAAAAAAGTGAAATTTTCAAACAAAATAAATATTAAAATAAATTCAGTAAAAGTGAACATTCTGTTTAGACAACGTACCTTGACCCCTTGTAAGAGTGACAACGTTGCACGCGGGTGGCACGCCGACAAAAGACACCGCTGTCGATATGTCGCAATACCAATAGTTTGCACTGCGTGGCAACGTCGCTTTTTAATGTTCAAGGATTCATTCAAGTTCATTGAATCATTGACTTAGTGACCCAATTCTATAGAGTGTTCAAATTTGCTTAAAATTAAAACTCTACTTTTTGACCTAATTACTGGACCGATTACGTTCATTTTTTGTATATCGTCAGCAAAGGCGATAACAAGTATATGGTTTCATTTATTGCATATATGTGGGACCCATTCTGTATATATATATATATATATATATATATATATATATATATATATATATATATATATATATATATATATATAGTATCCCATTCTGTATATATATATATATACATAGGTACAAGATAAGGCATTGGTAAATAAAGTGACAAAAACTCACATAACCAAGTTTTATACTGACTGAATTCTATAAATTTTAACTAAGTAGAGCTTGTCTAAACTGAAATGACGCGCTCCACTACTTAATTAGTTGATTTCGATGTGTGAGTGTAAATATTAATAACGACGCTTCATCTGTGTTTGAGCGTCGACTGCTCCGCGAACTATGATCTGTATGCCTACGTGACGGTCGACTAGTCGCGTGATAAATCCGACAACGCTCTCCTTAGGGAGCAGCGTTGGGGCATTGTATGAAACAAAACGTCCGCTCTCTGCCACCTTCAGGCAATTATGACAAGTTGGACAAAAAATCCGAAACCGACGCGTGCTCCTACGCTTGAGTCTCACCGACAACCGAATGACCAATTACAATGGTATTTGTATATGTATTGCGTCCATATTTTAAATTTGCTTGTGTGCGTTAATGCGATAGTGGGGCGCGTCATTTCAGCTTAGACGATCTATACCAATATCAGCAGTATCTGTGAATATCATGATCATTCACTATGTTTTCCATAAATTTCATAGCAGGTTTGATCTGAAATTGTTACTTAAAAAGTGCAACTTCGCTACGTGTTTGCCGGCGAAGGAAAATATCGTGAGGATTGTGCATATCTGACAAATTTAAAAGTACGGCAACACACACTTGGGCAGTGCGGTGGGCACTTTCTTGCCCTTGGCTTGTACCCAGCAACGGGACGTACTTAAAGGCTGTAACTTTACTTTTTCTTTACCATAATTGTCAGTAAAGATGCTACTCACCATGATTTTTCTCAGTCAGTAGACTCCTCGTCGCCGGTAGGAACATTTCCATTAAATCGGGCACTCGTCTTATGATCCTGAAGGCACAGAGCGCCGCTTTCTTTTTGATGTACGCGTTGGGGGACTTTATGAGTCTCTCCACCTCCGAGGCAAGGTCGCGCGCCATCTCGGGAGACGCGATCGCACCAAGCGTGCACAGTGCCAGTCCTACCACGAACTGTGTGTTGCTGTTGAGGTCACTGTGTGGAACAAACAGAAGAATAGATTAGAGATGAAATGGATAACTGTTTGGACGGATACCGGATATTCGGCCAGTCTTATCGCCGGATAGCCGGATATCCGGCCGCGGGATATTCTGCCGAACATTGCCGTTTGGTGCATCGCAAGAAGCGAAAAGTAAAGTCAGTGCACACTGTTCGCGATCGTGACCCTCATATTTGGTTGGCAGGTATTACTACACAATACCCAAATTTATCAAAGTTTGCCAAAATATATCTTTCAGCACCCTGCAGCAGTGTGTACAGCGAAAGACTTTTTCTGAAGCTGGCCTTGTTTATGAAGACAGACGAAACTTTAATTAGTATTTATTCACCATAATTTGCCCTTAGCTACGTAATACTATGTATTCTGTGCCTTAGCGCAGTACGAGTACTAATTTTGTAAGTTTTAAAACGAAAATTTTGTGATTACTGATTATATTTGTTGAGTAACATAAATGAAGTACTTAACTAAATTTGATTTTTTTTTCATCCGGTATCCAGCCCAATAGCTGTTGGTTATCCGGTATCCGACCGGATAGTAATTTTAGGCCAGATAGGGCGAATACCGAATAGTTACCGGATATCCGTTTCATCTCTAGAATAGATACAATTTATATAAAATAATACAACAAATATGTACCTAATTAATTATTATAAATTGGATGACTATTTAAAAGGTAAGAATACGTGGACATAATGAGCTTCCGTTGACTTTTTTTAACTTATGTACCCTATATTTTCTAAGTATAAATTGTAGGTAACTTTTGGGGGAATAAAAGACTACTTGCGAGTTTCTTACTGCTTCTTCTAATAAGGTTTCCCTGCAGTAGGGGCTTGAAGAACGATAGCGTAGCATTTGACTTTCAAAAAGTGCTTTTTATAAGAGTAAATTTTTAATAAAAATATTTGACTTTGAATAGTGAGTCGCGTCAAAATACTTATGTTTGAATGGCACCCCGTGAATCACCTGTTGGAGTAATATTAGTCAACGTACAAACAAACACTTTTTTCAATATTCTTTAATAAAAATATATTAAAAATTTATATTTTATAGTTATATGCTTTCTCACACCACCTTTTAAGTACGTTTCTGATTCTTTCTTTCTTCTTAGGATTCCATATCCCATAGTCATCTCATACGACATCTAGAAGACGAAAAAGCAAAGACTATATAACCACTTGATTGCGCATACAGTGCCCCGGCGCTCGAAAACTATTAGTATTTTGTCGCCTATGCATCGGCTATGGTACTATTAACCATTTTAGTATTGTCCAAGTGCTAGACCTGTGTGCACGCTAAATTAATGCAAATTTTTATAACTTTAATGCAATTATAATGCATCAAAACGCCTTCATGCGCAGTGAAGTGGTGTGGGAAACATTCCAGGACAGATGTCCAAAAATAATGGAGGAAACTTTTCATTGCTAAGTAAAAAATACGAAAATTATTGTTGATTAATTCAGATTATGAGCCACCGCAGAGGTCTATCTAAAACGGTGGCCGGGTAAATAACGACACGGTTGAGTCGCACGTTGATGTCTTTTGGAAAAGTCTCGTTCTATTATTAGACAATTCTAATGCTTCTATCCCTTTCTTTCCCTTTGTATGTTTATCGTAAACATTAGTATAGCTTGTCTAAACTGAAATGACGCGCCCCACTACTTAATTAGTTGATTATACTTATTTATACTTACTGTTACCTTTAATAGCTGAAAGTCGATATCGAAAATAATAAAATTATTAAGATTATTCAATTCACACACTGTGAATAAATACTTATCTACTTTTAACCGTCTTCATAAAAAAGAGGAGGTTCTCAGTTTGTCGGTATTTTTTCTTAGTTAAAGTTTATAGTTATCTAGTTAAATTAGTTAGATTGGTGTACCAAATCAGAACGGCTTACAATTTCAAAAGGACACTAAAGACAAGTTATTGTCCGGATCCACTACAGTAATAGATATTTGTCGTCGTTGTAAAATTTTTTATAGGAGGGCGATCAATGAGAGTGGTTCAAAAGTGCTGTCTTCGAAATATAATACCAATTATTCTATGAGAACGGTTTTAAAATCTCTGATTAGGTATTATTGATTCCCGGATATTAATTTTCATCAATATGAAATAGAATCAAAAAATCATTTAATTGAATTAGCAAGATGCATAATTTACAAATTTGTAGACGCTTGTTTGGACCCTTAAACTTCAATTCGAAATAAATATAAAAAATTAATCATTTTAAAAATCATTAATAATATAATAAATACATGTTTTCGTTGTAACTGATTGACTTTGATTATATATTATTTATATGATTTTAATTGAGTATTTTTCATAATGATAAAATCCGTTTTATCGATAACGAATATTTTCCTTTATTAAGAAGAGCAACCCTAAAGATAGCCATAACAACGCAACTTGACCATTTGCAGCCACGCGTTCTTCCTCGTCCCCCGGCCCGCAGTAGTGAGTCGTATGCTTAGAAGAAATCTGCCTATACGCTCTCTAGTGGTTATATTCTCTATGCCAAAAAGGGTCGTCGGGGACGAAAGGATGCATATACACATATGCCACCATCACACAGTATTGCATTTTAAATATTTAGCATCATATAAGAGTAGTTAAATTTTGTTTACTTTAGCAAAAAATTAGATTTGGAAATACTATGTTAAAGATTATCGATAAGAACGGAAACGGCGTAAGTGCAAAGGTGTGTAATGCATCACTTAATAAAATAAAATAAAAATTTTATATTTTTAATTTAAAAATTATTTTTAATTATTGTAACTTTCGTGGTCGTAACCAATGCAAATATTTGTACACTTTTTAAGCGTTTATGAATCGGCTTCGTTAAAAACATTTCATACTAAATAACCACATAAAAATGTTAATCTAATAATTCTTATACTAAGTGAATTTATAGGCAAAATATGTTCCCCTGCTAGCTAAGACTTCTCTAATTTATGAGAGGGTTATTCGAGCAGTTAGTTATTCGAGCAGTTAGTCTGCCGCGCTGTTCTAATGCGGGCAAGCGTACCTACTTCACATATCCACAAAATATTTACTTTTTAACTATGGATGAAAATGAAAAGATATGGATGAAAAGAGCCGTGGTAGTTCAGATGGTTAAGGCTCGCTGTAAATATAACAGAACGCGAGTAACCCGGGATCGATCCCAATGATATTGTTAGTTGCAATTTTAAGTTCTGATTTACCACGTGCTCGGAGATGAAGGAAAACATCGTGAGGAAATCTACATGTCTGAGGAATAAGAAAAAAATATATCGAAGACATGTGAAGTTCGCCAACAGGCATTGGGATAGCGCGGCGGACACTTCCTTGTACTAAAACCCTCTCAGAAATGAGGGGAGGCCTGTGCCCAGCAGTAGGACGTATATAAGCTGTAACTTACTTACTTACTAGGTATGAATGAAAGTTTCGACCTCGTGTAGCCAGAGTACTATGAAATTACCAGGGCTAATTTCTAAATATATTTACATATATTAAGTACGTTACTTATATTTCTAATCTATTTTAGCCTTGAAACTTGACTAAGATAAGAACTACGACAGTAAAATTATTCATTATTTTTCATATTGTTTTACATTTAAAGATGATAAAATATAAGGACATAACAACTGTTAGCATGTATCATTGTTTAAACGTACGATCCCACAAATAAAGTTTTTTCTCTGTCTGTTAATATTTAGACGCTAAATTAAAAAAAAAACCTATAAAACCAAACTTTTAAATAACCACCTCCAACAACTTAAGAAAGAGAAAAAGCACATACATAATTAATGCCAATGCCAAACAAAAAGTCTAGAGTTTTTTTTTTATATCACAATAAAAGACAATTTTATTTGTTGTATAGATATGGTATACCTACTATATAAACATAATTAGCATGTGAATGTAATAAAAAAACTTATGAGTAAACATGGAAAACAAATAAGTCCAGTTTAGTTTGACTACAGCCGTTAGTAGGATTCGCACGACAATGCGGAATTTGCACGAAAGTGTTTACGAAATAAGGAGGAAAAAATCGAAGACGCAAGTCCTTAAGTAGACTGTTAGATTAGCTGCGATGTTGTGTTATTTTATATAAATTTATGGTATATTTTTAGACCGAAATTATCCTAAAGAATGTTAACACATTTGGGTCTGAGTCTATTAATGAAAGAAATTTGTGCTTTTGATCAATTTAAGTCAAATCAAATAAATAATGTTTATTGTTTATAATAATAATAATAATAAAGCCATTTATTCCATATCTTCACTTTCTTTTTACATTTCTGTATTTGTTAGTAAGTTATAGTTTAAATTTATGAATGAAATACTAATAATAAATGTTAGTATTGTTTATGAGATATGGACCCCTGTTTGGGTAAAGGCCTCCTCCATCCTTTTCCATGACTGTTTCCCTGTCCTTGCCTAACTTCATCCAGTCGTTTCCTGCAACGTATGTTATGTCATCAGCCCACCGTCTTAACGTAAGTAAGTAAGTAAGTAAGTAAGTAAGTGAATACCCAAGTTTGGCAGCCATACAGCAAGCAGGGTGTATCAAATATTGTCCTTTTCATGTGCAAGTTGTAGTTCCCTTTTAGGATTTCTCTTAATGTCCAAAATTTCTTCCAAGTTGCGTTAATTCTTCTTGTTACTTCTTCTTCATTGCTTGACGTTTTAAAAGAAATTTGTTTACCCAAGTAGATGTATTCGCTGACATGTTCTATATTGTTGCCTTTTATCGCTATCGCGTGTTCACGATTGTTGGTTATTATCTTAGTTTTTCCTGCATTCATTTCCAGCCCGATTTTGGAGCTTTCGCAGTCAAGTGCTGTGATCATTTCCTCTAGGTCTTTGGCGGTTTCAGCTATTACAACAATGTCATCAGCGAACCTCAGATGGTTTAAATAGTGTCCGTTGATGTACACTCCCCTGTTTTTCCATTCTAGTTTTTGAAAAATACTTTCAAGGACTACTATAAAGAGTTTTGGGGATAGAGGATCTCCTTGCCTGACGCCTCGTTCTATGTTTATTTCATCTCCTCTATTTTCTAATTTTATTCTGCTCGTACTATTTTCATAAATATATTTTAAGATTTTGATGTATTTAGAATTAATGTTTGATTGTTGTAATGCGTTCCAGATTGAACAGTGACTGATACTGTCAAAAGCTTTGCTGTAGTCAATGAAGGCCACATACAGAGGTCTATTATATTCTCTGTACTTTTCTATAACCTGTTCTAATGTCTGTATGTGGTCCATTGTACTAAAGCCTGTTCTGAATCCCGCTTGTTCCTTTGGTTGCTGTTTATCAATGTCGTCGGATATTCTCTTTAGTATTACGGATGAAAATAATTTGTATATACTTGCCATGAGACTTATGGGTCTATAATTCCCTATGTCCAAGGGGTTTCCTTTTTTGAAGAGCAGAATTATGTTTGATGTACACCATTGTGTTGGTACTTTTTCTTCGTCTAGTATCATGTTAAATAGTTGCGTTAAATGGCGGATTAAGATGGGTGCTCCTATTTTTAGGGCTTCATTGCATATTCCATCTGTTCCGGGACTCTTCTCAGCCTTCAGCTTTTTGACGTATTCGTAAACTTCGGAGTCTTCAATTGGTCTGATGCTGTCCTTCATATTTTTGTGGGTTGCTTGCGTTTCCATTTCAGTGTTATTTTGTTTGGTGTATAAGCTTTTGTAAAACCTTGTTGCCTGGCTTATTACATCTCTTCTAGAATTTGTTTCTTGTGAGTTGTGCTCAAGTTTCTGAATCCATGATTTGAATGTAGTTAATTCTTTATAGGCTTTTTTGGCACTCCTAAAATTCTCGATGTTTCTTGTAATAATCTCATATCTGTGATTGTTGTAGTCCTTACGGATTGATCTATTAGCCTCTTTGTATATTCTGCCAAGTTCTTCTTTCATCTCTTTGGTTTTATTCTTTATGTGTAGTAGTTCCGAGCGCCTTCTTATAAGTTGGACTGTGTCATCGGAGAAAATATTATGTTGATGAGGATTTGTAGTGTTTTTGTCTTTTAAGCTTTCTGTTATACCTCTTTCTAAGATATTGTAATATGTTTGGGTGTCGATGCGCTCTGTTTCTATATATTCCGTGTGTGCACGTAGATTTTCAATGTCATTTTTGATTTCTGATTCTGTCTTGGGGATTTTTAGTGGAGTTGTGTAGGTTTTTCTGCTCTTTATTGGGCGATTTAAGCGTAGTGTTGCACTCACTAATCTGTAATCGGAAGAGAAATTGAGTTTGCTTAGTACTTCCATATTAGTTACAAGCTTATGGTGGTTTATCATTATAAAATCTATTTCATTTTTAGTCTTTTGGTCAGGCGATAACCATGTCCATCTTCGGTTCTCCTTCTTTTTAAAAAATGAGTTCATTATTGACAATTTATGTTGATAAGCGTAGCTTAAGAGACGTTCACCTCTTTCATTGCACACTCCGTAACCATGTTTTCCCATTATTGGGTAATAGTTTGCTTGTGGACAACCAATTTTAGCATTGAAATCTCCCATGATTATAACCTTTCCTTCGGTCTTGGTGTAAGCATATTCAACGTCATTGTAGAATTCTTCAATTTCTTCTTCAGTTGATCTCTCAGTCGGTAAATATGTTTGAATTATTGATAAGGAGAAGCATTCAAATTTTACTTGTAAGAGTGCTACTCTTTCTGAGATTCCTATAAAGTTGGTAATGTTGTTTTTATATTTTTTCTTGATCAGAAATCCCACTCCATGTAGTCCTTTGGTTTCACCAATGTAACAAAAAATAAAGTCGTTGTATTCTTCGATCTGACATCCCATTTTTCGGATTTCTGCGAGGGCTAGAATATCCCAGTTGATACTTTTTAAAGCATTAGTTAATTCAAGGAATCGCTCTGTTGATGCAAGTGATCTTACATTATAGGTGCAAATTTAGAGGGTTTGTTTTAAATCTCGATATGTTTCTGTATTTGGTGGAGGGTTGCAGTCTGATTCCCCACGATGACAAGTCGGGTTGGGGAATGTTTTGTTTTTGTTATCTTTAAGTTCTTGTTTATTTAGTGTTTTGTTCCGGTGGCTGATGGCAATTTCCTATGCGTTCTGAATAGTTGGCGAGTTTTCCGAACGCAAAGAGTTGCTTCTATGCCTCATTAAATCAAAAGCATTTAGACGGTGTGTTTTAGTTGACACTTGTTGTTTACGGGGGTGTTCTTTTGCATTGGGCGAGGTTGACGGTTCTCTTTTGCGTTTCTCAATTCCTGGTTTCCTCTCTTTGATAACTAGCTTATCATAATTTATGTATGCATAATTTCCTTTCTTCCTTTCTTCTTCTAATATGGGCTGTAGTTTCCTTCTCTTGTCGAGGATTTCTTTCGGGTAGTCTTCAGACACATAAACATTTTTCAGTTTCTTTTTATTTGCCATTATTAAGTTTTTCTTCCAGAAGTTTACAAATGCCAGGAGGATTGGCCCGTCCTTGCCATTTTCTATGTTGTTTTTGCCATATTTATTGTTTATATGTGTGTGCAATTATTAATTTAATAATACAAGAATGAAAAATCTAACTTGGCATTAACATAATCCTATCAAGACAAGTCGTAAATTAAAAAAAGAAGAGTTTAAAATACTTAAGCAACATAGAACATAGATCATATTTTTGTAATGTGTATCGTGTATCGAGCCGACCCATTTGTGCTACAACCATTATATAGCTCGAGGCGAGTTCAAGAGAAATATGCCACTAATACTAGGTTTCCTATATCTTCTTATACAAAGTCTTGGAAACATCGAATGATGACCATCATCATGATCATCTTATTAAATAAATAGTTATCGATAGTCTCGGGTTTAAATTAGAAAGAAGTGCCCTAGCCACGAAGCCTCAGTCTTCTTCACGACATTTTTTGTTAAAGTTCATAATTTACATTTTAATTCAGGAATTTACCACGGTATTTCTTTACTGAATCAAGATTTTAGTTTAAACCAAAGACTAATTATAAACTATTTTTAATGATAAAACCTATGCTAAAGGTAATGTGATGGCAAGCGATTATTTAAAATTCAAAATTCGAACGGATTGTCACCTCTGGACAACATGATTAGGCCTCGGTAGTCGGTATTAGCAAAAGGTTCACCAATTATCCTTAGCATTATTATGGCAGTATAAATATAATGGACCCCGGTAATACGACCCCTGGCTAATCCGCACCCTTTGTAATCCGACATGCCTTTAACATGTAGGTACAATCAAGTAGCGTTATGCATCCGCCACGGGGTGAAATATCTTTCGCGAATACGTGGACAAACGGGTACAGGCATTCACCATTTACTGTTTAGGTATTTATTGTGCATCAGATGACTTTTAAATTTTTTATTACTTTATATTTGACATGTAATTTGTCAGATTATAAGGTACTCTTTATGAAAAAGTGCCAGACCACCAGGGGGCTGTGGCAGTACCCTATAGTCCGACTAATTTGATAATCCGACACCACCTTGCAAAACGTTTGTCGGACTACCGCGGGTCAACTTTAGTAGCACAATATTATTAGCAAATCTCAGCTGAATCACTTTAACAAAGCTACCTTGGGATTTTCTTACACACTAATTATAAATAAAAAAAAAACATTACTTACTTTTTTAAGCAGTTAGTGATAAGTAAGTGGACATCTTGCCGCTCATCCAGCAGCAACATTGCGCCAAGGTAACCGACTCTCTTGTCAGTAAACCGCGGGCTGGCGATCAATTTCAGACATTCCAGTTGACCAAAGTGCGCTGGATAGCCCAGCATGTGGATGTATAGGAGCTTTGCGATGTTTCGACATCTGTATAAAATTGTATTATTTTATAAATTGGGAATTGAACGAAGAAATAAATGTTCCTCTTTTAAAGGTTATTTGGAAGATTGCCATGAAATTCAGAGTATGATCTATTTAGTTGGAATTATTTTAACTTTATTTCATGTGTCCTTTCGGAAGACCAAGTTGGGATTTTTTTTAACAATTTAGATGAGGTTAATGGGTAAAGAAGGAAATAATAATCATTTAATATATTAATATAATCCATTACGCTATTTTGTCCCGTGGGTGTTGTAAGAAGCGACTGGGGTCAGGGAGAATGTCAAAAAGATTTTTTTACGTCAGACTTAAAATTTCCAGCTTTGGTTATTTTGGTGTGAAATGGCGACGTAAGGATATCCCCTATCCCCTATAATCCCGTGGGTTTCGTAAGAGACGAAAGAGGGAAACTGAAACAGGAGATCGGCAGCAGCATCTTCCTGATAACAAGCTAAAATAGTAAAAAACTGCGGCTGACAACTAGAGGTGAAACGGTTAGCTGTTTGGCCGGATACCAGATACCGGATATTCGGCCAGTCTAATCGCCGGATAGCCGGATATTCTACCGAACATTGCCGTTTAGTGCATCGCAAGAAGCGAAAAGTAAAGTCAGTGCAAATTGTTCGCGATCGTGACCCTTATATTTGGTGGGCAGGTTTGCCTTATAGTTGCTACACAATACCCAAATTTATTAAAGTTTGCCAAAATCTATCTTTCAGTACCCTCAAGCATTGTGTACAGCGAATGACTTTTTTCTGAAGCTGACCTTGTTTATGAAGACAGGCGAAACCGCTTGTTACCTTTCAATGGAGAGAAATTAGCATTTATTCACCACAATTTACCCTTAGCTACGTAGTACTATTATTTTATTCTGTGTCATGTCCAGCAGCTTTGATAGACTCTAATGAATCATGATGAAACTTTCCGATGCTCAGCGTTACGATGAAGAAAAATTATCTATACAACAGGAGAGGCCCATGTCAATCAGTGGGCATTTTACGAGTTGATGAAGAAGCGGAAGAATGTTTTAAGCAATATTTCAAATTACAAAAAAATAAAAACTCAATATAACATTGGTCTTGGATGAATTACAGCCACAGTTTTGTAAATTTCGAAAACATTTCAACTAAAACCCAACTGAAATTTAGAATTAACATAGTGGAATTAACAAGTCGTAAGCAGCCTTTTTTCTTTTAATCATTGCATTTTTAACATTACGGCAAAACGGTATTATTTTTAAAATAAATAAATAACGATACGAATATCATATCATAACGTAAAACAGGAATTAAAAAATAGTACCCGGTTGACCGAGCTTTGCTCGGTATTTTTCGCTCGATTTTCGTGTGTTTTGGAAATTATATTTAGATACAAATTACATACTGATGAAATATAAATAATATTTTTTGATCTTAGCGACATAACAGAAAAAACGGAACTGGTTATTTGAATAAAAAATCATGAGTGCAATTATTTTAATTTAAATTTTCGTGTTTTTAAAAAATACTAAAAAACGAGCTCGAAAAAATAGATTTTCTCCAAAAAAAAAGGAACTTGAAAAAAAAATTAAAAAAGTCAGTCGGTCGGTCTGGGCTCGAACCGGGGTTTTACGATTCTGTGACCGCCCATTATACCAATTAAGCTATCTGTAATCATTAATAAACTGTCAAAATTTACCTTCTTATTCTAACGATATTGTAGCAGTTTTTCATTGCCTAAAAACACGGACAAAAAGACATTTTCTAAAAATAAATCCTAGCTAGATCGATTTATTATCCCCGAAACTCCCTGGACACTAAATTTTATGAAAATCGTTGGAGCCGTTTCCGAGATCCCGATTATATATATATATATATATATATATATATATATATATATATATATATATATATATATATATATACAAGAATTGCTCGTTTAATAATATAGGATATACCGGATAATAAAATGAAAGTAACTTCTCGGTGGAATTTTATTGCGAACAAAATATTGTATAACATTAATGTCCATTGCCATCATGTCGCCTAACTGTTCTGTAGCGTGTTGTCGATGGAGTAGTCCGCTCAGTAACTTTTAATAGTAGCAAACATCTGAATGGATATTATATTGAACCTCAAACTCTAACGTATCAAAGTAAAAGTCGGTAAAACTGTTACAAGTATCTTGACAAACTTAGTGCCTTTGAAACAGGTTATAATGCTACACTACTCGATTTTCCACGAGGTAAAGCTTATATTTATTTAGGAAACGACTGTTACTTTGTTATTTCTGTTCGTATTCTCATGTTATTATCCATGTGAAAGTTAAAGGATGACAGGAGAAAATAAGAGGCAAGGTCTGGAAGGCAGAGAAGACAGAAGACGTTTAAACGTTCACTTAGTGATTACGTTGCTCTTGATAAGACCATCGATCACTAATATTTTATTAGTGATCGATGGATAAGACGATTGTACGTACAATTGACAGATGAAATCATATATATATATATATATATATATATATATATATATATATATATATATATATATAATTGTAATTAGCCGTTGCGTTTCACCGATCTCCAGCACACACGTCTTACATATTTATATGCGATTTGTAGCAAACTCAACAGCCCTTTAGAGCAGTTCATATTCTAGCTTTTCCTAATAAGTTATTGACATATAAAGGAATTTTAACCCAAACCTAATGTGTAATTTGTATGTACCTAAAATAACTTTGATATGTCAGTTTATAATAATTTTATATACAATATGTAACGTAATTAACGCACACCCTCTCAGACACCCCAATTAGTATATTATGTTATAATCATAATACATACACTGAATTTTTAGTTAAACATTTTTATGCACTGATTATTTATCAAATTAGTTATACTAATTCCGGAAGAATGTTCTTGTCACAGTACAAATCCACGAACGCAGACTTTAACATGCTTGAAATAAAGTTCATTTTTCTTTATTTTTATTGAATGACAGAATTAGTAATAATACAAATAAAACTGCACTCTCTTAAAAGTCTTATTGCCTTAAATTACGGTCCATTTCAGTTTGTTTTGACTGTACAGATTTAGTGTGACTGTAATTTACGTAGTTTTAATTATTTTTGGGATAAAAAATTACCTATATTAAAAATGATAGGAATCGATTCAGTAAACGATTCTGAACAAAATACTTTCTCAAAGTGCGTTAATTATGTTACGTGTTGTAGTCTACACTTCCGATTGACTTTAAATATTATATACTTCTTCATTAATTCGTTATTACGACTTCAAATTTTAACGGGCATATATTTCAATTACATTGGCACTAAATGTGTGTGTTAAATTAGCATTTCTATTTCCAATAAAATAATAAAGCCAAATGTCAAATTGGCATTCTACCTCCAAACGCTGTCCTCCTCTCTGAACGTGGAACGTATATACGCGCACTCCTTGTTCACGACACTCCTCTCCTCCGCTGCTGTTCTCGCGGCGCGTATCTGGCGGATCAAGTCTCGCAACCGCGTGGGCGTGGGCATCCGCACTGAAACCGGTGCGACTGTTACGGACGACACACACACAGAAAGCCTTGATCAGTGCATTTGTTTACATGTTAATATAGAAAATAGGAAGCCAGAAGTGTTTTAGCCGCTCAGAAGCGAAAACTACGTGAAAATTAGTGCGGTTAGTAAAATAAATACGGTTTTATTGGTACAGGAACTTTTACATAAATATAGCTTAGTTAATATGTATACAGCAAAAAAAGGAAAAGAAGAGAACTTCCGATTGGCTAATTTGTTAATTGTTTTTAAAGGATAAAAAATAAGCATTGCCAGAGGTTATATAATGCAGGGGCGTATCAAACCCTGGTAGTAAAGCATACTTATATCCCTACACCCAATATAAAGCAACATGAGTAAAAATCCCTCACTAAACAGGGATGTCAAACATTTTAGCTTCCGTCTCATCGGAAAAAACATTTTTCTATGTCTCGTAAAATACGTTTTCAGGGAAATAATAACTAAAAAAATAATATTTATGTACGTATATTTTGTTAATTTTATTCCCAGCTCTAAAGGCTTGATGTGGCCAAATGGGTGAGACCACCCTGACAGTGAGTTCCAATAGTTCTTAAGATTTTATTTAACAAATTAGTATTAGGATTAAATGTTAAGCTATAGCTTTACTAAAATCAAAAGTTAGTGGAAAATAAGTCTTGATTTGTAAGCAATAATTTCAAACTAAAATAATGTTGTGTGAATAAGTCAACTAGCGCCATCTAGTGTCAGGAACGAGAGCGAGGGGAGCTTTGCAGAGAATGACATCACAGATCTCTCAACCGACAGCGCCATCCGAAGAACTAAATTTCTGGAAAGTCTATACTCGCACACTCGTCCCTTTGCGCGCATTTACCTGAATATTCGGAATGTTTCTTTGCTAATTTAAATAAATAGGCGCTGCAAGATGCGATCGGGGCAGAGTTGAACTCGGCGACACAAGCGAAGCTTCGGAGCGGAATTAAGTGAATTAGTGTGTTTAATTATTAGTGTTTTTAACTTTAATTTGTGTAAAGTAAATTAAAGTGTTAATTTAGGTAATTCTATCGGCAATTTTTATTGTCACGAACCTCAAGCTCGTAACAATTGGTGTCAGAAGTGGGACAAAATAATGCCGATTTTACCTAAGGAGGAGACGGAGGGTGTCCGTACCCGAAGTCAACGCCAGCAGGAGACGGACCAGAGGAGATTTGGTGGTGCAACGCCGCAGATGTCTGAGGGCCAGCCGCCGGCCACGGAAGCCGGTCCGTCAGCAGCTTCTACGTCTGTGGCACCTGACTTAGGTGCTGTGATGGTGATGCTGCAGCAGCTGCGGAGCGGACAGGAGGAACAGGCCCGTCAGCAGGCGGAACAGGCCCGTCAGCAGGCGGAACAGGCTCGTCGGTCGGAAGAACAGATGCTCCTCATGAAGGACCTTCACGCTACCTTTGGGAAAGAGATAAGGCAGGTGAAGGATAGGGTTGCTCAACACGACAACCGTCTGTCGGAAGCTGAAACCCGAATCGAAGAACATGAAACCCGAATCAACCATGTGAACAATCGGGTTGACAACGTGATGGCTGACGTGAAGAAAACGCTGAACGAACTCAAACTTGGGGATGGAACTACAGCTCCCGTAGTAGCTTCAGCACCTTCGCTACGTGGGTTCAAGGTGCCACCGTTCGATGGGACTTCTTCCTGGTCAGCCTACAAAATCCAGTTCGAGGCTGTTATGAAAGCGAACGGCTGGAATAAAAGTAAGGCCATGACTGCTCTCACACTAGGCCTGCGCGACCAGGCCTTAACAGTTCTGGAAGCTCTCGGTGAGGAAGTGACTTATGAGCAACTCCTTGAGGCATTGGAGGCGAGATATGGCGACGCTCATCTGGAACACGTCTTTCGTGCGCAGCTTAAAGATCGTGTGCAGCGCATCAACGAAAACCTGCAGCAGTGGGCTCTAGAAGTGGAGAAGCTGGTGCGAAAAGCATACCGGTCTGTACCTGCGCTCATTGAAGGGAACCTGGTGCAGACATTCATCGACGGCATCCGCGACCTGGAAGTCAGAGCTGCTGTGAGGCTCGGGCACCACCAGACGCTTAAGGACGCCTTGGCCCATGCACTGGAAGTGGAAGCCGTGCGGCAGGATCATCGTTCCCATCGCGTCAGGGAGGTTGCAGCAGCTACAGTTCGCGACCGCAACAAAGGATACAGCCCAAGGTGCTATGGCTGTGGGGAAAAGGGCCATCTTCGATCCAGCTGCCCAAAGCGAACCCTAGAAAGGGAAGGTGAACGATCCCAGGAGGGTAGTGCGGCCAACAGCACCGCCCAGCAGCAGCAGGGAAACGAGTAAAAGCCAGAACTGCGGGGCGGGTGCTGGCTGATGTTAAAAGAGCCCCAAGGATCTCGATCTCACAAACCCATGATGGGAACAGTCTAATCATCAAGGGCGAGGTCAACGGAATGCCGTGTAAACTGACCATAGACACTGGAGCCTCTCGTACGGTTGTTAGTTCCCAACTTATAAGTCAGTTCCTTGGGGACTCCGCATACAACCGTGAACGCATTAATTTGGTAACAGCCACCGGTCAGCGTATACCCGTCCGTGGAGAGAAGGAGATGGAGTTGAAGCTTGGCAACGTGATCTACCTGCAAAATGTCATCGTGGCTGATATAATGGACGACTGCATCCTAGGCCTAGACTTTATGAAGAATAATTGTTGTGAGATCGACGTTAAGCAAGGTGTTTTGAAATGTGGACAGGAGGAACTTTTTATGGAAGGTGCGTTACCAGGAAACGTGTACAGCATTAAGAAGATTGTTCTTCCGCCGAGATCGGAAACGATTGTTCCGGTTAGTCTTCCCCGAAACGCTGGGCAAGCTCACCGTTGTGTACTTGTGGAAAGGGTAAACAATGACCTTCCATGGAAAGTAGCTCGAACCTTGGTCAGAACCACTGACATCTCAAGAATACGTGTGCTGAACCTTTGCAACCGAGAACGGTTTTACTGGGTCCACTGTCGAAACGATGTCGAGGACTGGTGTCGCAAATGTACAAGTTGTGCGGCTGTAAAGGGACCTCAGACTCGTAGTAGATGTGCATTGAAGTTGTACAATGTTGGTGCACCATGGGAGAGAATAGCCATTGACGTGGCGGGGCCGTTTCCGGAGAGTGAAAGCGGTAACATGTATTTCATGGTTGTGATGGATTACTTCACTAAGTGGCCAGAAGTCTTCGCCATTCCAAATCAAGAAGCTTCAACAGTTGCAGATAAACTAGTTCATGAAGTCTTCTGTCGTTTTGGAGTACCTTTAGAGATTCACAGCGATCAAGGAAGGAATTTTGAGTCTCAAATATTCCAGGAAACTTGCCGAGTTATGGGTACTCATAAAACAAGAACGACTTCTTATCACCCGCAATCTGATGGAATGGTGGAACGATTTAATCAGACATTGGAGAGGTACCTAGCAAAAGTTGTAGACAATCGGCAACGAGATTGGAACAAGCACATACAACCGTTTTTGTTGTCATATCGAAGTTCTGTTCACGAAAGTACAGCAGTGACACCAGCTTTCGCAAACTTTGGAAGAGAATTACGGCTGCCTGCAGACCTGATCACTGGGATACCACCTGATGCCCCACGCAGTATAACCGATTATACAAATGACTTGCGGAACAAAATGAATGACATTTATGAGCGCGTCAGACAATCGGGCCAGCAAATGTCTGAGAAAATGAAAACCCGGTATGACCGCAAAACCAACAATAAAGGGTTCAACGAAGGTTCATTAGTGTGGTTGCATAATCCAGTCCGCAGCAAAGGGAAATCTCCTAAGCTTCAAGCTAAATGGGACGGCCCGTACCGGATTGTAACCAGGATCAACGATGTGACCTACCGGATACAGAAAGGCGCAAGAGGGATTCCTAAGATCGTCCATGTGGATCGCTTGGCGCGTTATTATGGGACCGATAATGCTCGGGACGAGCATGTCTTAGGAAGGGGCAGTGTTGTGTGAATAAGTCAACTAGCGCCATCTAGTGTCAGGAACGAGAGCGAGGGGAGCTTTGCAGAGAATGACATCACAGATCTCTCAACCGACAGCGCCATCCGAAGAACTAAATTTCTGGAAAGTCTATACTCGCACACTCGTCCCTTTGCGCGCATTTACCTGAATATTCGGGATGTTTCTTTGCTAATTTAAATAAATAGGCGCTGCAAGATGCGATCGGGGCAGATTTGAACTCGGCGACACAAGCGAAGCTTCGGAGCGGAATTAAGTGAATTAGTGTGTTTAATTATTAGTGTTTTTAACTTTAATTTGTGTAAAGTAAATTAAAGTGTTAATTTAGGTAATTCTATCGGCAATTTTATTGTCACGAACCTCAAGCTCGTAACAATAACTTTGTTAGCTACAAATAAATCAGTTTATTTCAATGAAAAAAGAGGAACTGCAAATATGCCCAAACACCACATTATCTACATATTACTAAATCAGTGAATATCAATTGAAAAAATATTATCTGTAGCCACTATTAAGTCCAGTCATCGAGTATACTCGCGCACCATGCGTCCAGTGTAAAATGAATTTAAAATATTCGAATGTATTGTGTGAATATCGACATCAAGGTGGCGTTTAAATGTTTACTTAGCCATCATAAGTTAGCAGTACACGTTGGCCGAACGGGCTCGCTGAGTGCGTTCGGCCAACATGTAGTGGGCCGTTTAGTGTGTACATATGGTAAAGGCGGGATATATGCCCCAGTGGGATAGTTGCCTCATTTTCAAAAAACCTAACTTCCCAAACTCGCGACTAAGAAATAATATTATAACTAAGAGCCGAAGGCACCCCGCACCTGTTAGCCACGACCACGGGCCGTCGTGTGGTGAGGACGTGTTTCGCTCATGTGTGCATTCATCTCCGCGGCAAACTTTACAAACACGTCAGTTTTAAAGGTTAGTTTTGCTGTTGTATTACTTTAAAAGTAGTCATTAATTCCGTTATAATATTTATTACGTCAATAAACTGATTCATCAAGTATGCATCTAGATGTAAACAGTTGCTCTTTTGTTTTTTTATTTTTTTTAAATACTTGGGCATCTATCCCTATCAAAAAGGATAGTTGTCGGTAAAGAACACTAAAAGAAAGATGCCCAGGATAAGCCTAAAGATACAAATAAAGATAACTGCATAGAATGTTCTGAAAACTATAAACAAACGAAGTCTCAATCCGACTAGATTCAACGTGTAAAATGTAGAACTGGCTACATGAAACCTGTACACTTTTCAAAAATTATTGCTCAAGATGTGGAAAACGGAAAGCACTATCCGACTAAGCATCATTTAACTAGGATTACAAAATAAAGATCTTTATTGTATTATTTTAATTTTTTTTAAATAATGACTTTTATGATTATACATTTTGAAATTTATAGGTAAACCCCTTCATTGAAACTTCGCCTGCGGGACACAGGGGAGCGGTCTACCTATAATGATTAATATTTAATAAGAATTTTTATTTTTGTTGAACAAATGTTTTTAGTAAGTATGGTTATTTTATTTGATCTCAAATTGTGTAGAATTATACGATAAAGATGACAATTGAAAAAAAAAAATATTAAAAACTGCAAAATGCTTTTCATTATTAGGCCCATGTTACTTGGTAAACAATTTCTGTTTTAGGAGTAGCTTTCTACTGCTAAAACACCAATTGTCCTCAAAACCTCATAAAAGTTTGGTTTAGTTTTTCGTTTATACAGTATGAAGGGTATCTATACCGCGCCGCAGGCATCTATCCTTCTTAGTAATTTCATGGTGGTGCAACTATCCATACGGGTAGGCTTATCATCAATACCAACTAGATAACGGGTCATGTACAAAATCATAGCTAAATACTGTCCGCATGAATATAAACTAAGAAAAAACATAAATTAAATAACATTTAGTGTGAAATCAACCTTAATTTATAACAAATAAAGTTCTTTTTCCCGTTATTGCCTTGCGAGCTACACTCTCACGTACAAGAGCTCACGTCTCATGTGCACTCTTATTTACTGAGATGGATTTCTTGCGCAGACCCGACATCTAGTTGGTATTGTTGATCGAAGCGGGTAGGCATCTATCCCCAAAAAAGGAGTTCCACAAAAACCAAAAATTTGCAAAATCTGTAATTTATAGGGCCGAAAATACAAACCACAGTTAAACGTAAAGGATTAAACTAGCTAAATTCATGGACATTATTCATATAAAATTGTTTTTTTTTTTAAATTAGGAGGGTATTTCAAAAAGTGGGGCATGTACATGGGCCCTTACTCTATTTGGCATTTGCGGCCAACACTCGCCGACAAGGCGAATAGTGACGGTATTCCGTGTAGAAATCAAAGAAATTTGGCGCAGGCCGTAAACAGCGATCACACGTTGGCCGAGTGTTCAGTTCATAGTTACGCGTTGGAGAAGACTGTAGTGTCGGCTCAATAAAATTGTTTCACGAACATGGCGACATAGACTAATGAGGAAATATATAGGTTCATTGATTATTATTATCACAATCTTCTTTTGCGCCATCTTTTATTAATCACTCTTCTCTGGTGTTATCTAAATAAAATTTGTAGGATCTTTACAAGTATATTGCAGTGGCCGCGATCGCCCTAACGTTCCTCTTCATCTAGCTACCAACGCATGAACGCAGAACGAAACACGCCTATGTGTGAACGGCACCACGAAAACAACACGAGCGCGCTCGGCCAACGTGCACAGGAGCCTTTACATATTGCACGTATACATTATAAGATGCTCACCTCTCTCAATAGCCTCATTTACCACTTGTTTTATGGTAGCAATATTGAACGCCGGGTTAAACCTGTAACAAAAGTTAATGTGTTAAAGTAGTGAAAAATTACATACTAAGTAATCCTCCCAATGAATTGCTAATGAATCTACAAAATTTTAAAACACCTAATAGAATCAGGCTACCTTGCAGAAATTCCTCATACTGAAGATGTGAAAATTAATTGATTCCCTAATGGCCAAATACCACAAATACTTAAACGCTACTCCATTTTAATTCGTTAAGTCTCGTGGTGTCACAGTTACTATGACTAAAGCCTCGGTCACACGCAGCGTATACTCGCGGCGAGTAGGAACTCGCAGCGTATACTCGCGGCGAGTAGGAACTCGCAGCGTATACTCGCGGCGAGTAGGAACTCGCAGCGTATACTCGCGGCGAGTAGGAACTCGCAGCGTATACTCGCGGCGAGTAGGAACTCGCAGCTTATACTCGCGGCGAGTAGGACCTCGCAGCTTATACTCGCGGCGAGTAGGAACTTGCAGCGTATACTCGCGGCGAGTAGGAACTCGCAGCTTATACTCGCGGCGAGTAGGAACTCGCAGCTTATACTCGCGGCGAGTAGGAACTCGCAGCGTATACTCGCGGCGAGTAGGAACTCGCAGCATATACTCGCGGCGAGTAGGAACTCGCAGCAAGTATTCGCTGTGTGTGTGTGTGTGACAGGCTATTCCCCGCGAATAGATTTATTCGCCGCGAATTGAATTGAGCATGTTCAATTTTACACGCTGTGAATGCACACTCGCCGCGACTATTCGCTGTGTGTGACAGGGTAGTCACTGACTCGCTCGCAACGTATAGCCATTCCGCTTAGCGCACCGCTCTGAACTACATATCAGTGCCACTTCGCCGCTGCATATATACGAGAACTTATAATGAGCCAACCAAAAAAAGATTTACTGAAGTGGGCAAATAACGACATAGTTCGTTTTTTTTTTTGGTGTCTATAGAAAATACGAAGAGCTGTGGGACACAAACAACAGTAATTTCATTTCATTTCATGCACTTGGTTTGCCAACTCTGCACAGGCCAACCGAATACAGTATTTAATCCTGCTACGAACAGACGTTACAGATGACTTATTTGTACGCACCAGTCTCAGAAATTCTCCTGTAGAACTCGCTGTAGCAGGCAGGAATGAATACTCGCGGCGAATGCATTCGCTGCGTGTGACCGAGGCTTAAGTGATAGAGACAGCACGAGACTTAACAGAATAGATCTATATTAACATCGATCACTAATAAAAAACGTTCTTTATTAGCGATCGATGTATATTAAAAATAAAATAGTGAATAGAATCTAGTTTGAAAACTACATTCCCTCCTAACAACTGCGTCCACAAAACCTAACAACACTTGTGATGGTCACGCACACATTAGCTAATTAATTTTACATCTTTGATTTTGAAACAAATATTTCTGATGATGTTCACAAGATCCTCGAAATATCATACATAATTAATCCCGTCACCATTAATCCCAGCACTAATAGTCCCAAGTCCCAACACACTATAGTACATTTCTAGGTCAGGCGGAAAAAAGGACATTGACCTTTGACAATATCATCGGGGTAGGCAATCTTTTTTGTGAAGGTTCGTTTTTTAATCCTTTTATCATTACATACATCATCAGAGTGAAAGGCAAGGGTGCCGAGTGCGAAGTTCTTTACAGGCCCTATGTCTATTATTATATAATAAAGAAAGAAGATTATCCTGTATCTAAATGAATTGAAAATCAAATTAACATTAATTTAAGTTTATTATTTATAAATCATGAGTTATTACAATTTTCATTATTACGTTAATAGTAGGTAAGTACTTTAATAAGTAGGTAGGTAGCTAAAAAGACGAACTTTTAATGCTAAGCATTCTTCAGCAGCCAACCTTGAAACATACATAAAACTTCTCATAAAAAATTGTCAGAGACACGACAGACTATTCATCTGTATATATTTCAGAATCATCTTATGATGATGTAGATGTAGAAGAGTCCGACACTTTGATTATAACCTAAAATATCGGCAGTCTTCTTTTTCATAACCGTTTTGGATACTAGACCACGTTTCTTTTATATATCTATAGATGTTTACAATCATTATTCAATGAAGTATGCGACAATTTCCGCTTCTTTCGTGGTGACGTAGTCTTTTATGAGATTTTAATGTCGATGGATCCGATTTCATAATAGTGATAATATACAAAACGTCACAAAACGGTAACAAATTCTTTAATACAAAACGTAATAATACAATTAACAAAACAAACTTAATAAAAATTCATCACGCACGGCGTGAGATACAGGTTTATTATCTCTGAATGGCCGCTTCCTTCAACTACCTGCGACCCTACCCCGTATCATGAGACACGCTTAGCGCATAACAATACGTAATATATAAAGAAATGTATGGAAGCAATAGCTGTCGTTTTGTTTCGATGCTAACATAATAATTGAGGTCAATGTACTTTTTTTCGCCTGCCCTAGAAACGTACTATAGGAAAGAGACCTGCGATGGCTGACCGCTAAGCGCGCTAGTTAGTGGCAGGTGTCGAGGACAAAGCACGCACTAATTGAAGATGAGCGGGAGCTGCTCTTCAAACTATGTAACATGCATTATTTTATTTTACTACGCGGATTTTAATTTTTAATAGCCAATTAATTTGTAGTATCTCTTTTCACATACATTCTACTTAAGGACCATGACCCCTCAGCACGTGGTAAATCAGAACTTAAAATTACAACTAACAGTTTTAGTGATGCTGGGCATTGGGGATCAAACTGGGGTTATTACGAGTGCTACGATAGATCAGACGAACAATGGACTGACCTATGTACAGCTATTTTATATGTGAGCAAAGCCCTATGAGGCAAGCAAACGGAAAGATTCGATGACGGGCTATAGGAACTCTGTGGGCCCTCTAGCGTGCTGTTATTTAGGCCTATCTCGAGAAATGTTTACTTCTCCCCATGATTAAAAAAAGCCTACACTAGACTCCGGTAATCCGGTCCCTGGCTAGTCAATCCTCTCTTGTAATTGTCTTTAACTTGTACATAGATTCGAGTCACGCTACGAATCCGCCAGGGGAGAGAGGTGTACTTCGCGAATACGTGGTACAAACAGGTGCAATTAGTTTGCACCACCACTAATCTAGCTTGACGCGTATTGAATAAAACTAAATTTACGGATTCTTTCACGTTTAATTAAGAAATCACTATATTGACGAGTATTGTCTCAGTTCAAATGTGACAGGTAGCGGCCTAGCGGGCATTCATTATTAGGTATTCATTGTGCTGTCACATGACATTTTTATTATATTTGAGATATTATAATCTGTCGTATTACAAGATACTCTTTTCCAAAAAGTTCCGGACTACCAGGGGGATGTGGCAGTACTCTATAGTCCGACCCGACTTGCAAGACATTTGCTGGATTATCGCGGGTCAACTGTATCTCGAGAGATAGTTACTCCTCCCGCAAAGGCATGGTTCGTGACTAAGTCGTCGTTTTCAGGATCGCTTTACTAATCGAAACTTTACTCCATTAATTGTAGGGGATATCTAATACCAGTAGGGCAAATACAATGCGCTATTGTGCTATTGTGGCCTCGGCTCTGAGCGATGTCTATCCTATTTCATTCAAGTTCAGTAGTTTCTTTCTGGACCATCAACTTATGATGTATTAAGTCTATTTTCGAAATACATGTTAGAGCTTTCCTCGAGGAAAATATAAGTGACAAAGGGAATCCGTACAAGTGGGATTAAAGACATATCTACATTCCTTAAGCATGTATATTTTCAATGACATTGCTTTATTAGTTTTTTGGCGCTATTGAACACGAAAACCATTTAATGTAAAATAAAATTATAACCTATAACGCTTCACAGTTGGACATTACTGTCACTGTTACAGAGTATTAAAGTCCACTGCTGAGAATATGCCACCCCCATAGATTGTCTCACAGGAGGGATATTCATCATAGCTGCTACGCTATGCAAGCTAGTGGGGAAGCACAGTTTTTTTTATTTTGAGTCATTATTAAAGACGCTACTTCCCATCTGATCTGTTTCTCACTGTTGCCTCTTACGAGACTCAGGGGATGGTATGAAGCTGTGGACATTGGCGTCCTTCCGTAGAATGTGCGAGGTTTGAGAACTAAGACCTCCGATGTGCTTAAGAATATCTTGATTTCAAATTATAAAATTATCATATTTACTGAGACTTGGCTTATGCCTAGTATCTTTGACAATGAACTATTTGATTCCCGTTATGTAGTTTATAGAAAAGATCGTTTATGTCTAGACGCATCTAAAAAGGATGGTGGAGGTGTTCTCATTGCCATTTCACGTGAGATATCATCCTCTCGTATTGTAAATTGGGAAACCAATGAAGAAAATATGTGGGTAGTGCTAAAATTCAATAACAACCATGTCACAAAAAGTATTGGACTTTGTGTAGTCCATTTGCCACCACCAGTTAAACTAGAAAACCTAAATAATTTTTTAGATAGCGTGGATAATGTTGCTAATTGATGACTTAGTTGTTATAGGTGACTTTAATATGGGTTTTATTGAGTGGTCTGCTAGTGAAAAATGTTCATACTCATTAGTTAGTTGACACTCAATAGCGAACGAGTAGTCAAACAAAGGACACTCATTCAACTAATCATTCAACTTTATGTCTATTAATGATTTATACCAATATAACTGTATAAGTAACTGTGACGGTAGACTCTTGGACTTAGTGCTAAGTAATTTAACAAACATTATAGTTACAAAACCTCCTGAAATACTTAGTAAATTGGATTCATACCATCCTGATTTGTTAATAAGTATAGAATATGGTCATATTTCCTTCCTTCGTCCCAAACTTCGTATAGATTATAATTACTTTAAGGCTGATTATAAAACTATTATTGATAAAATTAAAAATATTGATTGGTTGCACGAATTTTATGAATGCAAAGATGTCAATGCTATGGTTGAAGTATTTTATAATCGTCTCTTTGAAGTCATCGATTTATCTGTACCTAAACGTAAGATTATTTCAGCAAAGTATCCTAATTGGTTCAAACATAGCTTGGTTAAGTTATTGTCAGAGAAAGAAAAACTCCACAAAAAATATCGCAAATATAATAACCCCAGAGATCACTTAGAATTTCAAATACTTCGCAGTTGGTGTCACAAACTCTTTGTTTCATGTTTTAATAATTTTACACACAATGCAGAATCGGATATTTCGAAAAACCCAAAACACCTTTGGAAATATATTAAACATAAAAAGAAAGGTGAGTCAACTCTACCCGCGTCCATGAAATTGCATAACAAGGTGGCAAACTCTGGAACGGAAATAGCCAATTTATTTGCAAACCATTTTGCATCTGTTTACACCAAAACAACTAACAACAAAGCGGCATACTTTATGCAAAACAGCAATATTACACATTTGAGTAAATTGAAGATTAATGAAACAGATGTCGTAAAAAAAATCAAAATATTAGATGCTGAAAAGGGTGCGGGTTCAGATAGTATCCCTCCCATTTTTGTTAAACATTGTGGCCCAAAAACGTTGTGGCCCGAATAGTACCAGTTTTTAAAAAGGGTGATCGCATGGATATAAAAAATTATCGCCCTATATCTATTCTTTCTTGCTTTTCCAAACTATTTGAAAGTCTTGTGCACCCAGTTCTTGCCAAGCACCTTGATAATTTTCTTACCAGCTCGCAGCATGGATTCAGAAGTGGATTGTCAGTTCAAACTAATTTGTGTAATTTTACTTCTGATCTTTTAAAAGAGGTAGACAAAGGCCAAGAAATTGAAGCCATATACACAGACTTTAGTAGTGCATTCGACAAGGTTGACCACAAGCAACTTGTTAACAAACTTTCTCTGTATGGTATTGGTCCTTCCTTGATTGGATGGTTTAGATCTTATTTGGAGAAGAGATCTCAAATTGTAGTTGTTAATGGATTTGAATCCAAAGAGTATCAAGCTCAATCTGGGGTGCCTCAAGGTTCGCATCTGGGCCCTCTATTATTCTTGGCTTATATTAACGACATCACTACTGTAATCAAAAATTGTCGTTGCTCGTTATTTGCTGATGATTTAAAAATTTATAAACCAATAAAATCAGTGGACGATATAAATCTTATACAGGAAGATCTGAATAGAATATCCCATTGGTGTGACGTCAATAGTATGACTCTTAATGCTAACAAATGCTTCCATGTAAAATACACCAGAAAAGTAAAACCGCTTGTCTCTAGTTATTCAATTGGTAATGTAGTTTTGCAAGAGATACCGGAAATTAAAGACGAGTAACTATTGACAGAAAGCTAACCTTTAAATCTCATATAAACACTATTGTTAAGAAAGCCGCGAAGTTCTTAGGATTTATTAAGCGCAAAAATTATTTTATATAATGCTTTTGTAAGAAGTGTCCTTGAATTCGCTAGTGTCATATGGAATCCACCTTCTAGTGTGCACTCCCAACGCGTTGAAAGTATACAGCGAGCCTTTACTCGACATCTTGCCTTTCATGCCAGTGGTATCTCACATAGGCAGCCTTACTATCAGCGACTGGATAAGTTTAAAATGATGTCTCTCCGAAATAGACGAGTTATTCTAGATTTGTGTTTTCTACATAAAATAGTACATAATAAAGTTAAGTGCAGTGAACTCCTCAACCGCATTTCATTTGCTGTTCCGCGTAAATATCCTCGTTGTCGCATCCAAAAAACATTTCATATTCCTTTCGCGAAAACTCGTCTCGGGAGTCACGCTCCTATCATGCGTATATGTGGAAAACGAATATTTTAAAACCATACCTGGCATTGACATATTTAATGACTCTTATATTGCATACAAAATTAAAATTACAAATCATTTATCATCTAGTTTCTGATACAAATTACATCTGCAATATAATATATCTTATACTTTAATTAAAAATATACATACTCCTGAAGAGAGTATAATATCCACCACATTCCCTTTTAAAAATTAAACCTGTTTTTTTTATATTTAGTACTCCAAATTAACCCTACATTGCATAACTCAATCTGTGAATGTTATGTACACTTGTAATTGATATACATATCAGAGAGTATAGAATTGTGTATGTATTCATGATTGTTATATATGTGTATTGTAAGTGTACTTGTTAAATAAAATAAAAAATAAAAACCTCATCATCATCATCATCATCATTACAGCCCTTCACAAGTCCACTGCTGAACATAGGCCTCCCCCAAGTAATGCCACAAAGCACGGTCCTGAGCCACCTGCATCCATCGACTTCCTGCATATCTTACCAGGTCGTCACTCCATCTAGTGGGGGGTCGCCCTACACTACGCCTACCGGTACGAGGCTGCCACTCGAGAACCTTTCTTCCCCATCGGTTATCGGTTCTTCGAGCTATATGGCCGGCCCATTGCCACTTCAGTTTACTAATCCGTTGGGCTATGTCGGTCACTCTGGTTTTACTGCGGATATCCTCATTTCTGAGTCTATCACGCAGAGAAACTCCGAGCATAGCCCTCTCCATAGCTCGCTGAGCGACCTTGAGCGTCCTCATACGGCCAGCAGTGAAGGACCACGTCTCAGATCCGTAAGTCATCACTGGCAACACGCACTGGTTGTACAATCTAGTTTTTAGAGATTGAGGTATACCTGACGAGAAGATATGTCGTAATTTCCCGAACGCTGCCCAGCCGAGTTGAATCCGTCGATTGACCTCTCGGTCGAAGTTGGACTTACCTAGTCGGACTATTTGTCCCAGGTAAACGTACTCGTCAACAACTTCGAGCATAGTGCTCCCAACAACTACCGGCATAGGTGTGACATGGACATTAAACATGATCTTTGTTTTGTCCATGTTCATCTTAAGACCTATCCGTTGGGAGGCACTATTGAGGTCATTGAGCATAGTGCTTAAGTCCTCCAGCGATTCTGCCATAAGGACTATATCGTCGGCAAATCGAAGGTGAGTGATGTACTCGCCATTGATGTTAATACCGTATCCTTTCCAGTCCAGTAGCTTGAAAACGTCTTCCAAAGCAGCGGTGAAGAGTTTCGGGGATATAACGTCACCCTGTCTTACACCTCTCTGCAGTTGGATAGGTTTCGAGCTCTGGTTCTGTACTCGGATAGCCATCGTAGCCCTACTGTACAAACACTTCAGCACTTCGATATACCGACAGTCAACTTGGCACCGCTGAAGGGACTGCAGCACCGCCCGGATTTCGACGGAATCAAAGGCTTTCTCATAGTCCACATACGCCAGGCAAAGTGGCAAATTGTACTCTTCAGTCTTCTGTACAATCTGCCGCAGGGTATGTATGTGGTCTATGGTACTGAAGCCTTTTCGGAAACCGGCTTGTTCGGGAGGCTGGTAGTCGTCGAGTCTGCGTGCGAGACGATTCGTAATGACTCTCGAAAACAGCACGTAGACGCGGCTCAGAAGGGAAATCGGTCTGTAGTTCTTCAAGAGAGCGTTGTCGCCTTTCTTAAAGAACAAGACCACCGCACTTCTGCTCCACGCCTCTGGAGTAGTGCCACCATGGAGGACGGAATTGAAGAGCTTCTGAAGGACTTCAAGTACCGGTGTTCCACCCGCTTTCAGAAGCTCCGCTGTAATTCCATCCTCACCTGGGGCCCTGCCGTTTTTAAGGTGCTGGAGAGCCATTCTAATCTCGCTTAGACTGACGTCCGGGATATCATCGGAATAGTGTCGGATAAGACTTGCTCTTGGATCGTTACTCACACTTGCGTGTGGCTCCAACGATGATGTGTACAGCTGCCCATAGAACCTCTCAATCTCACTCAAAATCTCAGGTGTCCCGGAAACGATGCTGCCACACTCAGTCTTCAGCTTTGACAGTTGGCTCTTACGGGCAGACAGATCTCTGGCAAAGACTTTGGAGCCCTGGTTCCGCTCGATCGCTTCTTTAATACGAGCAGTATTAAAGTTGCGTAAGTCTCGCCGCATGCATTTGGAGATCTGTCTGTTCAGTTGCCTGTATGCTGTCAAATCTGTTGACGATTGCAGCCTCATCTCCCGTCTAACAGCCATGAGATTAAGAGTGTGATCGGAGAGTTTTTGTGTTCTTCTGCGGCGGGTCTTGCAGAACTTAGCTCCGACCGCATGGACAGTTTCCACGAGCTTGTCATTCATATCGTCCACTGCGTTGCAATCTTGTAGGCACTGAAAGCGGTTGTGTAACTCGAGCTGAAAGTTTTCGGGATTCTGGATTAGAGCACGAGGGGGACGGAGCGTTGACTTCATTAGACGAGACCTCTCCAACTTAACGTTTAGGTTCAGTGTGCCTCTAACCATTCGGTGATCGCTGCCAGTTTTCACCCTTGCGATCACTGAGACGTCACTGAACAGCTGGCGTCTGGTCGTCATAATGAAGTCAATCTCATTTTTTGTCGAACCGTCGGGGCTCGACCAGGTCCACTTTCTGTGGGGCCGCTTCTGGAAGAAAGAGTTCATCATAAAGAGTCCCTCTTTCTCCATAAAGTCGGCCAGCTGCTGGCCCCTTCGGTTCCGTTGCCCTACTCCAAATTTCCCTAATTTCAGCTCACCGCTTTCTCTTGTGCCTAGTTTTGCGTTGAAGTCTCCCATCAACACCGTGTAGTGGGTTTTGGAGGAATGCATGGCTTTGGAAATATCCTCATACATTTCCTCCACCTCCTCATCGGGATGTGCCGAGGTTGGTGCGTAAACCTGTATGACCTTCAGCGAATACCGTTTGGTGATTCTGAGTATCAGGTACGCGACCCTCGTCGACACACTCCCAATCTTTACAACGTTGTTGACGAGAGACTTGTGGACGATAAATCCGACACCTCCTTGGGACAGATGGTCGCCCTCCCGGTGATAGAACAAGTTGCCGGATTCGAGAATCACCGTGTCCTCCCCCTCTCTTCGGACCTCGGATAATCCTATAATACTCCAGCGCAACTTGTCTATCTCTTCTTCCAGCTCCAGGATCTTCTCGTCAGTCCTCAGAGTGCGTGCGTTAAATGTTGCCAGGTCGAGTCGTCGTAGGTGGCAACCGAACCTCCACCGGAGATTCTTAGCACCCCCTGCCCCGCCGTTACCATGGTCGCCACCGTAGCCAGGAATAGCGGGGCCGCCGGGGACTGGGGGCCGTCTGTTTGTGTTATTGTTCATGGGGGGTATAATGCCATAGTTGCCACGCTTGGCGAGCGGGTTGGCAACCGCAGTTTTTTTTTTTTTTTTGTGTAATTGTTGTTATCAGGAAGATGCTGCTGCCCATCTCCTGCCTGTTTCCCTCTGTCGCCTTTTACGACACCCACGGGAAGATATGGGGTAGCGGATATTCTTAACCGCCACTACACGGCAAATGGAATGCCTCATTTCCAGTAAAAAGGTTCCCCGGTTCCCTATACTCACCATTCGAAACACAGCAGCTACTATTTTACACTAGTATTCTGTGAGAGTGTGGTTCTTCCCCGGTCGAGCCGACCCATTTGTGCTACAACTATACTACTAATATAACTGCAGCTTGGCTCTATCATGTAAAATAGTCTGACTCATAACTATTGAATATTCACTTCATTTTTTTACTGGACTGTCCTAACGGTGAAAGTTTACATCCTCGTCAGTTGTCATATTATCTTTGCTAGTAATTGTCCGTCTTAGTAAACTTCGAGCAAGAACTCTTTCAATATCCAAGAAAAAAAGGTCAATTAGACAAATTCTAATCGACTGGATAGTTTTTGAGAAATTATTACATAGTCTTCCTCAAAATGTTGTCTTTTAATCAGTATATTTCTGACAAAATCTCTTTTTATCAATAGGTATTTTTTCAATCAAAACTATAAACTTTTCAAGTGAAAATATTTTTGACTGTTTTTGGCTATCAAAACTAGTTTTGCTGAGGAAATAGTTACTACTGTAACATTTTTTTAAAAGGCAAATTTTATTATTTCAGAAAAAGAAAACAAATAAAAAATTAAACATTTTTAACAAACAAAAATTGTTTCATAAGTTTTATTAAACTACTAGAGTACAAGATTGATAATAATCCCTGGGAATGAAGTGATTGCTTCTATGCTATTTCTACCAGTGGTATAACTTAAATGAATTTCAATGTATCCTTGTAATCAATATATAATAAAATTATTTTTAATTTTAATTGCAACATACAAGACTACAAACACATCTTGCTTAAACAAAACTCAACATCTTAAATATGTATGCTTATTAAAGAAAATTTAAATTTTCTTGAAAACTGAGTTTCAGGATGCTGAAACTATGTATATGTAAGTTAATCTTTTCAAACAATAGTCATCTGAAACTTCTAACTTTGGGTAGTTAATCTAATGATAAGCCCACCATTATCATTGCTAAATATAGTTATAATATTTTACTAAATCAATAAAATTTATCTTCCATTAGCTTTTAGAAAGTCTCAGTTATTTTTTGAAAAATGTCGAATATTTTTTCTTTGTAATAACTAATTATAATAACTATATACTAGTCTACTTATTATTGCAAAAGATAGCAACTCATGAATTAAACATTACCCATTAGGTTTTAGTTTACATATAAATATTAGAGAGTATTTTACTTCTTGAGTAAATGTTCAAGAAGGTAAAAATGTAACTAAAATTAGATACTTTGAAAACAGTAAATTACATAAAACTTATTAGTGATATGTGACTGTGATAACTTTCTATATATATGTACACTTAATAATATAAATATTTACCCGGATTCAGAGCCGTTCATGTTGTTCAATTACAAATTAATGCTTGACAAAGAAGCAGCTTTTTATCCAAGATCCACCATTCACTAACTTGATAAATAGTTCACGTTTCTTCCCTGGTATTCTTTGAAAAAAAGTGAAGAAACCAGATGTAACCAAACAACTTTTCCGAAGAAGTTATAAACAATATGTACTTTAAAATATAGCAAAAGGAATAAAGATATTTTCACAAGCGCTAGTCCCTCAGGAATTTCATCTCGCAGCAGGCCACAAATATGTAAGAGAAATCGCATGCCACCAACGGTACACTAATGTCATATTTTTCACTTTCACTTTAACTTGGCCGAAACATCTGTGGATTATTGTATGATTGCTCGTCTATCACAGAAAATTGATCCGTAAATCTATAAATACAAATTTTACAAAGAATTACTACGGCAACCGCCAGCTGACATTTCCTGCGTTGCAAGAAATTCAACATGGCCGATGGTCATGACATGACTCGCAACCAGCCCACTACCACAATTATTCATATTGTAGATTAACAATTCGTATCTTATTTACAGAATACATAGCATAAGACATAAAATATTTTAAGTATTTAGCTAATATGTAAATTTATTTAAAATACTTTTCAGTTACGGAAATGTTGATAATATAAATATGTGAAAAAAGTATCTGTTATGACTCTTATTGTTGACAAGTGAATTGACAACCATAGATTACTAAGGTAATTGAGAACCAATGAACCAACTTTATAACACACAACCATTTTTTATTCTCGTAAGTTCATAATTGAACGACCGCTACGTGGAAATTTTGGACTCATTTTTATGTTGAAATTATTAATTTTATGTTTATGCCAAGAAGTAATTAAAGATTGCCACATTTATTATATTAAAATAAGTTTACCTACTTATGCTTTATTTTTTTATTTATTTATATTTCTCACCTTCGATTTTGTTCTGGTGGTAAAACACTCCAATCAACTTCGTACATTGGATAAGCCATCTTTGCATTTAACACGCAAAAATAATATCACTAAACATTTCTGCGCGACACAGTAGTTCACGATACACACACAGTGCAAACTGTACTGTTATCAGAAGTGTTTTATCAGGTGCAGGTACTCCTCAAATATCCAATAATTACGTATCTCTTATCAAAAATAAAATTTATCACTGGAAAAGGACAGCAATATAGACATGATTCTATTAATGTTTTATTCTCAAATGTCAATACAGTATATATAATACAATGGGACGAGTCACATTATCTTAATAGGAAAACTCATTATTATTCATTGTAAGTGTGAACCTAATATTAAATGCGGGTGTCGTTATTGATTTATAAGTTATCATCATGGTTCCGTGGGGGCCTTTCGATGCTGTTTCTTTTTATACAATCCACCAGCCATTTGATTCCTTCATCAACACCGTCACTGTAATACAAAAAAATATATTATTGGAGTATTTAGGTAGGTATATAGTATCCTCATCTGGTTGGCATTTTTAAACTTTTATAAAATAGGCAGTTAAATAAATAAATAAACTCAACCAAACGGAAGCTCTCGTAAGGAGAGTCTAAACGACTGCGTGTTTAGGGGTATAGGTAAAGAAACGGGGGGGGGGGGAGAGATAAGAATAATATGCAAAATGTCCGCCTTCTACATTTGAACTCCAGTTACCTCAGATGTTCCGAGGGCTGACCGGAATTACCCTTTGGCAGAGATAAGACGACTACAGGAATAATTACCAACGGCATACCACCCCACATATCGGTCACCTCGTGCGCTAGATAGTCCAGATGTTTTGCTTTTTTATCTGTTTCGGCTTTTACGAGGTTCTCATCTTACGGAACGCTAATGCCGACAAAAATACCTTTTACTGAATCGGATGCACCAAAACAATATCAGGATTATTCACGAAAATAGTTGTGCCTGTAATGGCCCGGTACCAATTAAGCCCGGCGGGGTTATTTTTGAGCACGGCTTCCAACCGAGTACTTTAATAAATAGGTACAAAATATACCCAGACTGGCGATAGGAAACAGCGTTAAAGGTGTGAGATATCTGGCACTGTGGTCGCCACGGATGGATCCGATTGGTCACGGTGTGACCAAGCGTAGTGAATTCGTTAACATGTGAGCCAGAAGTCCATACTAGCAGGCGAATTTTTGGGGCTGATGAACACAATGAAATGGTAAATGTTTATTTACACATTCATTGATATCTGATGATTACTTTAAAGTTGATCCCAACGGATCGCAGCTAAAAAATCCTATTGCCGCTTCACCAATGCCGTTGGGCTATGTCGGTTGCCACATTATATATCCATAGTAGAACCACCTACTATGGATATCCTTATTACGAAGTCTATCAAGCTGAGAAAATAGCCCACATAAAAAGCATAGCCTTCTCCATAGCTGGCTAAAAGACCTTGTTTCTCTTACTGCCAGCAGTTCAGGACTATGTTTCAAATCTAAATACAGTAGACCTTCGATAATCCGGCCCCTGGCTAATCCGCACCCCCTTGTAATCCGACATGCCTTAAATGAATCCGTTACCTTCGCGAATACGTGGACAAATAGGTTGCATTTATTTCAGGCCATTGTCTCAGTTTAAGTGTGACTAGCCACGACAGCCTAACGGACATCCATCATTTACTTAATTTCACATGACTTTTTTTTATTGTTTAATATTTGATATGTAATTTGTCGAATTATAAGGTACTCCTTTTCAAAAAGTTCCGGACTACCAGGGGGCTGTGGCAGTACTCTATAGTCCGACAAATTTGATAATCCGACACCGCCTTGCAAAACGTTTGTCAGATTACCGCGGATCTACTGTATAGGTAATGTCATCACTGGAAACACGCACTGATTTTACCTCTATGTTTTCAAGTTTTGATATAAGGTTAACCACTATGTTTTCAAGTTTTGATATAACGTGTGGAAGATGAGTCGTAATCTTCCGAACGCTGTCCAGTCGAGATGGATCTATAGATTGACCTCCAACTTCGACCAAAGTAAACATACTTGTCAACAACTTCGAGCTTGCTCTGCTCCCAACAACCATATATGTATAATATGCCGACAAAAGGTGTGACATGGACATTACACTTTGTCTTATCTAAGTACATTTTAAGACCTATCCGTTAGGAAACACACTAAAATTTATGAGCATAGTGCAATCTTTCAGCGATTTTTCAATAAAGAATATAAGGTGAGTGATGTACTCGCCACTGATATCGTATCCTTTCCAGTCTAGTAGTTTGAAAACTTTTTTCAATGCAGCGATGAAGAGATTCGGAGATTTAACGTTATCCTGTCTTACAACTCTATGAAGTTGGATAGGTATTGTACTATGGTTCCTGTAATCAGATGGCCATCGTAGCCCTACTATACGGTCACTTCAGCACTGTGAAATACCGACAGTAAACTTAGCATCGCCGAAGTAATCTCCCAAAAATCCAAGGCTCGGCGAGTCAAAGGCTATCTCATACCTAGTCCACATTCGCAAGACAAAGTGACAAACTTTACACTATGTGTATGTGGCCTAGTCCTAAAGCCTTTTGTGGAAATCGGCTTGTTTGGATAAATCGTCAATTCTGCGTGATTAACGATTCGTAATGCCCTTCAAAAGCAACACGGAAATAAGATTGCTTAGAATGGAGATCAGCCTATAGTTCTTCAATAGAACATTATTTTTTCGGTCACCGGTTTTTCACCCGCTTTCAGAAGCTTCAATGTAATTCCATTCTAGACTTACCGTTTCAAAGATGCTGGAGAACCATTCTAATTTCAGTCAGATATTCTGGATATTATCGGAATAGTATCGGATGCTACTCCGTTATACATTCGCGAAACATATCAATCTCACTCAAAATCTCAGGTGCCCCGGAAAAGACGCTGCCACAGTAGGGCTTCAATATGAACAGTTTACTGTTTCTGGCAGGCAGAACTTTGGAAAGACTTTGGAGCTTGAGTTGGTCTTTATTCAAGCCACTGAAAACTATTTTGTGAAAGTTTTCGGTACTTTAGATTAACTTAACTCTTCAACTTAACGATAGTTGTTCAGTGTGTTGTACCTCTTCGGTTATCGCTACCAGTTTTTACCTTCGCGATCACCGAGACATCACTGAACAGTTGCCGTCTGTTCGTCATAATGAAGGAAAACATCAAGAAACTGTCTCAATTCCCCTTTCTGTGGGGCCGCATTGGGAAGAAAGAGTTCATCATGTTGAATCATTTTACGTAAAATGACCAGTCATTTTACGGAGAATAAACCTTTAGGCAACTTTACAATTTTAATTACTATGCAAAAATTGCTTAATTAATGTGAATAAATTATTCAATAATTGAGTTAAAATTAGTTAATTAAGTAATAAATTAATTACCCAGTTAAAGCAGATGTTGCCATTAGCATAATGTCTCTTGCACCAATTAGATGTGCATTCTGATTGAATATTGGTTTAACTGTATGTACACCCATACAGTCTGGAATGTCTTGTTTGTTAGCTAGCACCAATAGTGGAACTCCAGACAAATGTTCTGAAGCTATCATTTTATCTAAAACAGATAGTTTTATTTTTATACGAGTTAAAATTTTGTTTTTAAGTAAAAAAGTTTATTTTTTTATTTTGAACAATCTAACTATATAAGGGCTTCTCTTCTACTAGAGTAGTCTTAGCTTATTTGCAACTAAGCGGTAGTTAATCCACCGCTGCGAAGGGTAAGAGGACCAAAATAAATACAGGCTGTGAGTTATTAGAAGTTAGTCGTCGGGGAAGATATTATATATCTTAAAACTTTGTAAACTTTATTGTGTTAAGTTGACGGAAGGGGTCCATAAGCTAGTCATCAGTTATTACTATCAGGTGGGCTTGTGTTTTACTTTTATATCTTAAAAAATAACGTTATAATATGATATTTTAAAAATGATAACCATGTAGTGGCGGTGTAAGAATGTCTACTACGCCATACCATCCTGTTGGTGTCGTAAGAGGTGACAGATGGAAACGAATCAAAAGATGAGTAGCAGCGTCTTCCTTATAATGACTAAAAATAAAAATGCGGTCGCCAACCCGCTTGCCAAGCGTGGCAAGTATGGCAAATGTACATTTTGATGAATGGCCGAATGAACTAAAATTGCAAAATAGCAGACCGTTGTGAAATGAAAGAGTTTAGAAACAAATTACACTTTTTAAAGAGCATATTCTATTCTATACTTTAGTTACACATATATCGGCGGTAGAGTCGAAATTTTTAGATAAAAATCGATTTTAAGCAAAAAAATCGATAAGTGATAAAAAACGTTCTTATTTAGTGGCAGATTGCGCGGGAACTATATATAGGTGATATCGCTTTTGTATGTGTAATAATAGGTTGATAGCAAATTTATTAATGATCATTTCATACAACCACACTTTCCATTTATATTGTATTGTTATCTTAAAAAGTAGAAAAAACTGCGCTTTTAGGACATTTTGTGTAGCGCAAGGTGGTGACGTTCACCCGGAAAGGGGAGGGAGAATGGATAAAATCAAAATTCGCTCTATAAATTTGCCGATATATAAAAGTACTCCATTAATTTAGCCAATTTTTCCATACACTGCCATCCAGAATGTTTAAAATAATAGAAGCGTCCACTGCTGGTTTTTCTACGTTATCATCAGGCGGCTAACGTTTATTATGTGTTGTTCTCGCGCCGTGCCTTTTTTAATATCACAAACTATGCGTCCAAATAACATATAGAGCGAAGTTTATCTTCATAAAATTTTCTTGATAATGAAGCATAGAATAAATAAAAGTAAATGAAGTAAGTTTCGTCCGTAAGGATTTAATATGCCATGGCTACTAATAACGCTCATAAATCACTTTTTAATTTTCAATAATTTTTGTCACAAAATACCTAATTGTTAATTATGTATAAAAAATAGGCATATGATATCGCGGATTTTTTAAGGATATGAGTTAAGATATTTTATTTTCACAGAATTTAAATTTTTAATTTTAAAGTTTTGCCTTAGCAAGCACCTATAAAAAGAAGTTATTTCTTTACTCTTTATTTTTGTTTTCAGAAAACATATCTTCCTTTATTTTTTGAAAATGTAACCACACTAGGATTTTCTTCTGTATTGTAGTGGCAGTTTACATACATAATTTGTAAATCCAATTTCACACAGAAGAAGTATTTGTAGGCCATACAAATACTTCTTCTGTGTGGGATTTGAATTGGAGGCCATCAGCGCTGCAAGTGCAACTCATTAGTAATCCACTGCAGCATGGGACTGCATCAAACATCATGGGAGTCCGACACTCAAAAACTAATTCAAACTTATAGTCTACCTGATGGTGAGTGACTACAGGAGTCCATCGTCACCTGCAACCAACTTCAAACAAACTGCTACAGATGCATTGTCACCTTTGAGAATTAAGTCAGAATGCCTCACAGCCTGTAATTATAGCGGTCTCTATACCACATGAACACAGCAGTAATAGCTCAGCTATTTAATGGCCAAAGTGGTAAAAAGGCGGTACCCACTCAGACAAACTCTTAGGCAGAAAATAGCCTAGCAAAAGCCTCCTATATGTGCTTCAACCAACTCTTGTCTGGGTGAGAATGTCTTAAGGCATTAAGTCCATTATAATATGAGTTTTAATAAGCCTCAGATCTTAAATTAATACACACCCCTTTGACTAAATATTTCCCTCTTTGAGAAATTGTTTTTCTGATAATCATTTTATGCTATATTATTGTGGCAGTCAGCATATGGAAAATGCAAAAATCTCATATGAAAAATGGTGAAATTCCTAACTAGTCAATGTTTGATTCAAATGGCATCTTAAACCACAATAATCAACAAAATGTTTATTTTCGACTTAAGTTTATAGGAGAAATTTTATACAGAAATTTATAAGAGAAAGTGTATAGCCAGTAATGGTTAGCAAGCTAATGACAAATTAACTAATAGCTTACTTTTGACTTACACCTGCTGCTCTGTACCATAAATTAAATAAGTTAAATTGCAGGTAAACATAGACCTCCCCCATAAGGGCCAATGTTCATCAGTGGACATTGTAAAGCTGTAATAATGATAGTAATGATAATGATAACAATGATGATGATGATGATGATAGGTAAACATATCTGTTACTTATTTTGAAACATTGAGAACACAATATGCTTGTGTAACATCAACAGTGTTTAAATGCCACTATGATAATGTGGGCAACCTTACCAAATGTTTCTTTTGATTCAGAAATTCTTTCTCTGTCAGATGAGTCCACTATGTAAATTACACCATGGCATTCTGCATAGTACTGAAATTAATTATTAAATTATAGTACTGTTTAATAATATTAAAGGGATATACAAAATAATAAGATGTCCACATCATATTAGGTGTTCACTGACATCCACAGACCAATAAATATAAACTTATTTGTTTGTTGACATACTTTATCCCATAATGACTGTAGCTCTTGTTGTCCACCCAAGTCCCAAAAATTTAATCTTACGCCGTCTACGTCTATTTTACCTATATTTAGTCCCACTGTCGTTGTTATTCTACTGGGGTTCATAGCCTTATACTTTTTAGTGTATTTCGTTTTAGTAGCCTCCAAATAAGTCTGGAAAAGAGTGTATTTTATATCGTTAATAGGGAAACTTATTCGTCAATCAAGGAGGCTTTCTAGAATATAATACAATAATATTGAGTGTCTTTAGATACCGTTTTACCAGCATTATCGAGCCCTAATATTAACACGCAGTACTCGTCTTTTTGTATAATGTATTTGTAAAAGCCGTGTAAAAGAGTATACATTTTATAACATTTTTAAATTACTTTACAACAGGTGCACGTAGCAAATCATAAAATATTATTGTAAAAGTTGTAAGATAAGTAAGACGTCATGTTTAAAAAACTTCACGTCAAAGTCAATGTCAAATGTCATAAAATTTACGATTTAGTTTTATTTACAAACAAAGAGATCAACCCATACATTCTAGTTTGATGTGTATTATCAACACATAATATGCTGAATGATGCATGATTGTGGGGAAGTTTTTGGAAACTTTGACGACAGCTTGGTTCCTAGCGAACTAGTAATTAAATTCTTTGTAAAAGCAGAAAGTTTATAACGATAGTGTCTCAAGGTCCCTAGTGGATAAAAAATCATGTTGTTTCCATTCAATGGTGCCGTAGACAGAGAATAGGTTTCTCTGTCTACGAATGGTGCAGAAATGTATTGTACAAAATCGTACACACTTTACGAATCATCATGAAGCAACACGACCGCCAACGTACCGGACGGGAGTAGCCATACGCAGGCGGTTCCCTGTGCCAAAGTATAAGTCCAAATGAAACACAGCGGTCCTATCAATGATGTATAAACTTATAGATACGTTGTCCGCACTCTAAAATGGCAAGATGAAATGAAGCCAATTGGCCACATCGCGCTTAGTCACGCACCAACCTGTCGCGCGACGCTACGTTTGTTTTTAATTTATTATATCGTGATTCGTGTGTATAAACCTGTGCAAATCATAAAGAAAACATGCCGTCGCGTGTTTTCAGACGATGTACAAATTATACCCCAAAAGTTGGACAAAAATGTGTCATTTCATGCGTAAGTTCACAAAACTACCTATTTTCATTTCATTTTATTCGACGACGCCGTCTAATGGCGGCCGGCGCATGCAGCTAGTAGATAGTCAAGCAACAGGCATCCCGTCGTACGGTGTCATATTTTCTTTCTCTTTCTTCACGCGTATAAGTAGTTCTAGTATTTTCGTCGTTTTTAAGCGCCGCGATGTTCGTTCATTACGTGTCTATATATAATACGTCATTGGGTCCTATGCGTACAATAAAACTAGTTGTAAACATAATGCTCTCTGGACTAAATTTAGTTACGCGACTGAATCCTACAAAAATACCAAATTGTTCAGTTTTTTGTTGCAAAAAGAAATCTACCACGACAAATTTACAAAAAGATGGCATTACCTTTAATATGTAAGAAATTTTTGACGAAGTTAGTACTATTTGGGCGTTTTGAAAAAAAAGTGTAAATCGAAAATGTCTGCTGTCCCAGACATGAACACTTGTTTTTTATTATTATTGCTCTGTAAATTCTAACGATAAACCGTAATTTCTTGTACAAAAAATATTAATATAATTAAAATTCGATTTAATTAATCTTGCATTTAAAGAGAAACATTTAAAAACACAAAAAAATTACAGGGGAACATTATGATTTGACTTTCCCCTGGTCTCCTTGGTGGATTTACGATGAAATAGAAATATGTATGTATGTATGTTTTGGAAGAAAAACAATTTTGAGATATAATTCCTTAACACATTTGTAATTGAATAAAACACATCGGTATACAGACTTATTTTGAAATTTTAAAAGGCATGCACCTTGTGAAGAAACCGAAACACAAAGTATGTTTTAACGGTTAGAATTACTTCAGTCTTCTACTTCAGATCTCTTCGTATTTGGCCTTAATTAAGAATTTCATAAATAATTTCTTAAATAAAATTAAGAAATCACAGGAATGTAATTTTTTTGGCTATTTAAAACTACACACGGTAAAATTTTCTAATTTCTATTTTTTACTTTGTCCCTAGAAAATGGCATACAGGAATTTCTGGAGTACCGTCACGGCAATTTTTATACCCAAAGAAAATTAACTTTTAGTCAATTTATGTCATTTCGTATTGGCAACACTCATATTGACAATGTGAACTGCAGCCATTTTGCCACAGCTCTTCCCATGAAGTAGAAGTAAGGAGTACCAACTCCCATAGTAGAATAGTTCAAAAAGTGGCCATCTGTAAGCAGTAAATAACAGTTCAAAAACTCTTCACAACAGCGCTGGAGTAGCTACTAGGACGAAATGAACTTACAGTTGTCGACAGTTTGAAGCGTGCTGCTTAACTGCACAGTAGCTCTAAAATCTAAAATAATTTTATTTAGTTAATATAACCTCGAAAAAGTCGTCTATCCTACTAATATTTTTCGGCACGTTCGTCAAAATTTAGCCCATAGCTATAGTGGCGCCACCCTTATTTAACTGTTTTGTCGTCGCGCCACATGTGAAACCCACCGAAGTTTAAATAACGCTATCAAAAGTTCCGAATCATATACAGTATATATATGCCAGCTCCGAAGTATCCCACGGAGCGTTGACGCTCCCCGGGCTAAACACCTTGCCCGGCGGGAGATCTCGTCTTTTCCTTCTACGGCCACGGTGATGACCCCGACGTGATTTGAACACGCAACCAACAACCTTCAGAAACTACAACTTCAAGACTTCGTCATTATCCTCAAGGACCCCTACCACTCACTACTGAGAATCGTCTTCTGCAGTCTTCAGTTCCTGCAAGCCAGTCCAACTTGTCTTCATCTCGACTCACCGCAGAATTATAAGGCACACTTCTGGCACTTGCTTCGGCACATCGTTCTCAAGAGCATTACTTGCCAGTGCCTAGTACGGCGTGCATTACACATCGGCATATCATTCGCACCGGTGTCACTTGCCCTTACGCACACAGCATGCATTCCCCACCGGCATTAAGGACGTACCGGCAAATGGACTGCACTTTCGACCTCCGGTCTGAGCAGAGGGTGATGTGGCGGCGCTATCGTCTCGCCACATGTGAAACCCACCGAAGCTTAAATCACGCTATCAAAAGTTCCGAATCATAAACAGTATATATATATGACAGCTCCGAACTATCACACGGAGCGTTGGCCGCTCCCCGGGCACAACACCTTGCCCGGCGGGAGATCTCGCCGTTTCCTTCTACGGCCACACTCCATACCATGAAGTTTAGAGAACAGGAGAACGATCCGCCGTAGACGCCGCCGGAGCCGTAGAAAATAGTGTCCCAGAAATATGGACCCCATAAGTGAGGCGCTGCGATCTCTAAGTTCGGTCAATAAAAGTTATTTTCACTCAGATGCTCAATCACTTGCACATCCACGCACAATAAAATATTTCTCCATTTTTTAATATTTCTTTTTGTCAAAAATTACAAAATTACGGAGCGTGAATAATGTACACAAACTTTCATCTACTTGTAGTCATAAACAGCTAACGTCGCAGTCACTACTCACCGACGTCAGCACCGCTATAAATTCTACAATTTTCAACGACAGGCGGGCTATGCTTTAGTACGTAGTGATCGTTCTCCTGTTCTCTAACCTTCATGGCTCTTGCAGTGTCGACAATTATGCAGTCTTGGCAACTTGACTGGTTTCCCGCTAGATTTGACGGGTCAGCGAGGTTGACAACGAGAAAAAACAGCTAACGGATTTTTTAACGGGACGGTTATAGGTATTATAAAATGGATGTATGTATATACATTAGTGGATTTAACTCTGAAAAATAATCCATGTGTGTCAAGAATCGATATCAAATCAATTCATTCTTAATATTTAGGGGGAATGAAAATTCGAAAATCCCTACTTGACGGGTTTCGACGGGATTATAGTATTCTCTACACGTACAACGGGAGCTAGATTTTAATGTAGGTTGTGTTGTGCGAAGTCAAAAAGTTTGTTCCAGATTGCTACGTCTGTTTCTACGAGCACTTAACCCTATAGAGACGTAATACAAGGCGACCCAAACGCGTCCACTCGTCAGTGACTAGTCACTGATATACATATTTCGGAATACTTTTGTTTCCCGCCAGTTGCGACCGAAAACTAGAACCGAAGAGACAGCTTACATTTAAAATATAAATTAAAATCAATTTACGGCATCATGTCCTGTTGTGCCGTTAAATGGTGCGGAAACAACAGTAAATCATGTAGTGTAACAAAAAATAATATTATTTTTCATCGGTAAGTACATTCCTTTATTTTTACCAAAATATTTTCAATATTTTTCTTACGCAACGAGGGTCAAGTTAAACTGGACAGTTTTGACACGCGTCACTCCCCATCCTTTTTGCATTAGCTACAAACATGTATGTCTGTCTCTCCTTATCATAATTAGCCTCGTGACGCTAATGACTAGTGCGGTACGGTGTATTTATTTTGTATTGTCGATAATTATCCACAAAATGAGTATTGTATTTAGATATCGTTTCTTTTGTATATTACATATAGACATATATAAAATTTATTAATACTATATATATATATATATATATATATATATATATATATATATATATATATATATATATATATACACAATTTAATATTAAAGTATTACTAAGAGTAGTAGATTATTATTTACTACTCATAGTAATACTTTATAATCAACAATCAAGTCAACAGTGGTAGAGCCACGCGGCAGCTTTGCTATTGCACGTATGGGCCGACTGAAACCGGGGTGGTACCACGTCCTCACAGAATACCGGCGTGAAGTGGAAGCTCTGCTTCCACGTTTCGTCTGGTGAGTGCAGGTGGCCGGAGGCCCAAATCCCCTCCCCCATCACATGGTAGTGGAATTAAATGATGATAGACTACCCCCAGGAGGGTACCAGCAACCCTGGAGAATCCCTCGCTGAGCATCCACAACAATGTTTCTCTACTCCTGAGCGTGAGTGCTCAGGTTGCCCCGCGTATTTGGTGGGGGGGGGGGGGCAAAATTCCGCTCAAGAATAAAACTGCTCGGGGCAAAAGGAACAACAAGACCAAGGTGACCCTTTCACGCTATCCGTGAATTTCTGCAATATCAGGGGATATCACACTAACCTAAACGCCGTCCACCACCACCTCGAGACGGCGATGCCAGCTCTGCTCTTTTTGACCGAGACGCAGGTGTCCTCTCCGGCTGATGTCTCGTATCTCTCCTACCCGGGTACAAACTGGAACAATCCTTTATGCCTCGGGGTGGAGTTTGCGTTTACGTCAGAGAGGACATCTGTTCTCGACACTTCGACAGTCTTGAAGGTTCGGACCTGTCCATCCTTTGGCTACGCGTAGACAGCGACGATCATCCGCGCGTCTACGGGTGCCTCTATAGATCCCATAGCGGTAATGCCGAAACAGACCGACTCTTTGACCACGGCCAAATGGATACAGATTTGCTGCTACAGCAGATCCCCACCAAAGAGATCGTGATCCTCGGCGACTTTAACGCTCATCACGCCGAATGGCTTGGTTCACGTTTAACCGATAATGCGGGGAGATCTGTTCATGATTTTGCCTTGGCATATGGTCTGACACAACTGGTTACCTCGCCTACGAGGATTCCAGATGTGGAGGATCATGCACCTTCCCTGTTAGACCTTCTGCTGACCTCTCACCAGGACGGATATCAGATTTCCGTCGACGCCCCTTTAGGCTCCTCGGACCATTGTCTTGTCCGGAGTGTGGTGCCACTCACGCTGAAATCGCAGTTGCATTCTGCAGGTTGCCGCTGTGTTTGGCACTATAGGTCAGCCGATTGGGATGGGATGCGGTCCTTCTTTGCATCCTACCCTTGGGGGCGGGTTTGCTTCTCGCCGGACGATCCCAAAGTTTTTGCGGATTCTGTCGCTGATGTGGCACTTACAGGGTATGGAACTTTTTATTCCTTGCTCTGTGGTGCCCATTAGAGGCAAATCTCAGCCATGGTTTGGTCGCTCCTGTAAAATAGCATCATGCTATAAGCAGGAGTGCTACGAAGCCTGGGCTGACGCATCAACGTCCCGGGATGTAAACATCAGCACTCTAAAAAAAAGTATAATTCCGCCTCTAGGTCCTTCAAAAGAGTCATTGCCAAGGCAAAGGCAGAATTGGCGAAAAGTTCGCCTTCCTTCTGGAACCCATGCATTCTGGTCTCTCGCTAAGGCTGTCCAGGGAAATTTCTGTCAGCCATCTCTTCCATCTCTGCACAGGGAGGACAACTCACTGGCCCATACCGCAAACGAGAAAGCTGATCTGCTAGGCTCTTTCTTTGCATCCAACTCGACTCTCGGGGGAATGACGGGGGGAGTACGCCGCCGACCATCCCGCGGTGTGAGTGCTCCATGCCGGAAGTGCATTTCACACAGTGCTCGGGTCGCAAAGCACTCCTCTCCCTGGACATTCACAAGTCGAGTGGGCCTGACAGAATCCCCCCAATTGTGCTGAGGACGTGTGCTCCAGAATTGGCACCGGTTTTAACGCGTCTTTTCCGGTACTCCTACTCCATAGGCGTAGTCCCAAAATCATGGAAGACGGCTTTCGTCCACCCGATCCCTAGACCCGTCCAACTACCGGCCTATCGCCATCACCTCCTTTTTCTCCAAAACAATGGAGTCCATTGTAAACAATTGTGTCCAGGTCATGAGGTACCTTGAGGATCACCAGCTGATTAGTGATCGCCAATACGGTTTTCGTCGTGGTCGATCAGCTGGTGATCTTCTGATCTACCGAACTCATAGATGGGCTCAGGCAGTAGAGTCCAAGAGGAAGGCATTGGCCGTTAGTTTGGACACAGCGAAGGCTTTCGACCGGGTTTGGCACAAAGCGCTTCTTTCGTAGCTCCCTTCCTATTGGTTTCCCGAGAAATCATGTGATTGGATCACCAGCTTTCTTGCAGATTGGAGCATCAAGGTCGTTGTAGACGGTGCAAGCTCCGATTACAAGCCTATTAATGCTGGTGGTCCACAAGGCTGCGTGTTATCGCCAATGCTGTTGCAAACCCGTAACATTCATTGCTATGCAGATGACAGCACTGGTGATGCTCTTTAGACCGGCCGTGCCAATATTTCTCGGGAAAACGTCTCCGAGTACCGGGACAAACTTGTGTCTGAAGTCGAGTCTTTGCTGAACATAGTCTCGGATTGGGGGCGACTAAATCTAGTCCAGTTTAACCCCCAGAAGACACAAGTTTGCGCGTTAACCGCTAAAAAGTACCCCTTTGTCGTATCCCCTCAGTTTTAAGGCACTCCCCTTGTTGCCTCAGCCAGTATTGGAATAATCGGCGTCGACATATCGAGTGACGTGCAGTTTCGTGGTCAATTGGAAGAGAAGGCCAAATTGGTCTCTAAAAAGCTTGGCGTGCTCAGCAGAGCGAGAGATTATTTCATGCCAGCACACCGCCTGCAACTTTACAAGGCGCAGGTTCGGCCGCACATGGAATACTGTTCCCATCTCTGGGCTGGGGCTCCCCAGTACCAGCTCCTTCCACTTGACTGCATCCAGCGCAGAGCGGCTCGAATCGGCGACGACCGAGTGCTTTCCGATCGGCTCGATTCACTGGCACTGCGAAGAGATGTTGAATCACTTTGCATTTTCTTTCGCATATGCCATGGGGATGCTCTGAGGAATTGTTCGGATTAATCCCAGCCGCCAAATTTCGAGAACGCACTACGCGGCAAACGTTCCGATACCATCCACACCATCTGGATGCTTAGCGGTCCACCGCTGTACGTTTCAAAAGGAGTTTTCTTCCGCGTTCCTCTCTGTGGAATAGTTTACCACCGGCGATTTTTCGGACCGATACGACCTAGGAACCTTCAAGAAAAGAGCTTACTCCTTTCTAAAGGGCCGGCAACGCACCTGCCTGGTGTTGCAGTTGATCATGGGCGGCGGTAGTCACTTAACATCAGTTGAGCCGCATGCTCGTTTGTCCCACTTCTAAAAAAAAAAAAATATTAATCATAATTATTTCTTTCGTGTACAGTAACAATATGCATATTATGTAACTGCCTAATATTATCTTGATGCTATTATATATCATATCACATCAATTTGGTTTATTTTTTAACATGAAATATGTTCAATCGAATACACAGATACAATAAAAATCAGGATGAAAAATTACATGAAGTTCGGTTTCACCTCAAATTATCCAAAACCCTGTCAATCTGAAGAAACGTCTAAAGCCCTACCTATATTAGTAGATTTGCCCCAAAATAGTGCAAAATATCTAAAATTGGAAACACAGCACGGACGTACGGCATGCATTGGTGGTCGCGTTAGTGCTTCATAAACATTGAGTTTTGGCGGGAACTTGGCCGTAGACGGATTGTCGCTTCTGTTTTGTCGCTTGAATAATGGTTTGAAGTGGATTTTGATTCGTAGAAGTGATGCGATTTTGTGAATTAAGTGTCCGCGCGTGTGAACTATTAGAGAAAACGACGAAACAAGTGCTTTGATGTCGCTATAAACCTTAAATTATTTTGATCATTTTTTGATAAAATATACAAAAAACTAATAGGCCTGTCTACAGATAGTGTCAGTGACACTTTACTCTCTTACTTTTTATTTTACTTTTAAAATTATTGTCGGTGATTGAAAAGGAACCAGCGAGAAGAAGGTCGAGGAGTCGCTTGTTACTTGATCCGGCTGGTTCAGCAGCGGATTCCCTAATCTCCTATGACACCTACGTTGGGTTCGGGAACAACGTATGTGAACCCCGACACGGAGTAACACACAAGGGCGTCGACCTTTTCCTTTTCTTCAAATAGTTTCAGGCGGGGATTACGGGTCTTCCGAAGTCGTCCCGGTCCCAACGCCTTAATTCTTCAATATGTGCCGCAATAGCCACACCAGTGGACTGTATTTACTTTTTAAAGGTGAAGGATCCCTCGGGAATGAAACCGAGTTCCGTGAGAGAGTAATTACTTTCCCTATCACTTCCCTATATACTTTTTCTTTCTTGATTATTTTATATACTGCTGGTCCCGAACGATTTGTAACGTTGTTCGTCGTCTTCATGTACCTAGGTACATGCAGGTATCGGGCCTCGGGGATACCCCATTGCCCGGATAATCCTCATGCCCCATGACTATGGGGCAGTCATTTTAGCCTATTCTTGGCATGGATGGTGCTACGTTTTATAACGTAGCCGGATAAGAATTTTTTCCCGTAGTTCACCGACTACGGGAAAAGGAGGTTATCAATGGAGGTTATCTAAGTAGGTCTAAGTTGGCCTTTCAGCGGCATTGGGGGTTGTTACTCGACCCTCTAATCGATATAGAGAGGAGTTCTCTTGGAAGAGGTCGCCCGTGCGGGGGCCGAGTGTGCAACGGTGCAAAGCCGTTGAGATGGTCGTGTGGCCCGTCATCGGCACGGTCGAACATGCCGCGCGCTAGCCGGGCCACGAAGTCGGTGATGGTCTCGACTTTCAGATCGGCCGCCATGACGTCATTCCGGACGTAACGACCTGCTCCGACAATCATCCTTAATGACAGGTTCTGCTGAGCCTGCAGTCGCCGCCTCAGAGGGTCGCTCAGAAGCGCGTACCAGGCCGGAGCAGCGTAGGTGGTAATGGTCCGGATATACATCTTGTATATCCGGAGCTTGGTCTTTATCGGCAGCTTGGATGCCAGGACCGGACGAAGCATCGCCCGCGCACATCTGGCTTTGCGGACGACGAAGTCGACGTGCGCAGTCATGCGCAGCGCCCGATCGATCCGGCATCCGAGGTATGTCACGGCCTTCTCGTACGCGATCTTCTGGCCGTCGAGAGTTAGCGGACGTGGTAAATTTCTGAGACGACGAGTGAGCAGAGCGGTTGTCTTACCAACGTTGACGACCATCCTCAACTCGTTCAGCCATGGTGGCAACAGGTCCAGCAGACGCTGCATTTTGGCAATGGCTATATGGGCTCTTCTGGTCGAGGTGAAATAGGCGCTATCGTCCGCATATAGCGCCAGCTCAACATCGTCCTCCTATTCTTGCAGCCTGCCTGCCAATGTTGGTATGTCGTTCGTGTAAGCCGCGTACAGGACTGGAGACAGACAACTGCCCTGTGGGACGCCGGCACTGATGGTTCTTGTTGCGGACTCGGCGTCCTCTACGCAGACGTAGAACTTCCTGTCTTGCAGGAAAGACGCCAACGATTTGTAGCGTTGACTGTCGTCTACAATGTCCCGTGGGACAATGCAGGTATCGGGCCTCGGGGTATACCCCATTGCCCGGGTGTTCCTCATGGCCCATCACTATGGGCCAGTCCTTATAGCCTTTTTAGGCATTGTGCGGTAATTTCCGGGTTAATCCGTAATTGGTAGTATTTTTCCCGTAGTTGGTTAATTACGGGAAAAAGAGAGGTTGTCCAGTAAAAGTCGAGGTTGGCCTTTCAGCGGCATTGTGGGTTGTTACTCGACTCTCTAATCACATATAGAGAGGAGTTCTCTTGGAAGAGGTCGCCCGTCCGGTGGCCGGGTGTGTAACGGCGCAAAGCGTTAAGGTGTTCGTGTGGCCCGTTATCGGCACGGTCAAACATACCGCGCGCTAACCGGGCCACAAAGTCGTGGATACTCTCGACCTTCAAGTTGGCCGCTATCACGTCATTCCGGACGTAGCGACCTACTCCGACGATCGTTCTTAGAGTCAGATTCTGCTGGGCCTGTAGTCGCCGCCTCAGAGGGTCGCTCAGAAGTGCGTACCAGGCCGGTGCAGCGTAAGTAATGATGGTCCGGATATACATCTTGTATATCCGGAGCTTGGTTCGAGTTGGCAACTTGGATGCCAGGACCGGCAAGAGCGTCGCCCGCGCACATCGGGCCCGGCGGACGACGAAGTCGACGTGCGCTGTCATGCGCAGCGTCCTGTCGATCCTGCACCCAAGGTAAGTTACAGCCTTCTGGTACGCAATCTCCTGGCCGTTGAGGGTCAGCGGAGGTGGAAAGTTCCTGAGACGGCGAGTGAGCAGAGCGGTCGTCTTACCAACGTTGACGACCATCCTCCACTCATCCAGCCATGGTGGCAGCAGGTCCAGCAGACGCTGCATCTTGGCAGTGGCTATGTGGGCTCTTCTGGACGAGGTGAAATAGGCGCTATCGTCCGCATATAGCGCCAGCTCGACGTCGTCCTCCCACTCTTGAAGCCTGCCTGCCAGTGTGGGTATATCATTGGTGTAAGCCGCGTACAGGACTGGTGACAGACAGCTGCCCTGTGGAACGCCGGCTCTGATGGTTCTGGTTGCGGACTCGGCGTCCTCTACGCAGACGTAGAACTTCCTGTCTTCCAGGAAAGACGCCATTAACCGCAACATAGCAAGAGGGACACTGGTCTGTTCTTTCAGCTTATATAGTAGTCCTATGTGCCACACCCGGTCGAACGCCTTCTCGATATCGAGAAAGACGCCCAACGATATGCGGCCACGATTGTACTCTGCCGCAAGCAGGTGCAGCACTCTAGTCAATTGTGTGACTGTAGAGTGACCCCTCCTGAATCCGTGCTGCTCCGCCCGAAGTTGGATGCACGGACGGAGACGTCTCAGCAGCAATCTTTCAAACAGTTTAGCTATGTGTGGTAATAGCGTGATCGGCCTGTAGCTGGCAGCTCTACGCCTGTCCTTCCCGGGTTTCGGCAAGACGATAATTTTGCCTTTTTTCCAGTCCTCCGGGAAGTGGGATGTCCGCAATATCCCATTGTAGAGTCGACCAAGCACTACTATGACTCTATTGGGCAGCTGTCGGAGTGCAGCGTTGGTAATCCCGTCGTGCCCCGGCTCCTTCCTCGGTTGCAGGCGGGTTACTGTCCTCCGCAATTCAGCGGGGGAGATGAACCACTCTCCTGCAAGAGACGGCGCGGGCAACGACAGGAACTCCTGTACGCGACTTTCCTTCCGGGCATGAAGCTCCATGAACTCCGCACTTGCTGGGTTCGGCATAAATTGCTCCTCGAAGTGCTCGACTAGGATATCCGCTCTGCCCTTGGCATCGTAGCAGCGTTTGCCTGCGTTATCTATCAGCGGGCAAACGGGAGGTTTGGTTCTGGTCAACTGCCGGTTCAGTTTATAGAGCGACGCATCTTGCTCTTCAGCCTTACTGATGCGCCGATCCCAGGCGTCGCCTCTGAAGGCCTGGACTGCAACCGACAGTTCCTCCGAGATGGTGTTGAGCTGGGTCTTTAATCTGGGGCAGCGAGTACGCGCCCAGAGCTTTCTTAACGCTCTCTTGCGCCTGATCTGCACGCATATGTTAAGCGGCAGATCGTCTCGCCTTGCAGTGATCGGGACGATCGTAGAGGCCGCGTGGAGGGCCTCCTTGATATTTTTGGTAATTCTGGTTGCAGCGGCCTCTACGTCGTCCGCTGTGCTTATCGGCTGGTGTGCTGGAGGTCTCTGCTGCAGGTGTTGACAGTAGAGCCTCCAGTCGACACGTGTCTTAAACGCTCTGGGCGGCGTAGTCACCGCCTTCAGGCCAAGGGTTATCAGTAACGGGAGGTGCTGTGAAGAAAGGTCGTACAGCACTTCTACCACTATCGGATAGTTGACGTTCCTAGTAAGCACGATGTCTAATACATCCGGATGCCTCATTGGGTCAGTAGGAACGTGTGTTGGTTCCTCGGGACCTAAAACGTCATACGAGTTCTTATCCGCATCTTCATATAGTTCATGACCCGGCGGGGTGATCACTCTGGACCCCCACGCCGGGTGTTTAGCGTTCAGGTCCCCGGCGACAATTGTGGGTGTGTCGCCTTCCATCACCGTCCGGATGTCTGAGGAGCAAAATGGAGTCCCTGGCGGGCGGTATGCCGCGTAGATTCTAAGTTCCTCGCCCGCCGCCTCCATTTTTATGCCGATAGAGCGCATAGTCTGGTAAGGTGGTAATTCCAGCTCTTGATGGACGATGTCCCTCCTCACTAGAACCGCCGTTCCTCTGTAGGCGGCCCCTTGAGCAGTGACCTCGTCCCTCCTGTAGATGTGATAATTCGGCAGCTTAATATGCGTCTTTGGGTTCAACTTTGTCTCTCCCAGCAAGATGATGTGTAAATCCTGTTGCTGGGCGACTGTGCGGAGTTCATGCAGCTTCTGCTGTATTCCGTCCGGGTTCCAATAGAGGAGGCGCAGATTACTCTCCTCCGTAATGCCGGGCAAGAAGGTTTGCCAGCGCCTTCATTATCGCTGTCACTGGGTCTGTCCCGGCTCTTATGTCAGCCAGGACTTGCGTGCCGACCTTGATGGCAATACCAACCAGACGTTGGATTGCATCTGCTGTTTCGAGGCCGGTGGAAGGTGTTCTCCTGTAAGAAGGCGTTGGCAATTGTCTCGGGTGTGGTTGCTCCTGGTCCTGCCCTCTTGGCTTGTGGGTTGAGCGCGCTCTAGATTTAGAGCGGGCTCTACGTTCTGGTAGGGCCCTTTCTGGCATTGTACCCACGTTGGTTGTCTCCCGAGTAATCAACGCCTTTTGCGAGGCTACTGGTACTGTTGGTGTCGGGGTAGAGGTAACAGCCTGAGGAGGCTGCGCCTTCTTCCTACTTCTCTCCCGCCTCCTCTTCTTTGAGGGTTGCCGTTCTGTGGCAGGATTGGCGGGAGGCTGTAGATTCGCCCCGGTGGTTGCCCTGGTCGTCGTGGGTTCCACCGTTTCCTGGGATGTTACGGGTGGGGGGGGGGGGCTGGTTGCCTGCCCTTCCCGGTGATGGTGGTCCACCCGTCCTGCTGAATAGTGACAGCTTTCGGGCGACTCTGGGGGGCCTTTTTTGGTGCCTCCGGGAGTAGTCCCGGTAAGGTTAACCCCTGCCTCCTGGCAGTCCTCCTCAGGACTGGGCATCTGCGGTCATTTGCCGTGTGGTTTTTACCACAGTTGGCACATTTCGGTTCTTCTTCTCTACCCCGATGGCAAAGGCTTGCAATGTGCTCGCACTGCACTCGCGCATCTCACTGGCCTGAAGCAGTTGGCAGAGGCGTGCCCGAAGGCCTGGCATCGGTGGCATTGGGCTGGTCCTGCTTTTCTTTGCCGGGCCTCGATGACGACCCCTCTCATGTAGAGGAGTTCGTCGATGTTATAAAGGTCCTGGAGCAGCTCCAGGCTCAAGTGGTCCAATTGGGCAAAGTAGACGCAGCCAGGTCTGCTTCTACGAGGTGGTATTGCCTTCACATATTTAATGGGGAAGCCTTTTGCCCTTATAACCTCCTCTATGTCCTTGGTGTCCGTGCCCATTGGTAGACCCCGGATGCCCACTTTAGTGGGCTTGTCCTCCTCCGGGGTATAACAATACCACGACAGTGTTGGTGTTTTCTTTGTCAAATCGACCATATACCGCTGTACTGTGCGGAATTCGTTAGCACTTTGCGGTGTAAATCTAACGCCTTTCCCAAACGGACGGGCATTTATGGGGTGGCCCAACATATTATTGAGCTCCTTAAAATGCCTCGTCCAGTCTGGTAGGCATTCGGCCACTATAGGTGGGTAACGGCCCTTCTCCTGGTCGGCAGGCTTCTCAGTAGGCGCTGCCGCCGTTGGTGGTCGTGGTACTGCTGGTGCAGCTACCATATGGGCATAACTGGTAGATGGCCGTTGGCCATCGTCCTGTGGGAGCCCGGACGGATTTATTGTTGCCACCGGCGATGATCGGCCGGCGGATGCAGCGAGGGTGGCATACGTGGTTGACCCCCAACTGAAGGATTCCTCACCCCCCTGCTCATACTGGGCCGAATCATGGCTTCGCCGATCCGGTGATATGGAACGGGGGGGAGGTTGCGGTGGAGAAGGTGACCTGGGTGGCGATCTTAGCACCTTCTTTGTGGTCGCTCTGTGGTACTCTTCGTCTTCCTCTGATGAGGTTGGTGCTTCATCGGAAGACGGTTGGGAGCCAATCCGTTGCCTCTTCTCATACAAGGAGGCTTCCGTTTCCGGAGGAGTATGACGTCTCGCCGTTTTCTTTGCCCGCTGCGGCTGAGGCGACGGTTCCTGCCTAACCGTGTGCTCAGACACGGCCGGCGTGAGCGCGACGCCCGGTGCGGGGTCTTTCCGTGGCGAGACGGGTTTTCTTTGAGGGATCTGCGAAAAGGATGACACTATTCTAGTGCGCTCCGGGTTCGACAGATCCCTCACAGCCAGTGGTCGTTCCAACACACCTTTTCGGTCCGGTGGTTTTCTAGATGGGGGGGGAGGCTCCCCCTTTTTCTTGTCGGACATGTTGACCTACCTACGTCAGTCAGGTAATCTACTATACGGCCCTGTCTAATATGTGGTATGTGAAATGGTGACTTTCCACACTTGGGGCACTGCCTACCCCTTTTGTAATCAAAAGGGTTGGGGGAAGTGCTAAGGTGGCACTTTATAACGCGACTAGGCACAGGACGCACGGAGCGCATAAAGTGCCAAGAATCAACTAGGGGCCGGTGACCTCAACGCCTCACGGAATCACGGGACTCAACGTGGGCGGAGTTTGTCGTACCGGCGGTTATTTGCAGCCACTGTAAAACTGCAAGTAACGCACACCTAGGAGATCCTTAACGATTTGTAAGAAAACCCGTTTACTGAGCTACCACAAAGCTATACGCGAAAGAGAGCCGCGCTCTCTGAGTGATTACGCCACTTAATTACATCAATTGGTACTATCACTCTCTCACGGTTTGCCCAATATCTTTATTTGTATAAGACATACATATATACATTTTATTTATAAAGATAGCACAAAAAATATCTATACTATGATATACATTACATTTTTATATCACAAAAAACCTTTTATTTATTCAACAAAGTATGCCTATTTTACAACATATATACTAAGTTAGGATTCTTAAATATCTAACATATAAGGTTGAAACAATGTTCTTCACTTGAAAATATAAATATCTTTACTAATATAATAGTTTAATTTACATTTTTCCTATACATTTTACTATATAAACACTTTTAAATTTCTTACACAAAACTATCAATATTTCACTAATCCAAAGGAATTTTCACGTGAAAATAACACAGAATTCACCTATTTTGCTCATACAGTCAATCTAAAATATTTTACAAGTCAATTTTACATAAATTGCTGAAATTTGCAAATATTTAAATTTCTACTTATTTTGACCTCCTAAGTCAACGCGCGGCTATGAAGTCACACTATTTGAACAACTATTTCTCACACGACTTTCAATTGTCGGCAAAAATGGCAAATTTAGCACACACAGCTATCAACCAATAGTAGGTGAACAACTGATTCTGCGAAAATAAACATTTTGTTTTCATACAAAACGTATCAAGCTCATATAAGATAGTACTTATGCAATTAATCTCCATTAATTCTATTTATTCACAAAGTGATCATTTCGACCGGGGATTAAATCCTGGTCTCTAACTTTATTTTAATATTCCTTTAAATTAACATTATTGGAAAGGTGATTTCAACCGGGGAACTGAAACCGGAAACATAATTTATATCTTAAAAATTCCCAATATGAATTTATTAAGAAAATATTACAAGAAAACGACAAACTAGTCCGGCCTGGGAATCGAACCCAAGACCTTCAAATCATTAATTCGATATTTCTTTAAGATTCAACTAAGTGTTTTCTTATTAGAATATTATTGCTCGATAATTTGTTTTTAGAAGCTGTTCGTAATCGGTTAACTAATAAATTGAAATATTGTTACGAGCTTGAGGTTCGTGACAATAAAAATTGCCGATAGAATTACCTAAATTAACACTATAATTCACTTTACACGAATTAAAGTTAAAAACACTAATAATTAATGTCACTGATTCACTTTATTCCGCTCCGAAGCTTCGCTTGTCTCGCCAACTTCAATACTTCTCCGATCGCGTATTGCAGCGCCTTTATATAGGGCTCTTCCACGAAAACATCCAGAATATTCCAGAATATTCGAGTAAATACGCGCGCCAACCGACCAAGCGCAGAAAGATCGAGTGTAGAGCTTCTAGAAAGTTTAGTTCTTCAATTTGATACTAGATGGCGCTAGTCTCTTCGGCTCGTCGACTTCGGCGCGTAACACTGCCCCCTCCTAAGACATGCTGGTCCCGAGCATTATCGGCCCCATAATGTCGTGCCAGGCGATCCACATGGACGATCTTAGGAGTCGCTCTTACTAGATCTATCCTCGGTTACGAATCGAAATGCAGATGCGTTGTCACCCATGGGGACCAAGATGGAATGCCTCGTTTCCAGTAAAAAAGATCGCCGGTTCTCTACACTTTCCATACGAAACACAGCATTAAGCTACTATTTTACGCTGGTATTCTGTGAGAGCGTGGTCCTTCCCCGGTCGAGCTGACCCATTCATGGTACTACTAATATAACTGCAGCATAGCTCTACCACTTATTAAATATTTTAATTTTTTTATGTCAAAGTAATTTTATGTTAAAGTTCAACAAATCACTAAAAGTTTATTTTAAACTCCTTTATATCATCTTGAATTTTTTTCGAAGTTGGCATTTATATTTTACCTGCTTGAAAATGTTAGTACATTTAAAATTTCATTTCTTAGTTGCACAGGAAAATTAAAATCACAGTCAAAAGGTAGTTACTGATACTGAAAGCATGTATTAAAAAAGCTAAAAGTTTTTTCAATATCGATAGAAAGCATAAAGTCATTACAATGCAGGCCCTAGCGATCGTGTTCGGAATCTCTTCGGAATAGTTCGGAGTACTTCACAGCGATCAAAACTCCCCCCGCACCGCAACAAGTTGACAAAATTGTTTTCTTTTAAATTCGCATGCATTACTTCTCTATAGGGTTAAGTGCTCGTAGGTCTGTTTATATTGAAGTGCTATCTTATTGTCGAATGAGTAACGTTAAAATATAAATTAGCTCGTAAAGTATTTGAAATCAGTAAAATAGAATGTTTAAAGTTTTTGTTTCATTTCATTTCAAACTTTTTGAGCGAAGATTCGTCACGTCCAGATAGTCACGTGATTTCTTACCGGAAAGAATTTCGTGACTATCTGGAATTATAAGGAAATGTGCATATGTATTTCCAGCATTGGACGTCGACCACTTTATGATGATGATGATAATGACGATGCACATGCATCATAAAATGGTGCACACACATACAATCCTGTTATCTTTACATAAATATAAACTTAGGTTTAAAAAAGTTATTTATGTATGAAATACCTACAGAAATTTTATTCCATCATCACGATTAATTTTTTTGAAAGAGCCTCCTAGTTGCTAGATAAATTTTACTCAAGAAACGGAATAACTTTTTAGACACCTACTTAATGGAAAAAAATATAAAGAACATTTTATACAAAATATAAAAAGTCATATACAAGCAATATTTGACTGGCCTGTTGGTCTAGTGGTTAGTGACCCTGACTGCTATGCCGGAGGTCGTGGGTTCGATTCCCACCCAGGACAAATGTTTGTGTGATGAGCACGATCATTTGTTCTGCGTCTGGGTGTAATTTATCTATAATATTTATGTATTTAGAAATATATAAGTATGTTTATCAGTTGTCTAGTACCCATAACACAAGCTCTGCTTAGCTTGGGACTAGATGGCGTTGTGTGATAGTTGTGGAATATATTATTATTAAAAACAAGCTGTGTGGAACATTATTTTTTTTAATCATACAAAGTTAAATAACAAAAGTCATTCTGTTTCACCAACTCTTAAAGAACTGACTTTTTAGAAACGGAAACTTTTTAGATTGAAACGTTTTAAACATTTTTATCGTATTGGTACGAGCTTAGGGTTCGCGACAATAAAAATTGCCGATTGAATTACCAAAATTAACCCTTTAATTCACTTTACACTAATTAAACTTAAAACACTAATAATTAATCACACTGGTTCACTTTATTCCGCTCCGAAGCTTCGCTTGTCTCGCCAAATTCGATACTTCGATTAAAGTAAATACGCGCACCAATCGACAAAGCGCCGAAAGTTCGAGAGTCAGCTTCCAGAAGCTTAGTTCTTCGTTTCGACAACAGATGGCGCTGTCGGTTGAAAGATTAGTGATGTCATTTTCTAGAAAGCTCTCCCCTCGCTCCGTTACCCGACACTAGATGGCGCTAGTGCCAGATGTCAACTTAGCCGCGCAACAGTATAATAAAGATAGTGGTAAAGTAAAATGCGTGTTCCTTGTCATTTAACTTGTATTTTATCACTTAACTACTGACTAACATTTAAATTAGGCTTAAATATCTAATAGTTCACTAAAATATTTAATTTTCTTATCTATACAATCTTAGCCTATCCACGTATGCATCCTTTATCTATAATCATCTTGTCTTAAAATATTACATCTTAATCAATTAATTATTTAAAAGTTATAATCACTCACAAAGTATACCGAAAACATCGCAACGTGTCTCTGTTTTGTACAGAGTGGTTGCGCGGAAAACCATTCGTATTATGTTATATTTGGACGGTAGGTGCCAAGTCGTTTATTCCTTTCCAAAACGATATCACTCATACCCTCCTATCGACACATCGGGGTGGTGGGGTGGGAGGGGAAAGAAGATGATTCTAGAATGTCACGTAATCATCGGAACCGAGGATATATAAGGCACGCGCGACCGACGCGGGCCTCCTCTTCCCGTCGCAGTCGTCGTTGAAACCACACAGCTTCTTCCCGCAGCGCTCGTCGTTGAAACTACAACGCTTCTCTCACGACGTACCCCTGGGGCCCCAGAGTGTCTGTCCAGAAGAAGTTCCGGAAGTCGCAGCTATAGTGCTCAACAAATAGGAGAAACCCCGGTGAGTCAATATTCCTTTAATTACTGCCTGCCTGATATAATTGTTTTAACCCGCTCCAATTTTGTTTTTCTCCTAATCAGGCAGAATTCCCTTTCATCGATTTGGCACAATAATAGTTTTAGTTTTAGGGAAGAGCGAGTGCATTGTACCGCATGCTATAGTAGTCGCTTTACGTAAGCGTAGAAGCAATCGCATATACAGTCCACTTTAGTTAATATCTCGCGTAGTAGGTTTAAGGTTCGACCGGGGAATTAGACTTCGGCAGCCTTAGATACGTGGCTCCACCATTTTATGGTCACTTCGGCAGGATTTGAACTGGGTTTAGTGGTCGTCCAACTATTTCTGGTCGAATTATTAAATTAATTATTTAGATAATGCACTCTAATTTATGGAATAGACTTAAATAGTGTTCGTTTAAATTTAAATTTTGATTAGGTACTCGCAAACAGAATTATTCGTTTTATAGCGCTCGTATTTGGTTAAATTTAAAGCTTATTAAATAATTGAAACAGTGTAATAGGAACCGTTTGATACGCTTACCCCACAATTTTGATAAAAATATTGAGTTTAGCGAACAACGCGTCACCTCGACTCGCTGTGCAGGTGTTCGATTTAATTACGTAATACGGCATACCGAGTGTCCATCCTTCATTGTTTGTGCGTTGTGAGATTAATTGTGATTAATATAACTTCATTATAATAATTTAAAATGGCAGTTAGTGGAAGTGAAATCAAAATTAAAACGCTTTATGCCAAGAGGGACATACTCTTTTCGCGTATGCAGAATATAAGTGATCATATAAAGAACATTAATATAGAAGCAGTGCGGGAAACCTTTTTAAATGAAATTGAAACGGTAGATTCTTTGCGAACGGATTACGAAAGAATATTAGACCAAATTAATCATTTGGAATTACAAATCGACCCGAAATACATAGTGAACTACCAACCGCTGCTGGCATTCGAAGATATGTTGTGTCGCGTGAAAAGAACTGCGAAATCCCTACAATCTCAAAACGAAGCAAAGCCGGAAACACAGGTACGTCCACGTGACTCAATTAGGTTGCCGCCAATAGATATCCCGGTATTCAATGGTGATATTAAGACGTGGCCCTTCTTCTTCAGTAGTTTTCAAAGCAATATACACAATAACCCATCGTTATCGGACGCTGAAAAATTATATTACTTAATTAGTAAACTTAGTGGCAGGGCACAGTCGATCTGCTCTGGTTTTACACCTACAGCAAACAATTACTTATTAATATTTGAAACGCTTAAAACTAAATATGAAGATAGGAGAATGTTAGCTTCCGAATATTTGAACCAGATATTCAATCTTAAACCTATATCATCCGCGAACATCAACGGCTTAGAGCAGTTTCTAGATAAATTTGTGGCATCAGTGGCTGCACTTAAGAATTTGAAATTTAATGACCTTATGGACGTGGTGTTTCTCCATATTGCACTAAAGAAATTAGACCCCGACACCGTGCGTGCGTTTGAAATGAAGCATCGTAGCTCGGAGATGCCTTCCTTTCATTCATTAGCATCGTTCGTGCGAGATCAAATAAAGGTGATGCAGCGCTCTCCGAACGTTAAACAGGAGAATAAAAGGTGCGTCGACCGTAGACAGACTCAACCATCTAAAATAGCAGGGTCGTTAACTCACGTAACCGCTACGCCAACATCACTCCAGCATACTTGTATCGTATGTAAAGATAAACACGGTAATTTATATAATTGTGCGACTTTTCGCAAATATTCACCAAGCGAACGTTACAAATTAGTAAAGTCAAACAACCTATGTTTGAACTGCTTAAGCGATAAGCATTTAGTTGCAAAATGCAATTCGAGTTCCGTATGTAGCAAGTGCGCCAGGAAACATCATACGCTATTACATTTTGAAAATAGCAACATAGCGGCGTCAAGTAAAGCGGACAAGGAATTCACCCCTACTAAGGTCAACGATTCTAGCGGTCGACCTGGTGATGTCGCTCTGTGCTCATTGGCAAATATGGGAGCACAACCTCCTTCAACCGTGTTACTGGGTACGGCACGTATTTTGGTTAGGGATTCGCGTGGAAACGAACAAAGCGTCCGTGCACTGCTGGACAGCGGAGCCCAAAATAGCTTTATAACGCGACAATGTTGTCAGCGCTTAGGCTTAGTAATAAATAGGTCACTTTCATGTCCTGTAGTTAAAGGCATCGGAGGTACTAGTAAAGCTACCCAGGGATATATAAATTTAAAATTTTATTCTCGGATAGATCGTAATGTTAACTTTGATATAAATGCACTAGTAGTAGATAGGGTCACTGAACGGTTGCCAACCGTTTCGGTTGACACCTCGGCATTGATTGAATTTAAAAATTTGACTCTAGCGGACGACACTTACGCCGTTCCTGGAAACATAGACATGCTCATTGGAACATCGCTTTTCCCTCATCTTTTGTTAAACAATAAGGTCAGGGGCAACTCCTCGCATACCGCGCCTTACGCACTGGAAACCGTATTGGGCTATGTGATCCTTGGCTCCGCCCCCATCATAGGTAGTATTTAGATGACAGGTTATGCGAGGAAATTTACGTCCGCACGACCGTTCGTGATCGCGACGGTAGATATAGTGTAGCGCTACCCTTTAAGGGAGATGTTTTATCTCTCGGCGATTCGCGTCAAATGGCGGAAAAACGTTTCTACAGCTTGGAGCATAGGATGCTCGCTTCACCCCAGTTAAAGGAAGCTTACGACGGCGTCATTAACGAATATATAAGAGAAGGTTACATATCACTTGTGGCTTCGAAATTAGATAACTACGAAGACACACCGTCGTATTTCATACCACACCACGGAGTCATTAGAGAGGACAAACTTACATCTAAGTTACGTGTAGTGCTGGACGCTAGTGCTAAAACTAGCACTCACCTGTCGCTTAACGATATCCTCTATAGTGGGCAAAATTTACAGGGCAGTTTATTTAATATAATAGCCAATTTTCGTTTGTTTAGTATAGCACTATCCGCCGATATTCGCCAAATGTTTCTTTGCATAGGGGTCCGTGAATGCGACCGTAGATTCCAACGCATTTTATATCGTTTCAACCCAAAGGAACCTCTAATGGTGTTTGAATTTAACCGCGTTTGTTTTGGTTTAAAGTCGAGCCCATTTCATGCGTTACGCACAGTGAGACAGCTCGCTCACGATGAAGGTCCCTCTTATCCTAAAGCTAAGAGGGCAATTGAGAGCGGATTATATATGGATGATTTTGTGTACTCGGTCGATAGCGTGGAGGAGGCAACCCTAACCATCGCCGAGGTTATAAGGCTCACGAAATCGGGTCAATTCGATCTTGTGAAGTGGACTAGTAATTCGCGTCCGGTTTTAGATACAATCCCACTATCACACCGTCTTTCGGCGATAAAGGAATTCGACGATTCTGATACACACAAGGTGCTCGGTCTGTGTTGGTCACCAGAGTCCGACGTGTTTAGCCTTAAGGTAAATCCGCCCGTAGAAAAATGCACAAAGCGCACAATACTGTCATGCGTTGCTAGATTATGGGACGTCATGGGTTTCGTAGCTCCGGTGGTATTATACGCTAAGCTTTTGATTAAACAACTTTGGTTATTTGAATGCGACTGGGATGACTCGCCGCCTGACAGCATTGTTCGGTTGTGGCAGGGTTTTAGAGAGGAACTTCCTTTATTAAGAGAAATTAAAATACCGCGTCATATAAACGTAGATAGAAATAGCGTCACAACGGTCGTTGGGTTTGCAGACGCCAGCGAGAAGGATTACGGAGGCGTTGTATATTTCCACGTCCAGAATAACGGTAGAAATTCGATTAGCCTCATTAGTTCTAAGTTGAGAGTCTCCCCCCGTAAGGTTGTCTCTCTGGCGCGCTTAGAGCTTTGCGCAATATTAGTACTCACCAAGCTTTTTACCGCAGTTATCAGCGCATGTAGGGATAGAGTTCACATAGAAAGGATATTTGCCTTTTCCGACTCCACCGTCGCCTTATGCTAGGTTCATTCTTCACCCCACCGTTGGGATACGTTTGTCGCGAACCGAGTGGCCAAGATACAAGACGAGTTAGAAACGCGGAACTTTTATCACGTGTCCGGTACGGAAAACCCCGCCGATTGTCTATCCCGTGGACTCACCCCGATGCAAATAATGGACCACCCGCTTTGGTTCCACGGACCTGCTTGGGTTCACTTGGATCCCTCGCAATGGCCAATAACCGATTTCGAACCTTCGTCAGTGTCACAACCGCCGGAAGAGAAGAGACACGTTCTAGTGGCGAACGTTTCGAGCGAGGTTTCTCCAATCATTGCTTTGGCGAACCGCTTGTCCTCTTGGTCGAAATTATTGCGTAGCGTAATTTACGTTTGTCGATTCGCGAAGCTTTTACCGCGACGTTCGTGTGTCTTAGCGTCCGATTACAACTATGCCGAGTCGCTAGTATTACGTGAACTTCAACGTGCGCACTTCTCTGAAGAAATTAGAAGATTACAATCGAATAGAGCTTGTAGTCACGCCTTTCAACGCCTTAAGCCATTTTTACAGGATGGGATTGTAAGGGTAGGTGGACGCTTGTCCAACTCGCAATTGAGTTTCGACCAACGGCACCCTATTGTTTTACCGCGTAAAGACCATATCATGAACTTATTAGTCGATTACCATCATAAATTGAACTCGCACGCTGGCCCCGACTTGTTGATGTCGATTTTGCGTCAGAATTATTGGATTCTTTCTGCACGTAGTTTAATACGCAATCGGGTGCACAGATGTATAGCTTGCTTTCGGGCACGCCCCAAGCCGTCATTTCCGGAAATGGCGGAACTTAGATCTTGTAGAGTAATACAATCAGTAAAGCCCTTCACGCACACCGGGTCTGATTTCGCTGGTCCGTTTAAGGTCACGCTCACTCGCGGGCGTGGTATAAGATCCACAAAGGCTTACGTCTGCATTTTCGTATGTCTAACTACTCGAGCGGTGCATATAGAACTCGTTGGTGATCTAAGCACAGCAGGCTTTATGGGTGCATTTAAAAGATTTCTTTCCCGCCGTGGCCCTGTAAGTAAATTATATTCGGATAACGGTACGAACTACGTCGGTGCAAAACGCATTCTATCAGAACTACATGAGCTCTTAGCTAGCAAGTATTATAATTCGGAGTTCGCTCACATTCTAGCTGATAACCGCATTGAGTGGTCTCTGAACGTCCCAGCCGCGAGTCATTTTGGAGGCAATTGGGAGACTAATATTAAGAGTCTAAAGAGTCACTTATACCGTAAATAGGACCGTACCGTAAATATAACCGTAATAGGAGATCAAATGTTGTCCCTCGAAGAGCTAAGTACGGTGCTCGCTCAAATTGAATGCGTAATGAATAGTTGCCCACTTTGTCGTACGTTGTCTAGTGACCCCTCGGAACCGCTGTCTCTAACTCCAGCACACTTTTTGAATTTAACGCCTTTAAAGTATTTGCCCGCCGCAGATATGGATGAGAACAGACTTAGCATTTCCGCACGCCACAAATTATTAGATCGGCTAGTGCAATCGTTTTGGAAACGATGGAGGATGGAATACTTGCATACTTTGCAGTCTCGGCAAAAATGGAACACAGCAACTGAGCCTTTAGCTGTAGGAACTGTAGTTGTGCTCACCAAAGAGAATATGCCGCCTCTCCACTGGCCGTTAGGAATTGTCGAAGAGGTCTTTCCCGGTTCCGACGGAGTAATTAGGATAGCTCGCGTTAAGACCACGGTTGGGTCTTACCTGCGTCCTGTTGTCCGTTTGTGCCCCTTGCCTCTTCCATAATTTAAATTAGCTTTCTAGATTAAATTGTAGTTGAATTTAGGTAATCTTAGCGTTAGTTAGTTATTTCGTTAGTTGATCTTAGCTCTAGTTGTTTTAGTTAATTTTGAAGGAAATCCTTCAAGGGCGGGGGAGATGGTTGCGCGGAAAACCATTCGTATTATTTTATATTTGGACGGTAGGTGCCAAGTCGTTTATTCCTTTCCAAAACGATATCACTCATACCCTCCTGTCAACACATCGGGGTGGTGGGGTGGGAGGGGAAGGAAGATGATTCTAGAATGTCACGTAATCATCGGAACCGAGGATGTATAAGGCACGCGCGACCGACGCGGGCCTCCTCTTCCCGTCGCAGTCGTCGATGAAACCACACAGCTTCTTCCCGCCGTTGTTTTTTTTTTTTTAAATTCATATTTATTTATTAGATGTTAGTGTCGTTTTTAGTGCAAAAACATACATTATAAATTAAGTTAACCCAGTTTAAAAAAATGCTATTGTTATTAAAATAAACTAATTCTTCTTCATTGAGTTGGTCAAGTTCGTGACTAACCAGAAAAAATTGTGCTTATAAAACAATATTTTCTTTTAAGTGTGAATTTTTAGCCATAAGACTTAAAGAAAGCTTGCATTAATGTTTATAGTTACGTACCACGCGTGTTAAAATAATATTAATATTTTAAAATAAATATTGGATTTCCTTTTGTGACGCATCGGAATTTTTTATACCGCATATTGGTCTGGTATAGACGAGAACGAATGGGCATGCCAGGGCCAGGGAGTAGGTATCATCCTTTCGGAAAGAATGGGTCAATGAGTGAAAGAGTATGAATGTGTAAGCCCGAGACAGCTATGGATACGATTGAAAGTGGGCTTAAAAAAGTTGCTTGTGCTAGGAGTCTACGTAAACGAGAGCAGTTTTGGGAGATGGTAAGGACGGTGTTAATGAAGTAAGTGAAAATATTGTTATGCTAGGAGATTTTAAGGGATGTGTTGGGGTGAAGAGGCTTGATTATGAAAGGATATTGGGAACGTTTGGTGATGAAAGTATAAATGAGAATGGTTAAAGCCTCCTCACCGTACGTGTGGAAAAAATCTTTTCGTCACGAACACCTTTCATCGTCATAAAAAGATTCACATGTATACTTGGGAAAGAGGTGATGATAGAAGCATGATAGATATCATAATTGTGGATGAAAGATTGAGGAGCGCAGTGGTAGATTCTAGGGTTTACCGGGGGTCCAAAGTAGTGACGGATCATTATTTGGTTTTATGACGAATTAATGGTCTATTCAGACGTTAGCAGCTTCGGACATCTGTGTCTATCACCGCTTACAGCGTATTAGAACAGACAGATTAGAAAATGAAGATGAGAAAAACATGTACAAATGTGTCTACATTTGTACCTGTTTTTCTCATCTTGAAAGAAAATATAATGGGTTTGGATGAATTGTGCATAAATGAGTTAGACTTGGAGAATGTATGGCAAAATATTAAGAAAGCGTTAGTAGATGCAGCTACCGAAGTACGAATGAATAGAACGAATGATAGGAAAAATAATAATAATTTATGGTGGGATGATGAGGTACGTATGGAAGTTGAAGCAAAGAAGAGAGTATGGCTAGATTTACTATCAACAAAGGCTGATAATTCTGGCGGATGCGGCTAAGAATGATGATATTGAAAGAAAAAAGGCAGTCTTTAGACATCTATAAGATAAATAAGAGTGAGGAGAGGACGTATGAACTAAATGAAATAGAAACTCTGAAAGAAGAGGAAAGGAGGTACCGAGATAAGTATAGATGAAATAATGAAATATGATATGATAGAGTTTCGCTCGAAATGCTAAGGGCTGAAGAGGAAGTGATGGCAGGCCTGCTGTACACCTTGTTTAATTTATGTTGGGAACTGAAGCGAGTACCGGAAGACTGGTGCAAAGCCGTGATAGTCGCAATATATGTATAAGGTAAAGGGGTCGCAGCAGGACTGTAAAAACTACCGTGGTATCGGCCTTCTTAGCATTGTGGAAATACTGTATGCTAAGGTACTAATAGAAAGGGTCATGAAAGAAACTGATGGAAAATATGGGATGTGCAAGCGGGATTTAGAAAGGAAATGGTGTGTATAGATCAAGTCTTTTCCAAGCGCATGATCGCGGTGAAGTTTTTGGCCAAAAACCAAAGAGTTTTTAGTGCGGCCACGGACTTGGAAAAGGCTTATGAAAGAGTGGACAGGGAAATGTAATGGTATAACACTGAATTCATTTAGGTTGAGCGCTGGGTTGAGAGGCATTAAACTACTCCTTACCTCTCTTTACCTAACTCTCCATAGTGTAGTGTAGAGGTATCACCCAGGAGAGAAACCACTTGCTAGGCCCCGGGTTGTCAAAATTGTTATTTTAAAATTCATCATCATCATTACAGCCTTTCACAAGTTTGGCTGCGGGCTGTTCGAAAGAGATACCGCGGCTCCGGAACGTAAGGGCACTGAAGGAACGCGGATGGTTTTTAGTCAGTAAAAGTCTGACACTCCCTTACGCTCCACCCAGAGCGAAAGGCGTCATTAGATGATTTTCCATCCGCAAAAAAAAAAAAAAGCCCTTCACAAGTCCACTGCTGAACATAGGCCTCCCCCAAGGTATGCCACAAAGCACGGTCCCGAGTCACCTGCATCCGTCGACTTCCTGCATGTCTTACCAGGTCGTCACTCCATCTAGTGGGGGGTCGCTCCACACTTCGCCTACCGGTACGAGGCTGCCACTCGAGAACATTTTTTCCCCAACAGTTGTCGGTTCTTCGAGCTATATGGCCAGCCTATTGCTACTTCAGCTTACTAATCCGTCGGGCTATGTCGGTCACTCTGGTTCTACTGCGGATATCCTCATTTCTAAGTTTATCACGTAGAGAAAATCCGAGCATAGCCCTCTCCACAGCTCGATGAGCGACTTTGAGCGTCCTCATACGGCCAGCAGTGAAGGACCACGTCTCGGTTCCGTAGGCCATCACTGGCAGGCAACACGCACTGGTTGTACAACTTAGTTTTCAGGTTTTGAGGTATAGCTGACGAGAAGATGCGTCGTAATTTCCCGAACGCTGCCCAGCCGAATTGAATCCGTCGATTGACCTCTCGGTCGAAGTCGGACTTACCTAGTCGGACTATTTGTCTCGGGTAAACGTACTCGTCAACAACTTCGAGCTTAGTGCTCCCAAAAACTACCGGCATAGGTGTGACATGGACATTAAACATGATCTTTGTTTTGTCCATGTTCATCTTAAGTCAGTTGTGAGGCACTATTGAGGTCATTGAGTATAGTGCTTAAGTCCTCCAGAGATTCTGCCATCAGGACTATATCGTCGGCAAATCGAAGGTAGGTGATGTACTCGCCATTGATGTTAATACTGTATCCTTTCCAGTCCAGTAGCTTGAACACGTCTTCCAATGCAGCGGTGAAGAGTTTCGGGGAAATAACGTCACCCTGTCTTACACCTCTCTGCAGTTGGATAGGTTTCGAACTCTGGTTCTGTACTCGGATAGCCATCGTAGCCCTACTGTACAAACACTTCAGCACTTCGATATACCGACAGTCAACTTGGCACTGCTGAAGGGACTGTAGCACCGCCCAAATTTCGACGGAATCAAAGGCTTTCTCATAGTCCACATACGCCAGGCAAAGTGGCAGCTTGTACTCTTCGGTCTTCTGTACAATCTGCCGCAGGGTATGTATGTGGTCTATGGCACTGAAGCCTTTTCGGAAACCGGCTTGTTCGGGAGGCTGGAAGACGTTGAGTCTGCGTGCGAGACGATTCGTAATGACTCTCGAAAACAGCACGTAGACGCGGCTCAGAAGGGTAATCGGTCTGTAGGTCTGTCTTCAAGAGAGCGTTGTCGCCTTTCTTAAAGAACAAGACCACCGCACTTCTTTTCTGCTTCACCGCTTCACGCCTCCGGAGTCATGCAACCATGGAGGATGGAATTGAAGAGCTTCTGAAGGACTTCAAGTACCGGTGTTCCACCCGCTTTCAGAAGCTCCGCTGTAATTCCATCCTCACCTGGGGACTTGGCTGGAGAGCCATTCTAATCTCGCTCAGACTGACGTCCGGGATATCATCGGAATAGTGTCGAATAGACCTGCTTTTGGGTCGTTACTCACACTTGCGTGTGGCTCCAACGATGATGTTTACAGCTGTCCATATAACCTCTCAATCTCACTCAGAATCCCAGGTGTCCCGGAAACGATGCTGCCACACTCAGTCTTCAGCTTTGACAGTTGGCTCTTGCTGGCAGACAGATCTCTGGCAAAAACTTTGGAGCCCTGGTTCCGCTTGATCGCTTCTTTAATACGAGCAGTATTAAAGTTGCGCAAGTCAGGCCGCATGCAAAAAAATTTTAAAATTCAATTCGAAATAAATAAACGTGAAATTAAAAAAATTTATTTAATTCTCGTTTTTTGAAAATTATTCGATAAAATTAAATGTGTAAAAATAAATAGTATAAAACTTCCTAAAATAACATAATGTTTGTTTATTATACTTCTTTGTTTCATTTATGTTCGAAATGATTATTTATTCCCTTTGAGTATTAAACCAAAGTAGACGGCATCGCAAGGTCTACTTTGGTTTTACCAAAAACCAAAGTAGACCTTGGCATCCCTTTGTAAAATGTACGAGAGTTCGACTCATACACGTTATATAAAACTAGTTGCTCCGCGTCGTGGGTCATTCCGAAGTTATCGTGCCAGTAAATCGAGCTCCGACAAAATGCCGAAATGCAGTGTATTTACATGAAAAAAAAAAAACAACCAAAAAGCGTCAAGTATGCAAAAGGACAATGTGTACTTTGTGAATATTATCGTCAATATTCACAAAGTACGAGTTTTAATAATACCGAGTGTGGCCATCATACTTATTAAAGTGAAAAATAATCTTTTTTTAAATAAATATAATTTACTACACAAGTTATATATATTAACGAAAATATATTTCCTAATAACTAAATCGGTTTGTGATGAATAATCATCATTACATATAGATATGTAGTGGATTTTGTTAAATAATTTATATATTCAGCTCAATTTCAACACGATACTGAATATTATATAATTAAATATAATCGATAACTAGTATTTATTAAAATATTATACAAAATACAGGCCAAATAAGTCAAATCGAAACTTGCTAACTCGCAGCAAAAGTGTGCAATTGTTATAAAAATAAACTGGTATCACTGCAACCGAAAGTATTGCACTATAGTGATGAACGCACACAACTTTAGCTATCGATAAGTTAATCAACCTTGCGGGTTTGTCTGCCGAACCGTTTTGTAGTTTTTATTCAGATTTTATTTAAAGTATTACAAAAAGTAGTAAATTTTTCTATTATTGGTTTGTTTTTACAGATTTCCAAGAGATCCTCTTATGCAACAAACTTTGATTGGAGCTTGTAGAAACCATGAATCTTGGATACCTAAACGGACTAGCACCATTTGCTCCAAACATTTTGGAAAGTCATATTTCATACCCCAAGCTTACAATAAAAGAAGGTTAGCTGACACTGCAGTACCAACCTTGAACTTGTGGGAGGTAATGTTTGGCTGTAATTGAAATAATTTTATTAAGTTTACAAAAGCATTATCCTATCAAATTTAATTCACATATTTATATACCTGTTATTGTAATTGTAAACTTAATGTAATATAATTTTTGTACGCCATAAATGGCAAAACATCAAATTATGCAGCTCATTTTAAGTTTTTTAACACTTGCATTTCATTTACTCATGTTTTACGAGATAAATATCTTTATCATATATATGATAAAGATATTATATATATATATATATATATATATATATATATATATATATATATATATACATGTATAAAATAAATAAATTCGGTGTATGTATTATGATTATAACATAATATACTAATTGGGGTGTCTGAGGGTGTGCGTTAATTACTTTACATATTGTAACGTAATTAACGCACACCCTCTAAAAATATCTGGAATCTGGCGGAAAATTTGATATTAGTTGGCAGCACAGTCTAATAAAAACACTAGCCTATCTAGTCTATCGTTCGGGTATTCTCTGACAAAAATGTTGCTAATACGTCAATTGTTTTATCTCCCTTTTGCATTATGCTATCATGTAGCTGTTTTGCCTTTCATTAATCCTCTAAGCTTTAATATTTGAGAAAAACTGGTTTTTCCCACTTTCGAGTTTCGTGTTAGTCTTTTAGCTCAGTTTTAATTGTTTCGTGAAAATTTCATGCCTTTCGGGAATTAGTGGACTTAGCCATCAGCGCGCTGTCGTTTCAACATTTAAACGCCGAAGTATAGCGGATTTTCGACGTTATGAACGTTGTCAAAAGCAAGCTACGTAAGCCTACGTCAGTTGAAACAGTGAACTTAAATTTATTGACACTAAATTGAATAAAAAAATCTTAAGCGAATCTGCCACACTTAAAGACTTATCTACCCGAAAATATCCTCGACAAATTACTAAAACTGTAAAAAAAAAGAACAGAAGCAGGTGTAGGCTGGAGTAATCTGGATGTGATGATGACCATGAAGATGTAGTGGAATTGTCTAATTTAGTTGATTTTGGTACCTAATATTACATAAATAAATGATTTTCATTTTCTTTTTGTCTTTAAATAATTGATTTTTTCTTATTTTCTTTTACATTTACGTTATAAAACTTAGTGGAATATGGTGGATTTTAGATATCAAATTTTTGTAAAATATAGCGCCATTTTGAACACATCTTTTTTTTCATTCGGCAACACACTTTACACCCTTACTTAGAGTAAGGGTGTAAAATCATGTTAGTGTAATTACTGATGTCCCTAATTGGAGGCCACGCCCACCCTTCATTCAGGTACCATGGAGGTTAGAGAGAAGGAGAACGATCGCTACGTACTAAAGCATAGCCCGCCTGTCCCTGAAAATTTGTAGAATTTAAAGCGGCGCTGCCGTCGGTGAGGTGGCTGCGAAGTTAACTATTTATGAGTTTAAGTAGATGAAGTTAGTTCAAAAATGTACAAATTTTCTTCGCGGCATTGATGAGAAAATAATCGTGCTCCGTATTTTTTTAATTTTTGACGAAAAGAAACATAAAAAAATGGAGAAATATTTTATTGTGCGTGGATGTGCAAGTGGCTTAGCATCTGATCGGAAAAATAGACTGAAAATGACTTTTATTGAACCAACTTAGCGATCTCAGCGCCTCACTTATTGTATATATATATATATATATATATATGTATATATATATAATCTGAAAGTCTTAAAAACGAATCGTTCAACCCTCTAACGATCTCTATAAATTAATTTTATGTTGCACAAACTTGCCCTCTACAAATTAGACTGTTTTATTTCTACGGATAATAAGCATCCACTTATTTCGTTTTTAAATAGGTCTTTTGGACAGGGGCACAGTAGTGGTGACACTCAATTTTGCGCACGAATTTGCTCAGGCTTGTGTCTGTATATACGGAAAAGATTTTAATTTGTAGATAACTAAGGTTACGGGCGCGTGGGGAATAAATTGTTCGGTTGACTAAACTCTTGGCCACAGTTTCAACATAGGTTTTTTGTGTAAGTCTAATGTGAACGGTCATGGAGGCTTATCAAATTGGTTTGTTTTAAAATCACAGATTTTACCCAAACTTATACACGAATTTCTGATCCGGCTGTACACTTGGACAAAATTTATATCGATTTGGTGAAAATAATGTCTTTGGTTGAAAGATTGAAACACGGTTCTGAAAACATGGTCTCAAACATAGATTACTATAATAACATAATAGAACGGGGGGGGGGGGGGCAGAGCCCATATAGCCACTAAACTGCCACTAAAACGTCAATTCACACGTATAAATGTCAATACGCGATGTGTTTTGACGTTACAATCGTTTCTAAATTTTGCATGCAATTTATTTAGAAAATGCCATATTGCACGCTATTTACAAATAAATATGTATTGAAATCCGTCTGACAATACAGCGAATCGGGTTTGTAGTAGTGATTTAACTCATAGTACGACGTAATTGCTTGTATGTGTGCTCCCGGCGACGGGAGCACACATACAAGCAATACTGGCAGCCTCGGTACAAAATAAGGTCGACAGCCATTCTATTGTGTATTATAGTATTTTATAGTCTCAAATATTTGTATGAGCAGAGAAATTGCTCCTTCACTGGCTTGGCATTTTGCATTTTGATGCATTTTACATCAAAAGACACGAAAAAAAGTACTGTACATGCACGCCATGTCTATGAAACCCATATTGCAACTGTTACGTACCTAGTTTTAATGACATACAAAGAAGTTAATTTAATGGACTGTATTTAATAAACTTAAGCTATTGCGGAATCTCGGTTGTAGTTTTGCTTCGCAGACGAATTTTGCCTTTCATTCGAGTTCCATTGTATAAATTTGGTAGAGGCAGTTTGGGCAAAAACATAATTGGAACAAAATATTTAGCAAAATATTATGCGCCAAGAACCAGAAGTACTTCAAGAATAAAAAAGTCTATCAAACAATTCATGGCATCATTGTGATTTTACAGAGTTATCGAAGTGTAGGTTAACACATCCCTCGCAATTTCTGATAATTCTTGTGTCCAATGCATTGACTTGATCGTTCCCCGCAGATTGCCCGTTAACTTATCCAGAGTTTTATTTTTGTGTAATATCAGGGTGACCTCTACAAACACGTTACATAGCTCGTCATTGCTAAGACAGACGGATCAAAGAGTGAGTGGTAAACTTGTTTAATCCTATAATAGGAATCTTTAGGAATCTCTCCGTCTCCGATGTCTAATACGATATCGGAAAATTCTTGTATCAGAAGATTTCTTTACAAGATGCAGGAGTTCCTATATACTCTTTGAGTGTACAAGCTAGATTGTGAATGTGGTCTCTCTTACATAGGACAAACAAAAATATCTATATAACCCCGCGTTAAAGAACATATAGCTGACCTGAAGCACCAACGCTCCGGGAAGTCTGCAGTCTGTAAACATGTTCAAAATCGTTCCCATTATTACATCAGATTTGATAAACCACAAATCCCCGCAAAAGAACACCGATTCCTACCAAGGCTATTGAAGCGATGGTATTGAAATTAAAAAACATCCTAATTTCAATAGAGACGATTTATGGATGCTGCCATCTGCTTGAGATCCTACAATTAACAAAATTAAATCCAAACCCAAGCATACCACTGCAAGACTTCAAGATACTGTAATCTCGTTCTGCGTAGATCGGACCAAAAATTAATATTTAAAAACTGAAGGTATCCGATATGGAGAGTAGAAGTAAGGAGCACCAACTCCCATAATAGAATAGTCGAAAAAGTGGCCATCTGTAAGCTGTAAATAACAGTTCAAAAGTATCAAAACTCCACAAGAGCGCTGGAGTAGCTACTGGGATAAAATGAACTAAGCAGTTGTCGACGGTTTGAAGTGTGCTGCGAAACTGCTCAGTAGCTCTAAAATCTAAAATAATTTTATTTAGTAAATATAACCTCAAAAAAGTCGTCTATCCCACTAATATTTTTCGGCACGTTCTTTAAAATTTAGCCCGTAGCTATAGTGGCGCCACCCTTATTTAATGGTTTTCATGGACACTTTTAATACACAGTCTGTGTTCCTTACTTCTACATTCCATAGGTAGTATCCGGGCTAACTATGACATTGGAACGTCAATGATTTCAGCCCCTCCCTCCCCCTCCCCGTGACCATGGGTACTGTAAAGCACCCATGGTCTCTAGTATTGCACAGTAACAGTAATCTATGAAAGCGATTGTCAACTGAACGTCAATAACGGTTTTACGCGTTTTTGTTGTCATTTTAATTATTTTAAGTTTTCTTGTAATATTCTGATTACATTCCTTCTATATTTTAGTATATATTAATAATATTTATTTGCATTTTCATATTGTATCTCATTTAGCGACAATTTCATACTATCACAAAATAGTTTAACGTAGCCTTAGTCTCTCGGTCGCCATGTCTAATCCAATTCCGCCTAAGCCACCGGATCCGAATTATTCTGACACTAACATTATTTCCTCACCAGCTGCTTATGTGGAAATTGAAAATGATTTAGAAGGTTCATTTAAAAAACCACGGCAGTCATTATCGCAAGAAATTTTTGATGACAACTTCAAAATTATTTCAAACAAAAAGAAAAGAAAACATAAAACGAAGGAAAGGAAGAAGGAAGAGCATGCTAATCGGGTTGACATAAATAGAAGAATTTCAGCTTTTTCCACCAATTCCTCATTCTCAGAATCGGACTGCGATACTGGTAATACTTCATCATCTAAAATTAAAATTGTAGGCTCTAACTCTATCAAAAGCAATATGTCAGGACAACGTGCTTATGAATCTCCCATGTCTTTATCATCCAATATTGCTTGTACACAATCATCTGAAATCCCTCTTTCACAATCATCTGGCATTCCTCTATCACAAACATTAAATTCTGCCAATAGTTATATCTCTTCTAAATCTCTTAACACGCATATTGATAGCGATAATAAAAAAATAGAGTCACAAAGATTTCAATCTCTTCGTTCTTATAATTCTACAGATTCAGGTCCTTTTATCGTTCATGTTCAAGTAAAAGAAGACTCTCCTAATTCTGGTAAAACTTTAAATGCCATTTCATTTGGTCACTTTTTGAAAAAATTAAATGTACAAAATATAGTTAATGGAGGCCTGAAACGTATCGGGAGAAATAGAATAACGGTTGAATTCTCTAAATTTATTGATGCAAATCTATTTTTAGAAAATCCATCCGTAAATGATAAATATAAAACCTTTATTCCATCATTTCACGTATCTCGTATGGGAGTTATAAAAGGTGTACCAAAAGATTGGACACCAGAAGAGATTATTTCCGAATTATCTTCGTATCCAAATACCATTCCTGTATTAAAAGTAAGAAGATTAAATTACCGAGTTCGCAACGAGGACAAAGTCAGATATGAAAGCTCTGAAAGTGTCGTAATCACATTTGACGGTCAAATTCTTCCCTCGAGGGTTTATTTATGCTATTCTTCCATTCCTGTTGAAATTTATAAGCTTCCAACGATCCAATGCTTTCAGTGCTGCAGATTTGGACATACTAAAGATTTATGTCGTTCCAAGCCAAGATGCTCAAAATGTGGAGGTGATCACTCCTCTTCTTCTTGCGACAAAGATAATGGATCTTTTCGTTGCTTATTTTGCTCAGGTAATCACAAAGCCACAGATTCTAGATGTCCTGAACACACAAGACAAAATAATATTAAAATTGAAATGGCACAAAAGTCTATCTCATACCTAGAAGCATCTCAAAAATATCCACAAGTTTCTTCAAAATCATATGCTGATGTTTTGATTTCTAAATTCCCTGAAAATTCTTCGCTTTCTACTAATCCTACAGTGAATAATTTTCCTTCCAACCCCGCTACATCTAATAAAACTTCTTATAAGAAAACATTATATATTCCTAAACCATTACGTCACCATTCACAAACAGGATATGACAAAAAAAGTCATCAAAAAATTATTGAAGATTTTTCAATTCCGCAACCTGAGGATGGTTGTGCTCTTCGGGTTTCACCAGTTACTTCACAGGGTAATTTTGATTCTATAGAAAGCATTATAAGTTTCCTTATTAACATAATCATATCTTCGTATTCGTCGAAACTACCGTCCCACGTTGCTCGCTTACTAAATTCTATACCTAAAATTCTCCAAGACATTCACTCTAACAAAGATCCTTCAATGGAATTGTAGAAGCATTTTAGATAAACGTACTGAAATAATCTATTTATTAAAAAAATACAATGTGTGTATCGCTGCTATTTCAGAGACATGGCTAAAACCGGATTCGAATATCAGAATACCTGGTTTTTGTCTTGTTCGAAGTGACAGATCTGATGGTTATGCTGGATGTGCTTTGCTTATAAAAAATAATATAACTTATTCCATTATAGATGTTTATGATGAAATATTTGACTTTAATATTGTAGCAGTAAGAATTCAAAATATAACTTTCGTTTCTATTTATGTTCCCTCCCCTTCTGTCCATTCGTTTCGCAGAATAAAATCTTTAATAGCCTCCTTACCCAAACCATTTATAATTCTTGGTGACTTTAATTGTCATCATTATTTATGGGGTGATAATACTGATAAATACGGTAGTTTATTAGTTGAAATAATTGACGAACTTAATATTTGTGTCCTTAATACTGGTAAAATTACCAAACGCTCTCGTCCTAATGAGTCTAGAAGTGCTGTAGATTTATCAATTTGTACTCCTGATTTAACCACTCTTCTAAATTGGTCAGTTCTAGATAGCTCTCACGGCAGTGACCATTTTCCCATTCTGATTTCCTTTCCAAACAAAGAATTGGCAGAAATTAACAAAAAACCATGTATTAAATACAAATTAGACAGAGCAGACTGGAACCTGTACAATATTTTTCTTTACAATGAAATTCAAAAAATCGCTCCTATTTCTGAAAATAATATAACTTCAATTGTTGAAGCATTTACAAACGCAGTTATAAATGCAGCAGATCAAACAATTCCTGTTAAAACTCTAAATAATAAATGTAGGTCCTCCCCTCCATGGTGGGATTCTGAATGTACTGAGGCCATTCGTAATAGGAAAAAAGCCGAAAAACAATATAAATTAGACATGAGTTCGGAAAACTATTCATACCTTCAACGTGTACAAGAAGTGACTAAAAATACTCTTCGCACAAAAAAACAAACACGTTGGCATGCCTTTTGTTCCTCAATTTCTCCTTCAATACCTTCATCAGTTGTTTGGCGTAATATTAGAAAATTTCGCTGTTGTTTTTCATCTTGTTCTTACAGTGGTGCCATTCCCTCTCAATCTATAAACACTTTTCTAGATAAACTTGCCCCCTCTTCTGCTCCTTTGAGAGAGGAGCTACCTCAAAGTATTCCATGTGATTCTTTTTTTGATCCCTTAGAGCGTCCATTTTCTTTATATGAATTAAAGCTCGTCCTTTCTCACGTTCAAGATTCAGCTCCTGGTTTAGACGGTATTCCATATTCACTACTTGCCAAATGTAATGATCAAATTTTATCCTACTATTTAAATATCATTAACGTATTGTTTGACATAGGCTTTGTTCCTGACTGTTGGCGGACTCAAGTAATTATTCCTATCTTGAAACCTGACAAAAATCCTAACGTCGGCTCTTCTTATAGACCGATCGCTCTATCCTCAACTCTAATTAAAACCTTTGAACATATGATCAAGAACCGTCTTGAATGGTATGTAGAAAGTCATGGATTGTTATCAAATTCCCAATACGGATTCAGAAAAGGTAAAAGCACATATGACAGTCTTTCTATCTTCACCACAGATATTAGACTAGCATTTTCGAGAAATGAATCGGTCTTTGCTGCTTTTCTTGACATTTCTTCTGCTTACGATAATGTCAGACTCAACATCCTTAGAGAAAAGATGTTTAAGCTTAATATATCCAAAAAACTTACAAATTTGATTATCAATTTATTTCTAGATCGATATATACATATTAAAATTGATGATGATCTAAAATATACTCGAAAGGTTTTTAAAGGCCTTCCACAAGGCTCTGTTTTAAGTCCTTTATTATACAATATTTATACGTCAGATTTGGACCAGTCTATTTCAAAGTGTAGAATTTTGCAATATGCTGATGATATCTTAGTTTATGTTAATGATAAATGTATAGAATCTTGTGCTAATGCGATAGAACAAGATCTCCTCTCTATGGCCTCTTGGTTAGATGATCATGGACTAGAACTTTCCCCAAATAAAAGTAATACAGTAATTTTTTCGCGCAAAAGAGTTTTACCTGAAATCCAAGTTCGCTTTTTTGATTATCCGCTCGTAAATATTCAACAAGTTAAATTCCTTGGTGTAATTCTTGATAATAAATTATCCGGCATGCCTCATATAATTTATACCCAAAAAAAATGCGAAAAAAATATAAACATTCTTAGAGCTTTGTGCGGGGTATGGTGGGGCGCTCATCCATATTATTTAAAATTAATTTATAATGCAATTATAAGAAGCCGATTAGATTACGCCTCATTTCTTCTTGAACCAGCTTGTAAAAAAGGATTAAAAATATTGGATATCATTCAACACAAGTCTTTAAGATTAATTATAGGCGCTATGAATTCGTCGCCTATCAATGCCTTGCAGATTGAATGCGGTGATCCTCCACTTTTTATTAGACGACAATATTTATCGGATTCCTTTTTTTATCGGGCTCTTCAATTTTCAAAGCATCCATTACTACCTAAAATTCGTTTGCTTTCTCAGTACATTTCAATTAATTCAGGAAAATACTGGCGTAATAAAGAAACTCCTAACCTAGTTAAAAGCTATGAACATTATAATTCCTTACTAGATCCTATTTATAGGTCGGCGACTCTGCCTCTTTTCTCCAATTCGTTTGAAGTTGCACTTTTCAAACCCAATGTTATATTAGATATAGGATTAAATAAATTTTCTATTGAATCAAATAAAAGATTTGTATTTACGTTGGACAAGAATTTCCCAGATTGTCATTATATTTTTACAGATGCTTCTAAGACTAACTCAAAAGGTTGTACTGGATATGCAATATACCATCAAAATTGGAGAATAGTTCAAAAAATGAAAAGTCCTCCCGAATCTTCAGTTTTTACTGGAGAAATGTTAGCCATTTTACAATCAATAAAATATTGCTATCTTTTTAAATTAAAATCAAGCGTGATATTTTCAGATTCTCTTAGTTCTTTACAAGCATTGTTATGTAATCCTTTCTATGACATTTCCCGCAATCCTTTGATATTTGAAATTAAGAAACTTCTATTCTTATACCAATTCCAAAACATCAACATTTCTCTCGTTTGGATTCCGAGTCATATTGGTATATCTGGTAATGAATATGCTGACAAACTTGCTAAACAAGCTATAATCTGTGGGGATACTTTCTTATTTAAAAATTATTGCTATGACCTTATAAGAACTACGAAATTAGTATATAGAGATAGATGGTCAAAACATTGGAACAAAACCAAAACGACAAAAGGCTGTCACTATGCCAAAATTCAACCCATCATTCCTTCTAAGCCTTGGTTTTATAAATTATCCTTAAATAAGAAACATACATCAATGTTATGTAGAATGCGCTTGGGTCACTGCTGTAATTCGGTTCACCTTGCTAGGCTTCATATTAAAAATTCTTCAATATGTGAATGTGGTTTGGATATTGGTGACCTCAACCATATTTTCTTCTCGTGTCCGTTATATGATCATACTTCATTATTTAACACTTTGGTAAATCTTAAAATTCCTCTTCCTACAGAAATTTGTTCTCTTTTAATTTTTTCTAAAAAAAGTAAAAATGTTTTCAATTGTCTTATGGAATTTTTAGATTTAAATAATATTAGATTATAAAATTTCATTCATTATTCAGCTATCAATCGTCTTTATTTAGTAATACTGATTATTTTTAATGTGGTATTGAGTTTAGTATTATTTTAATTCAACCTAATATCCATCATTTATTTAATATACTTCATATACTTCAGTACAAGTCATTTCATGATTCATTATTATAATATTCTATGGTTCTTAACATTATGATTTTGGTTTTTAATCAGAATCGTAGTTTCTCTTTAGATTGTCCGTCGTTTCGTTTCAAGTTACAAGTATTTTTATTGACTGGAGGTTGGCAGTAATTGTTAGGTTGCCATATTAAAAAAAAAAAAAAAAAAAAATCTATGAAAGCACCCGAAGTACATAGTAATCTATGACCCGAAGCGTCGGGAATTAAAAATAAGTTAATTAAAAGCGATAGAATCCGTATAAATACATAGTTCTATTTAAAAAATCGTTCAATGCGTGCACAATTTAATCGTTCATAAATCTTCTTTCTGTTCTATCAATCTTTAACAAATGTTCCATGCGCGACTAGCTCCTCAACCAGACGATCGCTAATGGCGGGTGCCATAAGGTTCGATGCACGCGTAGCTTTAGTATAGGACGTCATAAATTATTAATATAATATATAATGCTGGAATAATATATTGGTTGCATCATAAATTATTTTATATATATTTGAGAATGCAAAGAGAATCTCTTTGCATATAAACCAAATAAATCAAATATAAAAATGATGACAATGTCACACGTTCTTAACCGAAATAAATAGAAAAGACATGGAAAGACGATATACCGATTTAAGAAAAGAGTGAAAATATATTAACGCAACGGATATCACAATGGTGTCTAATGATATTGAAGATTTTCATGACGAAAACGAATGTCCACGACTCGTATACTTGTCCTTAACGTTAAAAGGCGAAAAGCCGAGCTCTGGTGAATGGGATTTTGTAACAGTATTCAATAATCAAGTTTTATTAGAAGAAAAATGGCAAAACGACTTAATTATTAATGATTTCGTCTTAAATTTGAATTTAAAAGAAGAAATAAATCAAAAGATATTGGCAGATAGACCACTCGTATTTTTTCTTCGTACCCGTGGAAAAGCGATAAAAGAAACCGAACCCATGATTAATAGTGATAACCGAGCAGGAGGTAATGTAGATTTATTTCCAATAGTTTTAGGAGAAAAGGAAATAAGTGTAGTAGTGCCGCTTGTTGTTATCAATTCAGGACTTATAACGGATTGCAAAGTTGAAGTTTTTGCTCGTTGTAGGGGAAGTTCAGAGAGCGAAAAAATTCCTCTAATGTTAACCATGATTTCTGCTCATTGCCTACCAAATGTAAAGGAAGGTACAGTTTTTATCAGTGGCATAAGTCTTAGTAATATTCACAGCCCCACGGCTATAAATTTTGGAATGTCACAAAGCACGTCATCTATGTCTAAAATTGTTTGGGCTACGGCCAGTCACGCGGGACAAGCAGCTAACACAGTTTTTAGTGTACCTAACGATGATAAGTTTGTGCCACAAGATTTATCACTCGAAAATTCTGATAGTTGTATTTCTGTTTACTGGAATGCCATGAGGCGAGTTCTGGTAGAACGCACATGTCTACAAAATCGATTAAACTCTACTTTTGTCTTCGAATTAGCTGGAGTCCCAAAGAGTGGAAAAATGGAAGTACGAGGTAGATTTATGTCATTTGTTGATGCGGGCGTTTTACTCCAACCAGGTCAATCTGGCGTAACTATATGTGCAAAGCTCTTGTTCTTTAATGATGAAAATTTACCAGAAAATTCCTCCGCCATTTTGAACTTACCACCAAATAGCGCACGAGTAAGTGCCCGTGAAAAAAATACCTTTATAATTGATGAGCACGGACATGATGCTTACATTGTTCTAAGATTTGATTTGATTGATCCACTCGTTCCAAAAGCGAAAAAATCAACACTATTTGATCATTTAGGATTCTCCCCTCGCGCTGGTATTCAAACTACCAATGAAGATTTGGAGTTCATTTTTCCATCATGTGAACCCTCTTTAGACAAAAATTGTATAAGTAAAGAAGGCGGGGCTTTAGCGGTTCATAAGGAGTTAAGTAATTTATCCTACAAGAATACATTGCAAATGAATAAAAGCATAAAACGGACGGCAGCTAATCGTCTATTAATGCGTGTTAGATCTATGATTAAGCAATTTCTACCAGAAGAATCCTCTGTAATTGATTATCAAGATACTATAACAAGTCAACATTCAGCAGTTCGACGAGCTGTGACCGCTTCTTTTGCTCCTCCTCCTCCAAAACGTCGTACTTCAACGAGGTCTGCTGCGGCAAGATGTCGAATTGCAGGTGATACAAGAATATCAATTCATCACATTGAAAAAAATTTACAAATTAGTCCGAACCAACCGCGGGTGCTTTTATCTAAAGTTTTGCGTAGCCTTGAAGAAAGAACTGATTCAGAAGCCTATAGTTATTTAGTAAAAGCTTTGAATGTTAATCCTAGAAATCGATATTTATTGTGGATATATGGAGGTATGCAATTTGACAAAGAACCAAAGGAAACTGAGGTAGCAGTTGCAGCTCTCCGCATTGCTGTGAAAGGTGATTCTTCTGATGGTACTACCAAAGCAATCAGTTGGGCTGCTCTACATTCTTTGCACCATTTCAATAATAACATATATGCAGCTTTTGTCGCTGCAAAAAACATGAGAAAATCATATGAATTGCCCAGAGAGTGGAGGAAGTGCTTAAAGCGATGGATTGATTCAAGTGGTGAAGAAGAGACTTTTTGGGTTCCTGGTGTAATTGATACTCAAAATCCTTTATTAATCACTGCTGCTTTCTTTTTATGTCTGCGATGTTTTAAATTTAGTGAAAGAATAATACAGTGTGTAGAAGAAGGTTGTTTACAACGTGGTACAAAGTCTAATAATAATAGAAAGTCACAGTCTGGAATTTATTATTTAAGAACAGCTTCCTTAATACTGCAACGACACTTAGACGAAGCACTGAAAATGGCGGAAGAGGGTTTGAAACTGCTAGGACCTTGTGCTATATTGTCTCAAATTCGTGCAATTTGCTTAGCATTTGCAGGGGGTTGGGATGGTAATTGCGAAGGAGCTTTTAAAGAAGCGGATAACGCTGGAGCAGAACCTTGCCCTGCTTTACTTCTCCGAGCAGCTTTGGGCGGGTTACAAACAAATCTTGAGACCTCTCTACAAAGGGCCGCACGTGCTCATAAAATTGCCCCATCAGCTTCTTCAGCTTTAATTATTGGAAAAATTTATTTTAAAATGGGTGAAGAACAATTAGCGGAACGCTGGGCTGCAGTTGCTGTTAAAACAGAACCTTTACTGTCTGATGGCTGGGCTTTTTTGGCAATATTGGCGATGTATAAAAGAGACGTTGATAAAGCGAGGGCCCTGCTTAGAACCGCGAGGCAAGCTGGTCCTTTGAGCCCAGACATTGTTGCAGAATTAGAGAGAGTAAAGAAGGCAGTTAATGTTGAGGGTTTGCCTGAAGTCATAGTGAAGGATTTATGTCTTTGTGACTATTGTTAATTGTTACAATAGCTAAACTGATTTTCATAAAATTTATTGAATACAATTTCCTGTTATTTAGAAATGGTTTTTTTTTTATAGGAGAGGGGTAAACGAGCATGCGGCTCCCCTGATGGTAAGTGATAGACATGCGTTAATCATGAATGATTCGTTCGTTTGTTTTTGAATGTTCCGGTACAATCAATCACATACAATTGACGGAACCTTTATAACTCGTGATTGGTGTGAATTGTGAATGAGTCGAAAACCGATCGAATCCCGAATGATCTGAATGAATTGTTTTTAGTGTAGGGTACTGGAGCCCGAAATGATCCATTTGAATGATCGAAGCGAATGTGACGAAATGTACTAGAAAGATTCGGTCATGAGAAATGAGCCCGTAACATTCATTGCTATGCAGATGACAGCACTGGTGATGTTCTGTACACCGGCCTTGCCAATATTTCTCGGGAAAACGTCTCCGAGTACCGGGACAAACTTGCGTCTGAAGTCGAGTCTTTGCTGAGCAAAGTCTCGGATTGGGGGCGACTAAATCTAGACCAGTTTAACCCTCAGAAGACACTAGTTTGCGCGTTAACCGCTAAAAAGAACCCCTTTGTCGTATCTCCTCAGTTTCAAGGTACTTGCCTTGTTGCCTCAGCAAGTATCGGAATCCTCGGCGTCGACATATCGAGTGACGTGCAGTTTCTTGGTCACTTGGAATAGAAGGCCAAATTGGCCTCAAAAAAGCTTGGCGTGCTTAGCTCGAATCGTCGACGACCGACTGCTTTCCGGTCGGCTCGATTCACTGGCGCTACGAAGAGATGTTGCATCTCTTTGTATTTTCTTTCGCATATACCACGGGGAATGCTCTGAGGAATTGTTTGGATTAATCCCAGCCGCCAGACTTCGTGAACGCACTACGTGGCAAACGTCCCGATACCATCCACACCATCTGCATACTTGGCGGTCCAGCACTGTACGTTTCAGAAGGAGTTTTCTTCCGCGTACGACCTCTCTGTGGAATAGTTTACCCATTTGTGACCAGCAATTTAACCAACATTTTAAATTAATAACACTTCATCAACCATTAATAGGAACCAAAATGGAGGTGCATTCTCGCCCCTGAGGACTAAAATAAAATGCATCGTTAATTAAAAAGAGTCTCCAATTCTACTCACTCAACATACGTAAAGCAGTAGCAGCGTACGCTGCGCGTAAGTGTTAGTTCATTTGGCATAGATAGTACCTACCACAATTTTTAATTGAGCGGTGAACTAAGCCGAGGTTAGCCATGATATTAAGACGTCTAACACTTAAACTTATATGAAAGTAAGCTAAAATAAAACGCGAGAGATTCCACAAAAATAACTTTATTCCATACAAGATTCTATATTTTAGAAAGAATGAAGAAGGAAAGAGTGACAAAGCAAATTTATTTATTCATTTATTATTATATACAGCTGTAACCGGCAATTTTTCCGGGCCGATACGACCTAGTGACCTTCAAGAAAAGAGCTTACTCCTTTCTAAAGGGCCGGCAACGCACCTGCAATTCGCCTGGTGTTGCGGTTGCTCTTTGGCGGCGGTAGTCACTTAACATTAAGTGAGCCGTATGCTCGTTTAGAGAATATGCCTGACGGCCACGCATTCCTGGCTCAATCGATACATCTCCGAGTAAAGAATGCTTTTTTTTCATTGTCAAAATCTCACTACTTTATTAACTCTCGAAACTGTATTTTAACTTTACGTGGTAGAGCCATGCTGCAGCTATATTAATTGTATAGTTGTAGCACGAATGGGTCGGCTCAACCGGGGAAGGACCACGCTCTCACAGAATACCAGCGTCAAATAGCAGCTTAATGCTGCTGTGTTTCGTATGGTGAGTGTAGAGAACCGGAGACCCTTTTTACTGGAAAAGAGGCATTCCATCTTGGTCCTCAAGGCTGACAACGCATCTGCATTTTGATTCGCAAACGAGGATAGATGTAAATGTCCATGGGCTACATCATCCACTTACCATCAGGTGGACTGTGTGATCGCTTGTCACCCTTAAAATAAGTAAAAATAAATAAAAAATAAAGTATTCTCCAAGGGTTTTCGGTTACGAAAATTAACATTGTAGTTCGCTACAACTCATGATGAGTGATGACCATTTTTGGTATATAGTGTTTTTGTTTCATATTAGTATATTATTGTGTACCAATAAGTTTTCAGAGGGCGATGGAATTTCCTGTTATTGGACATTATGTTAAGTTAGTAGTGTAGTGTGTAGTTAGTAGTTCCATCCTGCAAGCAATAAAATGGATAATTGAGGAGCCCTCAATTTGCCTTCACGTCACTTCGAAATTGTCAAACCTAATACTCTGATCCGTGACGATAAACAGTGTTTGAGATTCGAGGCGTCTTGGTATTCCAGTCGCCAAATCCTCAAATCAAGCGTAGCGATTACGGAATCCTTTGAGAGAAGCTTATAACTTTTTAAAGTGGAGGCATTACACATTTAAATATATTAAATACGCTAAAGATGCTGTATGATTACCAAAATGATCGTGGACAAACCCCAACTCAGTACAATTATTTAGTAACTGTACAAATACTTCTGAGAATGTTTAAAATCGCTTAGCGGTCTATCGAGAGAATCTCCGAGCTTAGCCCACTCATAAGTTTTCTATGTGTGATTGAATCAATAACGATGGTACAATAGAAGTAGTGTAACCGACTTAGACTGCTAATAATGCTAGTAGGCTGGTAATGGGCTGGCCATATAGCTCTAAGAACTGACAAGCGACGGGAAAGAAAGGTTCTAGAGTCCAAAAGGTTCTCGTAAGCGAAATGTAGAGGCCCATGCCACTCCGCTTACACTTGACGCGCACTGTAATGGATTGTGTGCCTAATTTCCAGTAAAACTCTGTTCGATGGACTTTGCGTATATACCGTATACATATTGTTGTTATTATTTTAGGGTACCATATATATTAGTAATTATTAACTGTATGCAACATCGCGTGTGCCTGTGCTAGAAACTGTCATATACCAATTCTCTATAATATGCTACTCCCACTCCCATAGTTCTTTGTGAAAAGAAAATTGTCTTTATCTTTAGAGATATTGAAAGTTAAGCTATCTTTATTCTAAATATTGTCGTCAGTACTGGTTGTGAAGGGTTATTATCCTTCAGTTCTTAGAAACTTCTTTAGAATACTCTACTACTTCACATCGCATATGTTTATTTCACTCAAAGCTCTAAATTTTTTGCAGTAAAAGAAATATTCTTGAAACTTATACTAACCTTATTTTATTTAATTATTTATTTTCACCAATAAGTAATATATGTACATCAAGAGACTAACAAAGAATATGTGCTTACATCTGAAACAATACTTTCGTTACGTGAAACTGGTGCCTAAACTAGGTAAAACCTGTATATTAGGTCACCACTTGTGGATCTCCATGAATAAACCTAGTTGATAGATAAGCACAAAAATGTGTTACTTGAGTTGTAACCACATTTATAACAGTATACTGATCCATACACTTGTGACGAAAAACTGTGACAGGCGAGTGTTGAAAATAGATTTTGTCAATGTTATTTTTATATATTTTGATCTTTCGGCTGCCTGACATAGGCACTGTGACAGAAAGTGAAATTGTATGGAGGAAAAGCTAAAATTGAGGTTAGATTGTATGATACACAGTTTATCGCGGCGATAAACTGATAAGTGTCTGTATACTTCAACATGGTTTAAGCATTTTACACGGAATTGCGATTGTACCGACAATATACTGACGCTTTTTTAACAGTTAGCAAAGATTAATGATGATCGGATAGATTAATGCCGGTTGTTTAACTCTGTTTAACTCTGTACGCCGCGTCGCTGCAATAGTAGTGAGTAACGCGGACGCAGCGGTATACAAACATTCCCTGAGGTGGAACGACCTGCCTTTGTTAAGAGCCCAGTTACAAATTAAACTTGACATGTGAATACAAAACATGGCCCTGTCTTCGAGTTGTTGGAAATATTTAGTGTTAACATTCAACGTGCTATTTGCTGTAAGTAGTTATATATAAAGAAACTAGAAACACGATTTTAGTTGTCATAACAACTCAAATAAAACAACCCCAGGAGTGACAATTTTAAATACAATACGCGATGTACCATTTTCGTTACCTAAAGAGCTAAAGACTTTTAACGTGTGTGTTTATTCAATACTAAGACGTTGTTGCTTTTGTTACCCAGTTTACCTAATTCTAATTCTAAAATGAGCGCAACTAAATTGAACTCATGTGTAGTGATTTATTTTGATAAGAGATTAATGATTCTGATTACCTTATCGTCGTCTTTGTTACTCTTACTCCAGTATTTCATAAGTGACAGAGAGATTGTTCTCAGCGAAAACGTTATTATTACTCATGTGAATTGGTCGCATAATGTTTCTTCTAACGTTTATGATATTTTTCAACAGATGTCAGCAGTAGCGTTATTCGGCATCAGTGGATTTCTATTATATCGGATGTTTATTTACCGGCACTTCATAGGAGTAAATGTGGAGTATCCAGCAATATTACTACTAATGATGGCGATCATCACATGTTCTATAGCATGGATTGGATGGCGGACAGCGAAGTCTATGCATCATATCCATGTCGTAATGGTACATATAAATTTACCTAAAAAGCACATATAGCTTTGATAATTATGTTTAAAGTTTACTGTATATAAATACCCATACGTGTCTTACTTTTCACTCTAGCGTTAAACATATTTACTTTTAATTACTAACATTTTATTACAGTGGCATCTGCTGACGCAAGTTAGTAGAAGTTCATATGTGATTAAACCTCGAATTTTGCAATAAATCACAGAATTAGAAACAATAATCTAGACGTACTTTTACAAATACATTAGTCACTAAAATTCATCATCTGACTTTTATCAGATCCTACTAAATATAATAGTATATAGGTAAGCCTAGTTTTGGCTATAGAAGTAGATCTTTGAATAGATATCTATAAATAATCAAATAGTTGGATTAGATAATAGTGCTGATTTTCCTAGCCAAAGTCTTATTCATAATTATGGAGTCTATTAATCGCTTATGCTTTTTTTCAGGCTGGCACACTTATTGTGTTGGTGGTGGTGATAGAGTTCTCGTGTTTCGTTTGGGCAATGGTAGAGTGGGATAATATTGAAATTGACACAAAAAGTACCATGACGAATTATTTTATGGAAACAAGTGAGATAAAGGATCCGAACTCCGTTGACTCACTACGATGGGACAAACTGCATGTTAAGGTATATTTTTGTTTTTTAAAAATACGTACCTATAACTGCAGTGGGAAAATGAACCTGGACCGGATATTAATAGTCCATACTCCATACAAATAGCTGTTTCGTGCGTTAATCGCACTAGAGTGGTCAATCAACACATGAATTAGTAAATTTTTCATTAAATTTATTTATCACAACTTGGGATTGGGTGAAATATAATATAACATAGGATCATACTGTACCATCTAGGAATAGGAAGCAGAAAATACTGCACAAAAATGTATTAACAGACAACGACTCTTCTTGAACTTCTTTTTTTTTTTTTTTAAATATTAGTAATCCTATTAATCAACATTACTAATATTCCCTTTAACCCCTCCTGGTAAGCTGAAAATGCTTGTGTTAGGAGTGGTTCACGACAGTAGTCGAATGGTGGATTCGAACCCTCGACCTTTTGAGTTCGCGGTCCGCGCCCTGCCATTAGGCTACTGTCGCTTAGATTACTTCTGTTTAGGAAGAGTCGTTCACACGGAATAAGCCGCCACATCACAGTCCTTGCGAAATTTGACATCTGCAATTTTTTTTTTTTACATTTTAGTTCTCTAATTTACGGGGGACTTCTTTCATTTAACAGATTCTAATTTAAAGCTGAGTTTAATATTTAATAACTATCTTTTAATAAGAAGAGCTGTGGTAGTTAAAGTGCTACGTGCTCACTGTAAATTTCACAATACGCAAGCAAACCGAATTAGATCCCGCCGGCAGCAATTAAATTGTTAATTGCAATTTTAAGTGCCGTTTAATTAAATGCTGGTCGCTGAAGGACTACATCAAAACCTGCATGTCTGAGATACATATTTAAAAAAAATATTTGGAAGATATGAGAAGACCGCTAACACACATTGTCATTTCCTTGCCCTAAAACCCTCTCACAAATGAGAAGAGGCCAGTGCCTAGCAGTAGAACGTATATAGCACTTACTATTAAATAAGGATGTTAAACGTGCACGTATTTCACCTATTGGTAAGTGGGTGCTGTGGCCTGTATACATCTACATCCATTCTTGAGAACTATGACTACGATCACAAATTAAAATTTATATACACCGAAAACTAAAATAGAACGTCAAAAAATGAAAATGAAATGAAAAAGATCTCCATACTCACCACACGAAGTACTGCAACATGATAGTCAGTATTTATATTTGAATCAAACACTTTTTTGGGCGATTTTTTTTGCGACTTACCTTTATGGTCATTATCATATTATGTACCTAGGTAGGCCAGGGAAACAGTCATATTATATTATATATTGTGTAGACCGATACCTTTCAACAAAGTTTCGTGATGCATCAAACACTTGATGAAAAATGCGCCATGAGCTCTCGGACCATACGTTATGCTACTATTTTAAGCTGGTATTCTGCGAGAGCGTAGTCCTTCTCCATTCGTTCTACAATCATAATACCTCGTGGCTCTACCACGTATAGCCTGTAAATGAAGTTAATTTTTCTAATAAAAAGTCATATTTATAAACATTTGATCATTCATTACAGTTTGAATGTTGCGGTGTCAGTGGTCCCAGCGATTACACTTCCACGGGTCATGTACCATTCTCGTGCTGCGGTCAAGGTCCTCTGGATTCACTGCACAAGCCTTACACAGCTGATTGCTCCACGTTGTACCAGCGCGGTTGTGGGAAACAGCTGCATGAATACGCGAAAAAACAGTTGTTGTATGTGGCTATGGCGGCCCTCACGGCATCAATATTGCAGGTCAGAACTTAAAGAACAGTCATAGGTTATAGATTATAGATGCTACAAGTCTACGTACACGTGTAATCTACCTACAGTCGATCTCAATTTGTACCTTTTGAGTGTCTGATTGCTTGTGCAAACCTGTTATTTGGCGTAGCGTTAAGTTTTTAACCTATCTCAAATGATTCATTCAGTCAAAGTGCAAAGTTAATAAATACTCACGCGTAACGACAAAGGAAGGTATCAGCTTCCTTGACGTGCAGGACACACAAATGTAGACTCGCATTTTCCTAACAGCCTAGCTAACTAGCCGAATAGTACTGTTGCCTACCTACTATCAATAATGCTTTGTGGAGTAAGGATACGGTTTATCTTTCATCTTATTACAAAAAGTGAGTTGATGAGTGAGTTTCGAGTTTAAATAATGGTTTATGAAGAGTCATTCTAATAAAGTCCCATAGCCGCGGCGCCACGATATTTGCTGTCAAATTCCAGTCTTTACATTTTATTTCGTAATATTTCGCGGGTCTTGATTCGTGCAACAGATTCAAGTTTAAACCTGAGTCTAAATAAAAATTCCTTTTTGTAATAAGACGATATGATTTTTGCATAACTGTAAACATAATATGCCAAGTAATTAAACCATAGACGAATGAAACTTAAGCAGAGTGAAATTCTCTTTCATTTTCTCTGGGTAAATTGATTTAAATAATTCCATTTTTCACTTGAAGATTTTGCCATTTATAGTAAGACCTTCGAGTAAAAAAAGTCTTCTTCATGTCATTGAGTATTATAATAAGTCTGTCTTCATCTATATTCTATATCATATTTTGACAAACACTGGACTTGACAATACTCGGAACGAAGCCGCACTTGATAACTCATAATAATAGATGGCGCTATGCGTACTATAATTTTGTTTAGTGAATGTTCAAATAACATAAATAATGCTTACTTTTACTATGTTCACTAAGTTACGTCACGTTATTGGACTCTTCTTATTATCCCCCTTCTAGTCACCAATTCCTCAAAACCTTAAAACAGGAATGTACGCCCAATGCGTGTAGCCAATGATGACATAATATTGAACTGAGATATAGTCAATCTTTGCTTGCCGTATGAGGATGTTTAGTCTCAAAAGCGGGTTATGTTCGAAGTTTTCTGCGTGATAGAATCCGTAACGAACTAGAGTAACCGGAATAGCACAAAATATAAGTACCTGAGTTGGGGTAGCTATGGGCAGGTCAACCATATAACTCGAAGACCCGACAACCGATAGGGAAAAAAATTCCCGAGTGGTATGCTCTTACCGGTAAGAGGATTCTAGAGGGCTGTCCTACCTGGTGGAGTTATGACCTGGTAAGACATTCAAGAAGTCGTTTTCATTTAAACTACCTTTCAAAACTATACTGATATAATTTTAGTTTTGCGTCAATTAAAATTCACATCCTGACCAACAAGACTGAGACGTATCCCTTACCTTCGACAGACGACTGAATATACAACATTAGTAATATAAACAATTAATTATTGATTGAATGAAAATATTACTATGTTAGGAGACTTTAATGGAAGGGTTGGGGTGAAGAGGTCTGGTTATGAAAGGATATTGGGAACGTTTGGTGACGAAAGTATAAATGAGAATGGTGAAGACCTCCTCACCGTATGTGCGGAAAAGAATCTTTTTGTTACGAATACTTTTTTTCGTCATAAAAAGATTCACATGTATACATGGGAAAGAGGTGATGATAGAAGCATGATAGATTTCGTAATTGTGGATGAAAGAATGAGGAGCGCTGTCGTAGATACAAGGGTTTACCGGGTGTCCAACGTAGGGACGGATCATTACTTGGTCTTATGTCGAATTAATGGTCTTTTCAAGCGTTGGCGGCATCGGACATCTGTGTCTACCACTGCGTTACAGCGTATAAGAATAGAGAAGTTACAAGATGAAGATGTGATAGAGAAGTATAAATGTAGACTGAGAGAAAATATTAGATGTTTGAATGAGTTGTGTATGAATGATTTAGACTTGAATACTGTGTGGGATAATATTAAGAAAGGTTTGGTGGATACCACCACCGAAGTATGTGGTGTAAGTAAGAGAACAAATGAAAGGAAAAGTAATACGGTATGGTGGGATGATGAGGTACGGGTGGAAGTTGAATCAAAGAAGAAAGCATGGTTAGATTTACTAGCAACCAAAGCCGGTAATTCTTCTGGTATGAATGATGAGATTGAAAGAAAAAAGGCAGAATTTAGACGTCTAAATAAGAGAGTAAAAGAAGTTGTTGAAAGGAAAAAGAAAGAACGAATACGAATGATAGAAGGATATCTGATAATTTCCAGGCTAACATAAAAATGTTCTGGAAACTCGTAAGAACTGCCAGGGGAAATACAAAACAGCCTATAATAAATGCTATAAGAGACGAGAATGGATGTATTCTGAATGATGAAGTTTCGAATTTAAACAGATGGAAGGAATACTTTGAAAGCGTGTTTATGAGTGAAGAGTCGTCTGAATTAAATGAACTAGAAATTCCGAAAGAAGTGGAAAGGGGTATGGAGATAAGTGTAGATGAAATAATGAAAGCAATGAAAAGCATGAAAGCAGGTAAGGCAGCTGGATATGATAGAGTATCACTCGAGATGCTAAGGGCTGGAGAGGGAGTGGTGGCAGGCCTGCTGTACACCTTTTTTATGTTGGGAATTAAAACGGGTACCGGATGACTGGTGTAAAGCAGTTATAGTACCAATATATAAAGGAAAAGGGTCACAGCAGGACTGCAAAAACTACCGCGGTATCAGCTTGCTTAGTATTGTGGGTAAACTGTATGCTAAGGTGTTAATTGAAAGAGTTATGAAAGAAACTGATGGAAAAATTTGGGATGTGCAAGCGGGTTTTAGAAAGGGAATGGGGTGCACAGATCAAGTCTTTTCCATGCGCATGATTGCGGAGAAGTTTTTGGCCAAAAACCAGAAAGTTTTTTGTGCGTTCATGGACTTGGAAAGGGCTTATGACAGAGTGGACAGGAATGTGTTATGGCAAACACTGAACTCATTTGGGTTGAGCGCTGGTTTGATACGGGCATTGAGGTCTCTTTATAGGGACTCTAGTGCTTGTGTCAGGATCAATGGGGTCTACTCGGACTGGTTTTGCATCCAAAAAGGTGTCAGACAGGGCTGTGTGTCTTCCCCTTGGCTGTTCAACCTATTTATGGACCGGTGTTTGCAAACTTTGAAAGATGAAGAATGTGGGTTAAGAAGGGGCGAGTTAACCGTCAAATGCCTTTTGTATGCCGATGATCAAGTCATATTTGCGTCATCGGCGGCTGAGTTGTAAATGATGGTTACATTAATGAACTGAGAATTAAAAGAAAGGGGAATGAAAGTGAACGCAAGTAAGACGAAAGCGATGGTTTTTGAAAGAGAAGAAAGCAAAACGGTATGTGAAATAAGAATAGAAGGAGAGTTAATTGAGCAAGTGGATGAGTTTGTGTATTTGGGATGTGTATTTAGCAGGGATGGTAGATATGATAGGGATATAGAACGACGAGTAAATGCAGGGAATAGAGTGAATGGGGCACTACACTCTATTATGAAGAACCAGAATGTGTCAAAACAGGCACATATGGTAATTCATAATGCTGAGTTTGAGCCTACTTTAATGTATGGTAGTGAAAGCTGGGTGTGGCAGAAGAAGCACGAAAGTAGAATAAATGCTGTAGAAATGCGGTCTTTAAGGAATATGCTAGGGTTGAATCTGAATGACAGGGTGAGAAATTGCGTGATAAGAGATAAATGTGGTATGCAAGATGATATTGTGACCAGGATTAAGAAAGGAATGCTTCGGTGGTTTGGTCACGTAGAAAGAATGAATGAGGAAAGAGTGACAAAGCAAATTTATATGGCAGATGTGAACGGCCGAAACGGAAAGGGACGCCCTAGAAAAAAGTTTATCGACCAAATTGGCGATATTTTGAAAACGGGCCAAATTAGGAGTACCCGTAACCGACGAGCATGTATGCGTAGGTGTATGGATGTGAAGGAGGCGAGAGAGTTGTGTCAGGATCGTGCCAAATGGAAGTCTGTAGTCTCTGCTTACCCCTCTGGGTGACAGGCGTGAGTGTTTATGTATATGTATGTAATTATTGATTTCTAGATAGCATGATGTAGGATACCTTCATTATATCGTGGGATACATGTTTCCTTGAGAATAAATTAGCAGTGCGTCGTATGTTTCTGTAATCGTTTTTATTTACATACTCGTAACTTATTACGAAATTTATTAAGATTTTATTTCATGGGCTTTCATTATTTTACGCGGAACCATAATTCTTTTTCTAAAATAAAAGTAGCCTAAGTTACTCCTTATAACATTAACTATCTGTCAGTGAAAGTCCCGTCAAATTAGGTACAGTTGTTACGGCAGACAAAAAATTTAAAACTATTTTTTTGTTATTAGTACCGTTTATACTTTCACATGTGATTAGTAAAAATCTGTTATTTTAACATTACAACAATAAAATTGAAGTACTATCTGTTATTTTAACATAAAGGATACTTAAATTTTATTTATATGTTTGGATTATACCTTTGAATATTTGTCAGGTGATTTTGGAGATATGGAGCAAACATTTTTGAATTTAATAGACGTTTTTAATTATTTAAAAAATCTAAACTAAGTCTCTAAACTGAGCCTGAGCTACTCATATAACAGTTTTGTAGTCAATTATCATACAAGCTTAGATGGACCACAGTAGGATATTTATAATTTTATAGACGAAAGGCTGTTAGGGCCTTAGACATCAAACGGATACCAATATTGAATTAGAATGGTTTGATTTATCATTTTTTATAATAAAGTGGCCACGAGCTTCCAAACGGCAATCGACGTAATTTTTTGGGGTTAAGAGGTGAAATCGATCGGTAAAGCCTTTTAAAAGTAATTCCATAAAACAGTTTTTCAAAATTTTTATTTTTGAGATTTCTCAAAACCTACTCGTCCGAATCATTTGAAAACTACTAGACACTCATTTTCAGTTTGTTTTTAGGTGACAGTCATATTTTAATTGTAAAATTCTCAGTATTTCCGTTAGATACAGTTAAACTACTATTACTTTTGTAGTCTATAGATTATGAGGAATAAATCGACATCTATTTTATTCAGTTACGCCACAATTTGTGGTGGGCTGATGGGCCCATTCTCCGTAAAAAAGATATTATTGTCTCCTTTATTTCTACGTCTTAAATAATACGTATTGAAATTCTTTCTAGCGTGAATGTTTTTGGTATAATATTAGCTGACTAAAATCTTAGTATTCTTTGCTTTTATCTTATTTCTTAAAATTCTCAATACTAATACTAGTCTTGCGAAATTTAAGATTTTTTAAAACTTTCTTTGCGAAACTTAAGATTTCTCATGGTCACTCTTCATAAATTCTTTGTGTGACTCATTGCTTCTAAATCAAGTTTCAAGGTTGTGTGTTAGCTCAGTTTAGGCAATACTCCATATTATGAAGTCGAGAATTAAAACGGAAAATATAAATAGAAAAAGAACTTGGTTCTTTCGCGTACTTTTCTTAAGCGATTTTTTTGTAATATTAGACATAAAGGTAATAGTTAAAATTGTGTACCAGGCACCACTCGGCTAAACATGTAAATTGTAAAAATTTAAAATCTACGCTTTAACTTACAAGTAGGTACTTACATATTTTTAATATTTTTTACGTATTTTTTTTCTTTAATTGAAATCACTAGTGTACAGTTGACATACTAGTGCACATTGAAGTAACACTACTATTATTTATTCTGTGGTAATAGCTACTTCAGTGGCTCTTTACTATCGACTCGATAGGGTCACGCTATCCGCTCCCATTAAAACTCGTTTATTATTCTTATACCGGACTAATCCGTGAAAAAAACGCATTAGTATAAAGAGAAATAACACTATATGAATGAAAATGATACTTTTATTAAGTTTTGCAATATTTATAACTTATTTTATGCCGGTGATACTTACTTTTACTAAGTTATTTTGTACCAGAACTACAATTCTATCTGTCGGCAAGCGGTGATGATGCCCTAGATGGTTAAATGCACTGGCCTTTTGGCTTAACTTGTTTTATAATCGAACAGAAAGACAGACGCTAAAAACAAGTACAGAGGGACTTCAAATTATATCACGGAAAGTAGAAACCAGGATGAGCGTGATCCTTTTTGCAGTAACAAGACACGCTTGTGTTTTGAAGACAAATCTCACAAGACTGACACCATTCAGCGATTGCTTGCAGTGGGAAATTCAAGTGAGCATAACACGATCATTTATAACGGCTGTTGGCCTTAATTTCATTCTATTTCTGGACATTCGTTAAATTGTCGTTTGTTAAGAATATAACCTACTTGAACGTATTCGGACGAGACGGATCAGTGGACGATATAAATAACAAGTGGCAACTGTCCATGGGACCAAAATTCTCCAAGACTCGACAAACCCAAAAACTCTGCGACCACACTCTTAATCGCATTGTTGTTAGATGGGAACTGAAGCTTTCGTCCTCAACAGGTACAACTGCATACAGGCGTCTGATCAGATAAATATATAATAATATCCTACTACCTAATAGATAATATAATATATTATCTACTTATCTTACTATATATATATATATATATATATATATATATATATATATATATATAATATCCAAATGCAAGCTGTGAGTCTGGCGCAACTTCAATACAGCTCGTTTTAAAAAAGGGATTAAGCGTAACCTAGACTCCGATCCAAATAAGCCTTCATGTGCCAACTGTCATTTCGGGGGTACCTAGAATCTGAGTGCGATTGAGAAGTCCTCCGGACAGCTTTACATATCGTTGTTGGAGGCAAAAAAACAAGGGAAAGTCTTATCCGACACTACCTGTTCCGATGATATCCCGGATATCAGTCTGACCAAGATTAGAATGGCTTTTCAGCACCTTTAAAACGGCAATGACCCATGTGAGGATGAAATTAAAGCCGAGTTTCAAAAACTGGTTTGTACAGTAGGGCTACGATGGCTATCCGAGTACAGAAACAGAATATGAAACCTATCCGACTGCAGAGAGGTGAAAGACAGGACATAATGATTTCTTAAATTTACGCGAATATTACACATTGAATAAAACTATTATTTTCGGATTTTATCGCGTTTTAATTATAACTATAATTTTCTTTTATTATCCCGACGTTTCGGGTGCTTTACAGCACCCATGGTCACGGGGGAGGGGGGGACTGAGATGTTTGACGTCCCAATGTCATAGTTAGTCACAGACCTATATAGGTCAAACAAAGAGATCTATAAAAACCCGCGTGAAGGAACAGATAGCTGACGTGAAGCACCGACGTTCCGGGAAGTCTGCAGTCTGCGAACATGTTCAAGATCGTCCCCATCATTACATCAGATTTGATAAACCACAAATTCTCGCAAAGAACACCGATTCCTACCAAGGATGATACGCGAGGCTAATGAAATTAAAAAACATCCAAATTTCAATAGAGAAGATGGATGGGTGCTGCCTTCTGCTTGGGATCCTATAATTAACAAAATTAAACTCAAACCCAAGCATACCACTGCAAGACTTCATGATACTGTAAGCTCATTTTGCGTAAATCGGACCAAAAATTAATATTCAAAAAACTGAAGGTAGCCGGACTAACTATGAAATTGGGACGTCAAACATCTCAGTCCCCCCCGTGACCATGGGTGCTGTAAAGCACCTGAAACTTCGGGATAATAAAAAATAAATAAATTAAAGTTGTAATTAAAACTAGGGGTGGGCTGAAAATTCGTTTTATATTCGGTATTCGGTAGGTATACCGAATATTCGTATTCGGCCGAATTTTCGACTAAATCACCGAACATTCGGTAAAGTGGTACTCAAAGTATCCACTGTATGGTAATGCCATATCTTTCATAATTTTGCTGTTGAAAGTATATTTATTTATGGCTTAAATCTACCTAGTACCCGGTTGACCGAGCTTTGCTCGGTATTTTTTAATTCGTGTGTTTTGGAAATTATATTTAGATATAAATTACATACTGATGAAATACGAATAATATTTTTTGATCTTAGCGACATAATAGAAGAAACTGAACTGGTTATTTGAATAAAAAATCATGAGTGCAATTAGTTTAATTTAAATTTTCGTGTTTTTAAAAAATACTAAAAAAAGGGCTCGAAAAATAGATTTTCTCAAAAAAGAAAGGAACTTGAAAAAAAATTAAAAAAAGTCGGTCGGTCGGTCTGGGCTCGAGCCATGGTATTACGATTTTGTGACCGCCCAATATACCAATTAAGCTATTTGTAATCATTAATAAACTGTCAAAATTTACCTTCTTATTTTAACGATATTGTAGCAGTTTTTCATTGCCTAAAAACACGGACAAAAAGACATTTTCTAAAAATAAATCCTAGCTAGATCGATTTATTGCCCCCGAAACTCACTGCACACAAAACTTTATGAAAATCGTTGGATCCGTTTCCGAGATTCTTTTTTATTATTATTTTATGATTTTGTATATATATGCAAGAATTGCTCGTTTAAACGTATAGGATATAGCGTTATGTTTTTGAGGCACTGTAGATTTATTTCCAATTATAGCAAATAGAAAGTTTGATAAAATTTTGTTTGGAATCGAACAAAGAAACATTACATTACAGTCGTCAGTTTCTCTAAAATTGGTCTAAATAGTAGATCTCCTGTCACTCATTTTCATCATATACTTATCAAATTTCACCAAGAATAACACAACGAAATACTTTTTTTCTCACAAAAATAGTCAAAACATAAGCATGTGCCGGCAATTTTCTCAATATTAGATGATGCAATTACATGTCAGGTGTGGCGGGGGAGCGAGGGGAAGACTCCGGCGCTAATCCCGCGCGCTTTACCGTAACTAGTTTCGACACAAATTGGTTAGGTACCGAGGTAATCCTGCCGAATATTCGGTTCGGTAAAAATTTTACCGAACGTTCCGCCGAATATTGGTATTCGGTGAAATTCATATTCGGCCCATCCCTAATTAAAACGTGATAAAATCCGTAAATAATAGACAGGACATTATATGTCCGAATCTCTTCCCCGCTGCATTGGACGATTTTTTGTAAACATCGTACTGGCTACTGGACTGGCAATGATACTGTATCAAAGTCAAAGGTCTTTCGATTAACTGACGATATAGTCCTTATGGCAGAATTGCTGGAGGACCTCAGCATTATGCGTAATGAACTCAATATTGTGCCTAAACGGATAGGCCATAAGATGAATACATAAAAGACAAAGGTCATGTGCAACGTCCATGTCACAACCGTGCCAATAGTTGTTGGGTGCACTACGCTCAAAGTTGTTGTCGAGTTTGTTTATATTTTTTATAGGATGAAGGAAACAAACGAGCACAAAGTTCACCTGATGGTAAGTAATTACTGTGGCACATAGATGTCTACATTAACTATCTGCATATATACTATATGCAGTATCTGCGTTTTGAACTTTATGCTAGATAAGGATCAAAACGCAGATACGTTGTCATCCCTGAGGACTAAAATGGAATGCTTCGTTTCCAGTAAAAAATGGTTGTCGGACCTCTACGCTCACTATACGAAACACAACAGTATTAAGCTGCTATATTACGCTGGTATTCTGTGAGAGCGTGGTCTTACCCGGTCGAGCCGACACATTCATGTTAAAACCATAATAACTGCAGCGTGGCTCTACCAAGTATGAAAATTCACGACCTTTAACTAAAATGTTATTATTTATGTAACAAGCATTGAATACAAAAATTGAAGCGTAGAATAGGGGATGTCTCACATCGAAAGGCTATATTATTCGTAGATTACTGATGCGATATATCCACCCACTATTTCCCGTGCGAGTAGCCTTATGAGGTACAGCTTCGTGTGATGCAGTGAACGCAGATCGCATTTCAAAATGTAGATGCGTTGTCATCAGTGTAAGAGGCACCAGAGGCTGTAACGATACGATAACTGTGTAAAAATATCCGCTAATCCATATCATCCCGCGAGTGTCTTAAGAGGTGACAGAGATATAAAACAAGAGATTAGCAGCAGCAAAGTAAAGTACGCCACCTGCTAAGTGTGATCCTCTATAACACAATACGAGGGTAACCCATGTTCAGCAGTGAAGTTTTGATGTGCTGTAATGATGATTAAAATTGAAGTGTCATCAGCTATTTGTATAGACAACTTTGCTTCCACGCCACAATAAGGCGAGGAAAAATAGTAAAATCTGTTTACCGTTGCAACTCAGACTACCAAAGCGGTAGTCTTGTTGTACTAGTTTAATAGAAAATAGTGAGCAATGCAACACCAACTTTCTCTATAACATGAACACAACTATATTTGTCTGTTCAAGTCATTTAGACTTGCAAACACCGATAAAATCGGATTTGGTTAACCACGCTGACAGGTAAATAAGCAAGGTTTTTTTTAATGTCACAGTTAAAGATGGTAGGATGAAATCAAGAAAGCAGAACACTCTTTCTACGTTTACGTACCTAAATATGTTTTTATATTATTAGCGAACCAAAAAAAAAAAAAACTTGAAATCAACTTCAAACAAAAATGAGTTTCTCTAATGAGGTTTGAGAGAAAATGCCTCATCTTTTTATAGAATAAGCGTGACAAACGAGTACACAGTCCACCTGATGGTAAGTGGATGTTGTGGCCCATAGAATTCTACATTTATCCTCGATTAAGGCCGGCTCCACACGTTGGTCCCAACGCTCGTACCAACGTTGGACTGCGAGTTCGGTGAGGCGTACACACGTTGGCTAATAAACTAGTTCTGTCCCGTCAGGGCCAATGTGAAGATGTCCGATACAGAAATCGAAACTGCTCTGAGCGCTTTTGTAGTACTGAGTGCACATTTATATTTGTTACTGAGAAAAAATAAAAAGCCACGTCAAAGAAGATGGTGGATGACGACACATCATAAAACACGGAATCAGTGAGTAAAGATCTTGTTATACACTCCATTTTAAATATTCTAATAACATCAACAACAAACTATAATTATATCAGCAGTTGTTTACAGGAGCTGTAATATTAAATTTCTTTTTGATTCTATATTTACATTTTCTTTCTTTTTTAGGTATGATGGAACCCGATTATTGAGTAATTTGATTCAAGAGCCATCAGGACAGTTTGATAACTTTTGTCGTATGTCTTCGATAGATTTCGAATACCTTCTACAGTTGATTGGACCAAGAATAAAAAAGCAAGATACAGTATTCAGAGACTCAATACCAACCAAAGTACGCCTTGCTGTGACACTTAGATTTTTAGCGACTGGTGATTCATTCAAAAGTCTTCATTACCTATTTAAGATTTCTCCTCAAGTCATATCGTTGATCGTGCCGGAAGTATGTAAAGCACTATGTGAGGCATTGCGTTCTTTTGTAAAAGTAAGTATTTTTGTATATTTTGTAAAATAAAACCATAATAATAATAATCAAAAACACGTTTATTGAGAAAAATAATTAGAGAAAGCAATCGAGTCCTTGCATTAGCATTCAATTCTTATTTTGTATCTGAGAAAGAGTAAATGCCTGAGAGATAATATCATTTGATATAATTGTCACCTTTGGAGTAGATGTGGTGGAGGTGGATGAACCTGTCACA